>OX637867.1:3175795-3775795 GCA_951802705.1 Netelia virgata | reverse complement strand
AGTCAATTTCGTACAAACGTTACGAATTACGATTAATATATCGAGAGAAAACGATTTTTTTTAACGCGAAGAAGTTTCCATTAAATCGAACTAATTTATAACAATTTATTGATATTTATGAAAATAATAACGACGATCTGGTCCAACTAAACAGGTGTACGAGCCTAACTCTAAAATTTCAACTCCCTAAGCTCGAAATATTTCGAAAATTTCGATTGTTAGCATAGCATTAATAATTTTAAACATTTGACACAAGCTAAATAAATATATATTTAATTCTTTATTTACTTATCTTTATTTTCATTTATCAATACGAGAGGCCGCTGCACCGGATCGTCGCATCAGCTGGCGAGCCTCTAGACAGCCCCCCCCCCTCTCTCCACAGTACCCTTCTTTTTTATTCCCACTTCGCACACTCGCTCGTCTAAAGTCCCTTTAAAGTTTCACCCCACTGTCCCGCGGGTCCTTACTTTTATTTTTCTTCGACGTTTCTTTGCTCTCTCTCTATCGTTTTTTTTTCAACTCGTTCCCCACGTCCGACTCGACCGTTCCGGCCCCGGGACCGTTTCACCCTCTCTTCGCTCGCTCGCTCGATCCTGTCTAGAGGGCGCAGCTACGCGAGGCCGGTACTATCGCGCACGCGCCTTTTCGCCCCGGACACGAGAGTCCCCAAAGTCGCGGAGGGAGGAAAGTATGGACGCGTGTTCGTTTCATGTATTTATTCCATCCTTTCGACGTAAGGGACCTAAGTCGCGATGGTTCGATGGTGGTGGAAGGAACGAGAAGTACCTTTTTTACCATCGACGCACTAGCGAAGGAGAGAGGAAGTCGCGAAGCGAATGGAAGAGAGAAAGAGAGTCGAGAAAAGCCAAGTCGGGAGGACACCAGGTGCGAGCGTTATCTAGGGATGAGCGGCGCGAGGTGGGACCGTCGTACCATATGTTGATGGGGAACGAGCGCAGTACCGCCCTGGCACGCGCCACACTCAAAAACGAACCTTTACGACGCGAGGAACGTCTCTCTCTCGTACGAGACGAGTGCGCGGGAGATTTAAAGTTTTCCAACGTTTTTCTTTCCATCGACGAAAGACAAAATAGAACATCGCGTCGATGTATAAAACGATGTCGTTTCGAGAAATAATAATTATTGATATTTTAGTGCGTTGACGGATTTTACGTTTTTATTGAAATTTTCATTGTGTCGAGTCGATGAATTGAGAGAAGATCGAGAGTGCGATCGATCAGGGTTTTCGTTCGAAGACAAAATTGCCAATGTGGTGCGTCAGGAAGAAACGAAAGGAGGTGGAGTGATCTGGAAAGAGTCGTTGCTCGAGCGAGGAATCTCTTTCTGTTCTGTTCTGAAAGTTCTGAGGAATCGTGGATTTTTGGTTTTAATCCGTGGGAGATATGGCTCTGTTATCGAATCATCATAGCGCTTATCAGTCATCGTCGTCCGAGATGCTGAACTCGGCTTATCCTACGCCAACCAGGGCGTACGATCCGGTTTATCCATCGCCTTATAACTCACCGGATTATGAGAACGTGAGAATCGGTTACAGAGATAATTATGGGACCGACGTGGCGATGACGCCGAGACGAGAACACGAGAGCGTCGATTATGGGAGAGAACAGAGGGCTGATTATGCTACGACCCCTGAAGGTTATGAGAGAGAACCTTATGGGGTTTTGACACCGTTGACACCTCAGAGGTAAGATAAAGATTAACTTTTGTTTTTAAATCGTCGACTCGTTCAGATTTTAAATCGATTAATCGTAATTAATCAACTGATCGATAATTAATTGATTGATTAATACGTCGGGTGAAGGAAACGTGATTATAAATTTGTTTTCAGATACGAACCTCGTCGTTCCATCGAGCACGCTACTTCACCCCGTTCAACCCTCTACGAGGAAAATTCCATGGACTACAAACCTCCTGTCTATTGCTACGAGACACCACCTCAAGAACAAAGATACTCCGGAGAAAGTGTAAAAAATCATCGTGACATCGACGAGGCGCAAGAAAATTATTGGGACCCCGTGACGAATTCACAGGTAAATTATAATCGTCGGGATATTTAACGAATGTGAAATTTCTAATGGTGACATTTTTTTACCTCGCTTGTCCGGATTCATCGTACTAGCTCGGTAATTATTATTTCTGAATGATTAGAGAGAAATTCGTCGTCGTAGTTCGAAGGAAATTTTTATGAATATTGATAATCGAATTTTTGTTTTTTTTTGTTTGTTCTTTTATTTGCAGAAAATTCTCGAGTCACCGACCTCGAGTCCGAAGAGAGGACGTCGAAGATCACGCGACGTACCACCCTCGCCAAGTATTCTCAAACGTCGTAGATTGGCCGCGAACGCGCGCGAGAGACGACGCATGAACGGACTCAACGACGCTTTTGACAAATTACGCGAAGTCGTGCCGAATCTCGGTGCCGATCATAAATTGAGCAAATTCGAAACTTTGCAAATGGCGCAGACTTACATCGCCGCGCTTTGCGATTTGCTCGAGAGACACGACGGCAAGAGCTACGAATTTAAAATTTGTGACAACGATTGTTGACCCGATAACGATAATATTAATAATCATTTATTCGATATAGCAATTGTAAATAATTATTCATCTTAATTATCGATCGTGAACGAAAGAAAATGTGTAAAAATAATCAAAGCTGTAAATCAAAAGTCGAGAATTATTATTTTCTCGTTGTAAATTCGAAAATCGCAGGTTTTATCAGGTAGGAATTTATTTTATTTTAAGTTATCGAATAAGAAGACGGCTAAAAGTCCAAAGATAAAAACGTAACGATAATCGAAACGCGCGATGCTAAATTGCACGCCGATCGAGCGTATAATGTACATTGCTTAAAAATTTAAGTCTTTGCTGATAAACGACCTACATATTTAGTTTTAGACGTAACGAGTATATTTTTATATTTAAAAACAAAACAAAAAAAACCCTCAGAGCCCGTCCTATAGTTCAATACAATCGAAATACTCATCTTACAATTAGCATAAATTATTATTTTACGCTGTATTTACTAATATTTGTTCTTTCTTCTTCTAGTCACAGTCTTTACTTTTTAATTCTCTTTATTCTTCGTAATCTATTTAGAAAACAAAACAAAAAAACGAAATTTTCAAATCGCCTTACAACTTTCTTTTTACATCGACGTTAAGTTACCTTTACCCACCGCCCAAAGACATTGTAAATAGACTAAGTTCGCGCTTTTTTTGCACAACGAAAAAGTGTAAAAAAAAGAAAAAAGAAGCGAGTCGCCCAAAGATCATGGAGAAAATAATTTTAAAAAATACTTCAAATAAGAATATTAATATTAAGAAGAAAATGTATTATCGCCGAGCGAGCCAAAGATGTTAACAGCAATGTAATAATGTAAATAAAAAAATCTTTCAAAACCCTAAAAAATACGTGGTATTTTTTGGTTTTTTGTTTGTTTATTTAATTTTAGTTCTCGTACGTTCCGAGATACACGTGGTATTATCAAACTCGAGAGAAATCGAAGCACTTTCGTGATCGAATTCTTCCGGTTTGTGGATGCGTGTCGAGATCGATTTTCCGGTTTGGGAGGGAAGGAATGCGCGTGCCGGCCACGCGCACTTTACATGCTCCGTTCTGTCCCCCCCACCATTTCACTTTCACGATGGGCATACTAGGGGACTGACCCGAGGCCTAAGCGCTCGAGCGAGGGGCCTCTTTCTCCCCCTCTAGAGGGCGCTGGCGATCGACTTTCCCGCGATCGAGGTACGATCGCATCGCTCACGAACCCCTTGCTTCCCATACACATGGCGTGTGTGCTTCGACGTACGAGTCTTTTTTTCTTCACCCTCTATATCCTTTTATCTTTCTCCCCTCCCTCTCTCTCTCTCTCTCTCTCTCTCTCTCTGTCACTCTTCATTCCGTCTCGTCTCTCAGTCGCTTCCTTCCTTTTCGCTTCAATTCCTTTTTTCTTCCTACCTCCTTTTTTCGTATACCACGTCTAACCGAAAGAAAAAGAAACGGATCTCGAGCCAAACCGAAACTCGAATAACCCGATTCTTCCTGTTTCAACAATAGGAACAACGTGGTTCGCGAATTACAATCGAATACCTCGCCAGGTGAACGAGAATCGCGTTATATTAATTATTGTAGCGATTTTATCGTGAAAAAATTATTAGGAATATTGACGATAAATTCTCATTAATCATCCTCGACTGATAATTATATCGTTGATTAAATTATTTTAATAATTGTTGTCATCGTTACGACGTTGGTCGCGTTACGCGAGACGTCACTGTACGGGAACAATAGCGCGCGTTGCGGCTACCGAGCTCGGAAGTTGATACTTTCCAGCGGATATGTAAATTGTCCATCGATACAAATCGTATTTCCCCTTTTTTATCAATAGCGAGCACATTGTAACGTCCCACTTACACAACAATAGCAGCGTAACACAATGTGAGCGATTCTTTTTCTTTCAAAACCAAAAAGAAAAACGAAAAAATCAACTTTTTTTTCGACTCAAAATTGTTTTTTGCTTTTTTTGTTATATATATAAAATCCTCCGGAAATAATATGAAATTGTCCCTCGTGGAATAAAGTCCATGGACATACGTCAATGACGAGGAATAAAATAAAGTAAGGTAAAATGTGCTGCGACGGGTTACGAGGGGGATCACACGCGAACGACGACGAGGACGAAGAGTGAGATGTCAGCGAGGAGATGACACACGCGCGCCGCCACGTGAGACGTGACGATATGATGCCTCGCTCGTCCTTAAAAGGTGTCTCTCTCAATGATATAAGATGGAGGGAAGAAGATCGACCGAATGGACCTTTAATCGCACCCGGAGAATAATCAATTAACGCTCGCTAAATAGCTCGATGATCGATCTCCTACCCTCTTCCTATCCCCCCTTCCCCGTTATTCTCTGTCCTCTTTCCTTCTCAGTTCTCTCTCTCTCTCTCTCTCTCTCTCTCTCTCTCTCTCTCCCTCTCTCTCTCTCTCTCTCTCATACATACAAACTCACTCACTTCGTCGATTTTGTTTTTTATTTTTATTTTCTCTTTCACGCATTCTCCTCTTGCCTCTCGCTCTCACTCCCATCGATTCGATCGAAAGATCAGAAGAGAGAGAGAGAGAGAGAGAGAGAGAGAGAGAGAGAGAGAGAGAGAGAGAGAGAGAGTAAAAAAGAGAAAGAGAGAAAGACACGACCGGAATTCGTGATGCGGATGCCGAGAGACCCATGCGAACTCTTTTACCGGTCTCTCTTTCTTTTTTACCTTTGCGTCCGATGATACTGGACGATCGAGAGTTAAACGCTTCCAAGGAAATGGAAGAGAAGGAACCGCCTCGGTATTCGTCAGAGACCTCTTTCTTGTTTCTCTCTCTCTCTCTCTCTCTCTCTCTCTCTCTTTCTCTCTCGCTCTCTCTGTTTCTCTTTCTTTCTCGCTTTGCACACGCTCGTGTCGTCGGTCGTTATTAAATCTTTTTATTTTCCTACAGCCTCTTTCTCGCTCCTTGTTCCTCTTCGACGATCGAAGCGTTTATTTTTATTCACTTAATCGGGGCTAATAAGTATTGTCAACTGAAAAGTAATGCGACTAGTCGCGACTTCTCGCGATTAAAAAAAAGCAGCAACAAAGAAAAATAAATTCTAACAATACGAAAAAATAAAAAATATATTTTTGTGTACAAATTTTGTTTATTAAAATTATGAAAAAATGTGTTTACAGAACGAGCTGAATTACAAGGCGAAAAGTACGAGGAAGGAGTTGGTCAGAATCTCTGGAATTGTGGGAGGATCGTCGACTGGAATGAACGAAAAAAACAAAAATGCGAGGAGAAAAATGAAGAAAAAGTCGCCGTAGTCACGAGCAACTGTTTGGCTTTTTCCAATTATCGTCCGACGCCACGGGAAAAACCCTTTTCTGGCATTTCGTCCGGTCGTTCAGTTTCGAACCGAGAGAGAGAGAAAGAGAGATGAAAAAAATTTCGGCGTTTGGAATACGTCTAGGAGAAGAAACGAGAAGAAAAAGAAAGTGGGCGGACAGCGCGGCGCGTGCCAGACAATGGGCCCTCGTTATAAATTTCGCGAACGTGCTTTTCCTTTTTTCCCCTCTCTCTCTCTCTCTCTTTTTCGTTTTTGCTGAAAGACCGATCGAGAAGAAAGCTTCGGGTAAGAGACTAGATCCATCCTTCGAAATAATTTCCCAACCCAGCGATCATAATTAATTAATGCCAAAAAAAATTAATCCTTTTTCCATTAATTAATCTCTCGGTAATTAATCGCAAAAAAAATTCCATTAGAATTTTCTCATCTACAATTATTTCCCTATGAAATAATGTTTGCATCTATTTTGTTTATGCAAATCTCGAACGAAATTTCGCCCACGCGCCCCTCGATCCATCCTCGTTAATCGGACCCCGCTAATAAGCATCGGTTCGACGCGTGTTCCGTACGAGCAGGGGGAGGAATGAGAAATGGCGAAAAATAAAAGGAGGCACGAGGATTCACCCGGGCCCAAAACTGAATTCATTGAAAAACCTTTTGCGGTATTATAAACCCGATTCTTGATCTTCATCTCTCATATAACACTATATATATATATATATATATATATATATATATACACGATATAATACAAGAAGCAGCTATTCAAATCGCACGAGATCGATAAATAATGGCGATTTGGATCAACTGGCTCGATCCGCTGATTCGATAAGAAATCGAGCCGGCTCTCTCGAATGCGCGAAAGAAACTTTGAGATCGAGAGAAAAGAGATTAAAAGATATAAAAGAGAGATGAAGAGAGGGAGAGAGAGAGAGAGAGAGAGCGTAATTATGGAACAAGGTGCATTCACGCCACACACACCGTTGCTATACACACACGTATATCGTTAAGCATATACGATGTATGTTAATAAGTGCGAGAGCCAGCAGGTGGTCGACTTCTCCAGTTCCTCGGGAGCCTCGTTCGAAAAATATACGAGTTTATATGTGGTAGTTGTTGTTTTTTCTCTTTTTTCTGTTTTTTTTTACATTGCGTGAACGCACAAACCGATCATTGTTTTATTTCGAGAACAAGTTATCGCCTCATTCTTCTCTCCGCCCCCTCGTTCTCCACGAGAATTTCCGATCTGAAACAATTATTTTCCTTTTAACTCGAAAAACAAACAAAAAAATTCATACGTGAAAAACAAAAAATTACGATGTTTTTTCACACGAGCTACGACAAATTTCGAGATGACGTACCGATAGTTCCCAAAGAGGGGGTAATAACAACCCTCGAGAAATTTTCCTAAATTTTACCATTCGACCGCTTTCACGACGAAAAATCATCCAGGCCGGAAATGACTCGGGAAAAATATGAAAATTGTATTTTCTCGCAAAGTGTCTGAAAATATGATATTTTCACCGTGTCTGTGCACGCGTGCGTCGGTGTGTGTGTACGTCTGTGCGTAATATATAAAGTGTCATCGTGGACTTGGTTACTTTTATCTTCTATATAAGCGGTTGACTACAATTTTCCTTTTTATTCCGTGAATTCCATGAAAGACGACCGGTAAAGGAGAATCAAGATTTTCTCGACCGATGAGATTTTAAGAACTACCGGAACGTGATGTTTCATCCCTATTTCCCCCCCCCCTCCTCCTCCACATTTCTCTCTCTCTCTCCCTCTCTCTCTCTCTCTCTCTCTCTCTCTCTCTCTCTCTCGGTCTCTCTCTCTCTTTCTCTCTCTGTCTCCTTGTCCTCCGTAACATCTTTCTCTCGATCGGTATGACACGCGAGTCGCGTCGGGATTGAGTCGTAAAATCGAATGTTTTTCGATCGATCTCGATCGATTCTTACAACCTCGTTACGCGCTCGCTCGCATACCTTCGCGAACGACTCGCGTTGCTCAACGCAACAACAAAAAAACGACGACATTTACTCGCAATTTCATCAATTATGAAAATTGACACCTGAGTGAAAATCCGTTTCGCACGAATTCTATTTTTCGAACGAATTCGTGAAAAATTAGTTCAACACTAATTTAATTTTATTTTCTCATTGTTTAAACGTTAAATTTGAAAAATACATTCATAAATTTTATATATTAAGGTCTATTTTTCGCTGATTAATAAATAAATATTTATTCGTGTTAATAAAAAAGAAAATTTGTTTATAGATATTGTTTCATTTTCGAGAGAAGGTGAAGCGATATAAATCGTAATGCTCGAAGAGACAAGGTAGAGTCGATCGTTGAAGTGCCGAGATCGGTGGGAAACCCGTATGCGAGACGATTATGTGAACAGGCAACGAGCCGCGAAAGGGCGAGAGAGAGAGGGTGGCGGTCGACTTGAAAGAAGGCGAAGAGACCCGCTCGGACCTTAGAGGTATCGACACTCACACTAACACTCACAGACGTATACATACAAACGTAAATATATAAATATAGAAAGAGGAAGGGAAAAGTCTCTCGTTGGCTATTTGGGGAAAAAACTGGAATTATATCCCAGTCCACGTCCCTACAGACAGACTCGTCTATAAGCTCTCTCTCTCTCTTTCTCTCTCTCTCTCTCTCTCTCTCTCTCTCTCTCTCGATGTACGTAAGACAGGTACTTTAGAGATACTTTGAACTTCATTCCTCGAGCTCCTCGCTTACCATCGGTGTCGACAAGTTCCGTTTCATTACCACGGACTACTAGGCTACATGTATACGTAATATATATGTCGATGTCTTTACACGATCTTGTACGATATATCGCCATATATGGGCAATTTTATGCGACGTGGAGCATAACACGTTAATAGACAAATTAATAATTTTAAAACATATTGTTAGATAAGAAAAATTAAGTTTTTACTGAATGAAAAAATAATTATTAATTATAAAAAAGTAATTTATGAATAATAAAAATTAATTTTCGAAATAATTTAAATGAATTTTCATATATCGGATTATTATAGTTTAGAACGGACGAGAGGCGTAAAAAATTGTCTGTAGGAAGAAGCGAGAGAGGGAGAGAGAGAGAAATAAAAGGAAGAAATTGACACGATTGCTGAGAGACAAAACAGGTAACAGTTCTAGCTGTTCTTTGAAATTAAATTCATCGCGTCTCTATTTCCAGTATTCCCGTTTGAATGGAGAGCTTAATAAGCTCCATTGTGTGCGTGTGTCATCGGGGAATCCCGATATTGAAAGCGTAGGATTGAATTAGCAACGGGAGAAAGCGAAGAAAGTTTAGAGAAAAGTATGTATCGAGAATGAAAGAATCGAGTTTTTTTTCTTTAAAAGAAAAATATATACATGTATAAATATAATTTGACGTGACGAAGGAGTGACCATTTTTACATCGCTCGCTATTTTTTTCATTTCAAAAGTCTCGTTTCGATCCCTCGAGAACAGAACTCGTAGCTCTCGAGAGGACAACACGAGGACCACGAGGTAAATCGATTTCAAGCATAATTTCCCCTGACCACGAGAACCCACGCCCACGAACCTTCGAATACAAATTGTGCGCGACTCTACCATCCTTCGACTTTCGACTTTCTTTCCGGGTCTTCGAACGGCCCCAATTTTTCTTTCACCTCTTTCCTCGAATTTCCACTTTTCTTTTTTCTCAGGCTGCACTGATTTCGTGACGGAAGAAAAAATCTCACCAAATACGAGAACTCTTCTTTGATAATTGAATTCGAAAATCGTAAAAATTAAATTCAAATTAATTCGAGAAAGAGATCAACATTTGTAGCGTAAAAATATGTTGTTATTTTTTTTCAATTTTATGTAAGTGTCGGGGATGGGGTTGAAAAAATAATCATTAAGGGATGAAGATTTTGTTCGAACGACTCTATCGCCTCGTGATACTCGCACCCTGGTACAGCGTGAAGAATTTTTTATTCTCACTTCCGGTGCGATGGATTAGAGAATAATTAAGATCCGGGGATGCTATCGAGTATATAAAGGGAAGAAACGCAGCAGGTACGGAGAAAGGGTTGGCCGCGACACAACCGCTACCCTTATGGTGTTAAAAACCCGGTTTCGTTTTTTTTTCGTTCTTCCTCTTCTTTCAATAAGTAGCTACGATGTTACGATTTTTCTGGCCACCTGACGCCGAATCACGTACTCCCCCTGCCGCGGTAGCTCTCATCCCTCTTAAGATATTAACCTTTTATAATTTGATCGAAAAACACGCACGTGGTTCTCTCCCGAATCACCCTTTCGCTCTCGTTTCTTACGACACGGAAGATGGAGCAAAAAAAAAGACCGATACATGAAAAAGCCTGTTTTCGATACAAAAATTCTCGATTTTCTCGTTTATTTTCGTTGCCCGCCAAAATTCGTCTCGCAAACACCCCCAAGGCGCCGGGAGTCTCAAAAATTGTTCTTCGTTTTTACTTCTTCCGCCTTTTCCTGTCGCTCTTTACCACGCACCGACGCCTCGGTCATTCCCGTTGCCGATTTTCTCGTGTGAAACTTTTCGATTTTCTCGAAACGATAATTTGGTGTAACTCGCCGTGGCACCCCGACCAATTATTCACGGGCATCCGGTCGAAGATCACGAAAATATCCAAAAATAACTAAAAAATTGAAGAAATTCATGAAAAAATGTTATTTTTTGAAACATTTAGTAAATAAATTTGATCGAAATTGAAACGCGATACAAATTTGATCCGATTAAAACGTGATATCGATTAATTTCGTTGGATAAATTAAATTTCATGCAATAAAACGAATTTTTCTTGGTGCAAAAAAACCAAAAAACCGTTTTGAAATCCTTCCCTCACGCTCGTTCGAAAATATTTGCCGAGACAATTTTCTCGAGACGGAGGCTATCGCCGTAAAACCTTTCGAGCGATTAAGACAGCGTTTTTTTAAGTGCCGATTCTTTTTTTCGACCGGACTTTGGCGTATACGGGGGGTCGTCGAGCTCGCGTGCGTAGCCTCGAGGCTCGAGGCGCTAGAGTCGAGAGAGAGATAGAGGAAAACAAAAATTGTTCCTTCGTCGACGACGCGAACTGTCCCTAGCCCAATTTCGCGGATAGAAAAAAAAACGAAACAAAAAAACAAGAAAAACGCGAAAGGAAACGGGCGAAACAAAAAAAGATCGCCAAGAAATAAAATAAACAGAAGCAGGAGTGATTCTTTCTCGGAAACTCGAAGGCTTTAATGCCCGGCAAAGGGTTTTGCCAACCCAGTAGTCTCGTTGTACCCGTGATGGAGTCTCGAATTACTCAAGGTGAAGCGTTACCGCGGGGCAATTCTCGTCTCTTCTGCATTTCGCGTCTAAGAATTCCGGTGGCAAATTATCCTTGTCGCGCAAATAATTATCGATTTTATTCGAATTCGTGAAAGTCGTCGAGCCAACGGGAACGAGAACCAAAAAAAACGAAATTCCGAACAAAAATCGGTAAATAAAATGACAAATTTTAAAAAAATGTTTTTTTTTAAATACAAAACTATATTCTTAACAATAATAATAATTAAAAGAATTGCATTTATGAACCAAAATTCCTCTACTTCAAAAAAAAGGTTAGAAATGTTACCTAAATTTGAATAATTCTTTTCCATTAACCAGACAGGACTTACGAATGAAATTCGTGAATGAGAACGCTGTCGAATGTTGGAAATGGTCGAATCTTAAACAAAAAAATGGAAAAAAAGGGAAGTCGGTAAAAAGTGTCGCGTCACGACGGAGGAAACGGGAGCGAGCGAGAGGGAAAAGGATCGAGGAACGGCACGATTTGTCCTTCGCAAAGAGAATGCCGAAGTAAGCGTGCCGCTGGTAAAAATAAACGAGCGATTCTCCGCGCCGGTCGATTAGCCCTTGTTCTAGATTATCATCGGTTATATTGAATTAACACCGTAAAAAAAAAACCAAAAAAAAAACTGTCTTGTCATCGACGCGTCTGTTCTTCTCTCGTTTCCTACCGTGAGGACAAAATTTCCATCCGATAACCATTTCGTCTCATTCACTACATCAACTCGAGGACACGTGCTCTGGCTCGCGACTTCCGGAACGATCTTAAGGGTCGCGACAAATTTCGTTTAACGAGCCGAAAGTATCGAACGGAAAAATGTCGAACGTAACAGTGTTCGAAAGTTTCGAAGAAAGTATCGATAGGCAACGGTCACCGAAAATCAACCCCTGTCGGACCCTACAACCCCCCTCGTCACTGACGGGTCGTTCAACGTCGGTCGAACTTGAAAGGAAATCCATCGACACCAGCTGATCGAGAAACACGAAACAAGCTTCCGAAAAACCGTTCGGTCTTTAACGACCTTTCTCACCCTTATCAGGAGAGAGTATTTCGGGGGATGAAACGAAAAGGTAAAATTAAACGGTTTTGTCAGTGACAAAAATCGAACCAAAAATCACTTTTTGGCTAAATAATCAGTTTCAATAAACGCAAACATCATTTTTTTCCCACAAGATAAATTTAAAAATATAATAATAATCGTAAAATTTGATAAATTATTAAAAATCAATGATAAAAACGATAAAAATACATTATTTTTATTATTCAACGGCAAATTCTCTTTTAAAATAAATTCAAATGACTTTTTTAACACGAGTCTAGGCGCAAACAAAGTCTCTCGCGTGAGTCGATCGACTAATCGCCCCTTTTTTTTTACCGACGAAACGAAACGAGCAAAAAACAGAGAGCGAGAACAAAAAAAGAAGACGATCAATAGATTTTTATTTTTCTATTACAAACCGCGAGACCAGGCATCGGCGGTATAATTTCAAGTCGTTTTCGTCTATTCAAGACCACGTGTCTTCGAGTCTGTTTCTAGCTAACAATCGGCTCTATTGTCGAAAAATTTCGTGTACGAGGGGGAAAGAGCGAGAACTAGACAGAGAAAGAAAGCAGAGTGTCTAAGAGTTTCGCAAGCGAGGAAGAGGCGAGAAAAGGAGTTAACGACAGACACGCGTTCACAGTGGCGCTCTCGCGTATTTATACGACACGCGTGTGTCTGAGATGAGAAGTGAAAAGAAAAAAAAATCGCGCGGTTATCTTTCACCTGTTATCTCGCCGCCATTCTCTCTACATAACATTCGACCAGTCTACTGTATAATTTCACACCCCGGCGTTATTTGAATAACACGTGATATACAATGCTACGTTATATATATATCGTCGACGTCTAAAACGAGAGGTTTTTTTCAATTTAAAAAAATCACGATAAAAAAATTACAAAATCGAACAAAAGAAATCAATTTTATTCCATTTTTACGTAATTATTTCCACAAAATTATTATTTTTAATTATTATTATTACTATTGAATTACTTATGATTATTGTCAATTTTTATTATTATTAAATTATCATTATCGTTAAATTATTATTATCAATTATTATCAATCATTATTATAATTAATTCTTCGAGTTGCAAATCGCTGTAAAATTGCTTTGTAGATAAATATACAGCGGTCGCCACACGAAATATAAATACGAATACACGTGTATAGGGGTAACGGTAACAACGTATGCCGTGGACGAGGGCGGCACGCGCCCACGTCGAAAATATGGCGAACGCGCGTGTGGCGAGGCAACTTCGCTAAAAGAGTCGAGAGACCGCTTCGTGAAAGAGGCTAAGGGAAACACAATGATGAAAGAAAGAGTGCAAAGACGGGAGAACGAGACGAACTCGTGGAGAAAAGTACACGGTGGAGGGATATTCTCTCCCCCGGGGGCCGCGCCATCCACCGCTCCGCGAAAGTGAGAATACGTATTAAAGAAATCGAGAATATGTCCGAGCAGATGACGGAACGGTCGTCTTCGTATTTCCAAAATTTGCGACACACGAAGTGTAGAGAAAAAGAAAGTAAAAAGAAATCGAAATTTTTTTAAGCACTGTATTTTTCCAATACTCGCGCTCTTCTTTTCTGGTTCGCGTAATCTTTTGTCTCGTATCGCGACGCCCTCGGTCGCCGAGAAGCAGATGGGAGAGAAACGACCAAGAATCACTCGGAGCTTTACGACGAGCTGTCTTTATTTATTTATATGTATATTACATATTTTTTTGTTCGTTATTTATGCAACGAATGGGACATTTTTTCGAAGAGTCCTCGAGCTGTTCCGCGTACAGCTGGTTCGGGCGTGCAACGTCGAAATAACAGGGAAACGGAATTGTCAAATCATTATTTTTTTTTTCGAATAAATTACACCCCTTTGTAAGGGTGAAAATCGAAGATTCGAATAAAATTCAAAAACAAAAAACCACAACTAATTACTTTTCAAGAATACAATTATCGATTAATATCGAAGATTTAATTTGAATTATGTACATTTATCGATAAAGCAAAAATTCTTTGTGATTTTTTTCAATTTTTTTCTTTCCTAACGAAGTATTTTTCAGTTATTTTTCTTATCGTGTAAAAAGTGAAGGGAGGAAAGAGAAATGAAAAAGTTAACGTGCCAGAGGACTCTCCCACTCTCTCTGACTTCTTTTGGCCACGCTTCGTGGCACTTCGTTGGGGCAAAATTAGCCCCTGCGATATAACCGATGCAACAGATGACACTGCTTTCTCGTGACTCCTGCGCTCGACCAAGCTCTTCGAACCGACGCCACTATATCTATATATATATATATATATATGTATCAGGTACGATGAATGCCCCCACGAACGACGAGCCAGCCGCGAGGAGTTCACCCTTATTATTAAGGGGCGTTGCGGCTCGTGCCATGTGGCACAATGCGTCCCGTGCATCGACGAGAGACGCTCCATCAACCCCCTCCTCCCTCTTCTCTCCTCCTGTATACATATATATAACCTCGACAATGTAATCCTCTTTGTCGCACTGATCGCTAAATCACCCCCACCCTAACCCTCGACTAGCCCGCCACGTCATCGAGATCGCCTAATTTACGATTAGCCCCGAAAGTGTTACATGAGATGAAACCAAAAAAGCGATTCTCGAGAAAAAAAATTGCGATAATTGTCGAGAGGGATGAAAACAAAAAAAAGTTTTTTTTTCTGAAAAATTGTTTTTTTTCTGTAAAATTGATTTTTTTCAAATGTTTTTTATCAAAAACACCGTCGATGGTATTTCGATTGTAAAAATTAACGAAAATGTTTGATAGAATTTTGTTTGGTGGTGCTCCCAGCGCGCCCCGCCCCTCCTCTTGGTCATCGAACACGGTATTTTACTTAAGTCACAGCGAGGACGTCCCGCGGCCAACTTTTCGCCACGAAAGAGGATTTGAAGCGAGAAACTATCGCGCCACGTGACACGTCTCTTGACTCTGGCGCACCGAGAGTGGCGAGTGAAAGAGGAGGAACGAAGAAAAAATACTTTGCGAGAATAGCGAGTAGGAACGCTCTCTCGGCTCGACAAACCACCATAAATTCTTCTCGAGCTTCGCTAATGGATCTTTCCTGTCTCCGAAGTTCGATGGAGATCGGTAGAAAAGCGAGATGGGATGCGAAATGTACGACAACGAGGTGGGGGCTCGACTCTCGTTGACCGTGGTCCTTTCAAAAACTTCGTGACAACGATAATCGTGAACGCGACCGAACAAAATTGTCCTTTGTTCGAATCTTTCGGGGACGTGAAGCATTGTTTGAAAGGCGTCGAAAATTTTGCCGCAACTGCGGATTATTCTTATCGACTTACAAGTTTACACTGATTGTGAGACAAGGCTTGTTCGACTGGATTTTGGAAAATTTACCGCAAAATTATTATTTCAATTTCTTTTTTTTTTCAATTAGATTGAAAAATAATTTTTCTAGAGATTAAACAACGTTATCGATATTTATTTATTGATTTTTAATCGTAAAGTGAAGATAATTTAGATTCGACCCTTTGGTCGCTATTGCGATGATTCTCGAGTCTCCAAGGTGCACAAATATTTGACTCTATACTCGAGTGGCTAGCAGGCATTTATTACAGGGTTGATGAGCCGGGGTTAACGTATCGCTAATTTGGTATTCCGGTCGTGTGTCATGTGCGGGAAATCGTTGGGAGTCCACGGGAGCGCGACGGCACGCGACACAACGAGCAATCGCCCCAACCCCAAAAAAACGTATCTTCCTCCAAATTCATACAAAAAAATATACTCGAACGTATATTTTTCAATATATTTTTTTATTTTTTTTCATCCATAATAAAGATACATCGTCATTGGTTACAAAACAAACATTCTGGGCACTCACGGATATCATAGCGGTCGTACGATAACATTATTGCTCACGAAGAATTTGCCTCGTGCGTAGAAATGAAATAATAATTTTAAAAAAAACACATTTTATATATATATATATATAACTTTGTTTGAACAATAAACAAAGTGGGAAAAGAGGGTGCTCGAGCGTAATCGATTGCTTGTTCAAGCGGGTACCAGTGCAGTTCTCGCTAGTGGATGTCGGGCTATTGGACGCGCAGCGAGAGTCGTATCGTTGTAAGTGCAGCCACGTGATAACGGTTTTGTCGTAACAGCCGCGACTTATAATACTCGAGATGAGAAGTGCTACGGCGCCAAGCGCTGCAGTAGGTACGGTCATTAAAATTATATTCTTCACCAATGCTTCTCAACAATATTTATTTGTATATATAGATATATTTATATATTTATACAAATATATACTGGGTGTCTAGTAACTACGAAGCTACGGAATATATCCAGGTAGTCGGCGTTGATACGAGCACAACGGTTTTTTTAAAATTATCCTACCATGAAAATTAGCCGAGATATTAATTCTTAAAGTTTGAAAATTTCAAATATAACCTAAAAATACGATCGCACGGCCCATCGATAAATGGCGCGGGTTCGAGTCCCGCTCCGGACATTTTTTTTTTTACACATTCTTGCTCTTTTTTCGTAGATTTTGACAAAACATTGTTGTTTATCGATCCACCGCGAGGATCTCGATGGCATTGTTTAAACTTTTACACTTTGCGAATTAATATCTCGGCCAATTTTCATCGTGAAACAATTTTTAAAAAACCGTTTTGCCGGTACCGACTTCAACTACCTGGATATTTTCCGTGTCTACATAGTTGCGTAACACCCCATATATAGCGTCTATAAAACTTCGGTATCGACTTCTATAATTTGTTTATGGACCAAGCTATTATATCTATATATTTCGATTATTAGGAGAGTACAGTACCAACTGCGCGAATACTCGCGAGCATATGGACAAAGTGACGTTATTAGTAAATGGGCTTTAGCGAATAACGGTCCTCTTTTTACACCTGTGGGTGAAAAGATTTTTAACAAACACTTCTGGCTTCGTTAGAAAAGTAGTTACCGCCGAAGGTGCCGTCTTCGCAATTATTTTTGAGAGGCCGAGATATTACCGAGTCGAGTTACAGTTCGTAAAGGCCATCCGCTCGATTCCAGGGACTCGACGGAACGAACGACGATTACGACGATTGCCACGACTTCCGTTTCTACTTTTTTTTTTCTTCTTTCGATTCATCGGACTCGTTTGTATTTCCGTAGTTGGTGCTATATATAACATCGTTATTTGAACGTAATTTACGACGGGGGGAAAATTGTGTAGGACTCGACAGGAGGGAGACAGAACCGATGACGCTTTAATCGGTCGATACCTCGAGGCTTTCGTTCGATCGCGAGGGGTTGCTCATTCCACCCCTCTAATATTTTTCAATCGCCCTCGATATTCTCATTAGGGAGGAACGGGATTCTCGAAAGTCATTCGACGAGATGAGTGGCTCGTAAAAATATAATGAATAACGCTTTTACGAGTTTTTGGAGAGGGATGCTTTGTGCGGGGGTGGTTTTTTAAGGGATGAATTTTTATTTTTTTATTTACAAAGTACAAAGTACGAAGATGCGATCGAGGGGTATTGGGGTGTTCGCGTTTGCATTTTAACCGTTATAGTCGTTTTCTCCCTCTTCCGACTCGGACTTCCCTTTTTTTTATATTAGCGTTCTATCTCTGAGATCTACCGGCGAAAAGTCAACCGGTGCTACCGCGTGGTCTTCCGCGCGTGACGATCTTCATCTAGAAACTCCGCTCTCGTTCTTTTTCATCGACTCGAACAATTATTTGTGTCTTTCAACCCCCCAGAAGGGTTGCAAATGTTTAAACAATTTTTCATCTCGATATTGTTATTTATTTTTATATATTCGAACGAGAAAAATCGATTAGCGATAGAATTATTTTATATTGATTGAAACGGGTGATTAATTATTACATTGACTCGATACAAATGTCTTTCTAGCTTGAAAAACAATTTTTTTTATAGCATCTTTTTTTCGACGCGTGTTGCTCGTCGCAATTTAAATTCGTCACGCGACGAACCCGAGAGCTAAGAGAGAAAGAGAGGGAAAGAGAGAGAGAGAGAGAAAGAGAGAGAGAGAAAGAGAGAAAGAGAGAGAGAGAGAGAGAGAAGCAATGGCCGGAGTAAAAGCGTTGGCTCCGTTCGAGAGTCGTTGAATTTTATGGTGTTTATGGGATACCGACGTGGGGGTGTCACGGTTCGAAAGGCGCCACGCGAACTCGAGGAGGGCAGTCCCTTCGAAAAATGTTCCGCGAGGATCGCTTACGAAACGGTCGGCGCATGGCTAATGAGTCATAAATTGGTTTGGCACAGTCTGTTCCCTCCTCGCTTCCTTACCACCGCTATTATTCCATCCCTATCGACGCCAGCGACTCATTCAATTTCGAATAACCCGATACGAACAAATTTTCTCACCTCCGCGTCCCCTAAAAAAAAATCCTCGTAGATTTCTCGAATGAATTTTTCAACGAAAAATTATAATTTTTCATGAAATATTATATTTCATCCCCTGAACAAAAATCTCGAAATATCCCTCGAAAAAAAAAAAAACAACAAAAATATCATCATACGAGAAACAAAAAATTCTAATCACCCTGAAAAAATCAAGAATTACATTCTCACGTTTTTTGTTTTCCAAAGGCTGACCTATTTACCTCGATATAATTCTACACATAAATATATGACTTATAAATACGAAGGGCGAAACTCATTGTTATTCGTCTCACGAATGCGACAATGAACGAGTCCAACCGTTCCAATTAATCGCTCGACCATCTTCACACGTTGGTGGGCCCACCTTGCGAGAACGTCGGGTATAATGGACCATGGGGCTAATTCTAAATTAGCCCTCGCATATTATTCCTTCATTCTCCCTAGTAAAGCGAATTTACTCGATTATATACGCGAGCCTATGCATGTTTATGCATTAACTTGCGTGTAACGTGTTCGTAAGGAAAAAAAAATATATATATATATATATATATATGTGTGTACAACGTCATTGGCGTGTGCGAGATTACGAGGGACGAGACACGGTTCTCCGCATGACTCGTGGCACGTGCCGCTCGCTCGTGTCGTCGTTCCTCCGAGCACAATGATGAAGGGAGACTCGGGAGTTGCGAGTCTCGACGAGAGATCCCCTCGCATCGTGGGGATATCACGAGTTTAATAGCCGTGACGCTCGGAAGTTTCTCATTAGATCGTCCATCGGGACGAGTTCACGAAATTTTGCGTTCACCGTTGATACCTTCGTTAATCGGCGCTCGACGATTTTATCGACAAATTCGATTAAAATCGTGAATAGTCTATGAAATTTCAAATTTAGGGATAAATTTTCTTCTCGATGAAATGATCGACGAGAGGAGTTCGAGGGTTGAAAATGAAAATTGAGGGTTGATTCGAAATGCCGAATCAGCGAGTCATCGACTCGAATGCCCGTGGACCGATCGGACCCATTGCGCATGCGCGATTACTCGTTAAGCAAAATTTTCATTTTTCATCGTCCAAACGAATGAGATAAATCATAGACGGTGCGTATCATTTCTTCTTTTCCCCCGTCGAAATCACGACGAGACGTGTACCTCATCAGCGTTCACGTCGGTACGAGACAAGAGAAACTCACCCTGCGAGAGAGTCGGAAGCTGCGCACGATGATAACGGATTCGCAAGCGGTCCGTCATCATCGTCTCCCTCTCTCTCTCTCTCTCTCTCTCTCTCGACTTCTTTTCCCAGCTAAATAACGAGAAGAGCGGGCACGAGGTCGAGACAACGGGGTTTTATCGCTTTCGTGCGTCAGCGAACGAACGTGAACGTCGAACGCAAAAAAAGAAGAAAAAACAAACGACAAAGACAAAAAAAATCTTCAAACGGTCCGAGGATGATCGTCGAGTCGCGCGCGAACGTAATCCACGTGACGGAGGGAGAGAGAGAGAGAGAGGAAAAAAAATATTGATAGACAAAAACGAAAATAAACAAAAAATTGAAGAATAAAAAAAACGCCGGGAACACCGAGTTCAATCAAACGCTGTAAATGAGGCATAAATAAGGCGCGAGAGAGACTCTAATACTCGGCTCATCCCTCTCTCGCGCCCCCTTTCTCCGTATCTCACGGACTTTTCTTTACATACTGCAGCCACCTATTTATTCTTATCCACACACACACACACAAATACACACACACACCCATATATATATATTATATATTATATATAGTATTGAAAAGATGACGAGGCAGGTGTCGGTGGTACATGGGTACTTCCTAGACCGCGGCAACGACAAGGATGACGTCGAGGACGAAATACAAGCGACTCAAACTCTCTCACAAACACAAACTCTACATAAATACATATATATATATATATATATATATATATATTTCGTCTCGATGTACGATGTAACATCTGGCCTGCCGTTATATCTACCCGCGACGTTCTAACACATCGGGCACCCCGGCATATCGCGCACCGCAAGCGCGTTCTATGATTCCGCGATTATAATACCGTCTCAGCTATATAAGAAAGAGAGAGAGAGAGAGAGAGAGAGAGAGAGAGAGAGAGAGAGAGAGAAGATTGTAGCTGGTACCCAGCTGGATCGCGCGACGCTTTGTACGAGGATCCCGGATGAGGATCGATGATCCTACGAGACGAGAAGCGTCGAGAACGTGTGTGGATGACCGAAAGAGCGTCTCGTCCTCGCTACAACGAGGGAAGGCGAGGTGAATCCGGCGAAAGAGACACCGTACGAGACGATCTTACCCGCGCATTTCGCCAAGTAGATGGCAGCACAGTCGCGGCGCGCTAAAGTGTGCGTAATGTCTCGCGCACGAATCGCACGCACCTTTTACCTGCGTTATACCAATATCGGCTCTCTCCTCCTAACCGTTGCGAAACGACGCGATAAAATTCGTTGTGTACGCAACATTAGCATAAGCTACAGGACGATGCAAAATTAATCGCTCGTTATTCATTGGTTATTTATTTTTCTTGATTTTTTTGTTTTTCGTTAACGATTTTCTGTACATTTTTTTGTCTTTTATTTTATCTCTAGGTTTATCATTCAATTTTCTTGAGACGTTTTTTTCAATTAAATACATCGAGAAACGTTATATTTAGCGATATTTTTTTTTTCTTTCGGGATTTAACGAGATTGATTTTTATCTTGGACTAATTTTGTAAAAAGGTGTATTCGTACGAGCGACGTGTAGTAAGCAAAGGAGGTAAGTGCGCGAGAGGGTTTTACGCACGCGTCGCTTTTATCGCGGACACCGGTTATAGGGTGATGACATTGAGTGCCGACGGCGTAAAGGAGAGGGGGAGAGAAAGAGAGAGAGTGCGCATGCGCAAGACGCTGACGCAGAAGCTCGGCCATTTTACGGTCGGAACGCGACGGTGAGTTGAATTAGCGCGGACGAGGGGGAACGAGGGGGAACCTTGAAACATTGCGTATCTAAGCGCGACCATTCGCACCGTTCGAATCTCGATATCGCCACGCGCTCGCGCGACTACGTCTCGTTATTATACGACACGACGGAAACGCTCCGGTGGATCTGACCTGGGTCAAGCTTTCAGCTAGTCACCGGTCTAAATCACCGATAGGAATATATTCGACGACGTTGACTCCGAGATTTACGCCGTTGCGTTAAATCGACGTAAAGAAGAAATCAATAAAAATATCAAGATTTTTGGATCTTGAAAGAAGAAATCGTTCGATCGTATTCTCGTCGTGTTAAATGATATAAAAATTGATAGAATTAAGGAATAAACAATATAATTTAGTCATAACGAAACGACAATATTTTCTGCAATTTTTGGATTTTTAGAAAGAAATTATTTTATTGGTTTTTTTCCTCGTTTTTAAATGATATACAAAATTTATACAATAATGGAATAAAGAATAAAATAATAATATTTGTTGAATGGATTTTTTATCTATAAGAAATGTTGGAAAAGATTTTGAGAACATTTTTGTAAAAAGAAAAGCTCAAAAATAATTGTCTGCAAAATTGTATAAAATTGATCGACGATTATGACGATTATAATATTATTATGAGAACGAAATTTAATCGATTTTATTTATCGAAACGTTTGAAAATTGGCGCGAGAGTTAGGAATTTAAAAAAAAAAGGTGTACATCGGCAACAGCGAGTGTCAACGGGAGAGACGCCGTAAGAAATAGTCTCGGTGTTAACGATTCGTCCGTGTATATCTCTCGTAGCTTCCGAGTGGCTTCGTCATGCTTGCAAACTATCCGGAGGCGAGCACCTTGCTCGCTTCGTCTCCTTACGCGTTGCGGAATGAAACGAGTCAGGTGGAGGCGAGAGTAGTCGAGCGGAATCGACCGAGTGTACGTAGAGACGGATATGAGAAATGAGAAGAGAAAAGAGAGAGAGGAAGAGAGAGAGAGAGAGAGAGAGAGAGAGAGAGACGCACGAGCAATTGCCCCTTTCCACAAAGAGTGGCTCGAACTATATCGATCTATATCATACAATAAACTCGAGCATCAAAATTGAATTTTAGAAAAAAAAACACTTAATTTTGTTCAAATTTCTTTAAAATTTTTCCAAAAAAAAACCAAAAGAATCAAATTCGATTGTGTTATTGATTTTTTATAAAGGCGTGTTTCGTGAAAAGTATGAGAGAATCGTCGTTAGGTAAACAAAAAATTGAGGAAAAGAGAACGAGAGCGATCGACGCGAATTAATAACAAGAAAAAAATCAAATAAAATAAAAACCCATCTTCCATCGTTGATCGATCGTATATTACGGAGGATGCGACAGGCGTCCGGGAAGTGGCGTCGATGTAACGATATAAATCATAATTATTTTACGGGACGTTTATTATCCCCTCGGATATCGCGAGGTTTCTCGGTTTTTTGTTTGTTTTTTCGTTTTTCTTTTTCTCGTTCGAGCATCTCGTACTCTCTGACAGAAATAATAATGCGTTTACATCGAGAAAATATTCAATCTCGTACTTCGATTGCGGTCGGAGAAAAATAAATTTATCAATTTTTGTTTTTGTTTTACAAATACAATTTTGTAAAATGTTTTTCATTTGTTTTTGATTTTTCGAATGTTTCTTTTCTCTTTTTTTTCTCGTTTATTGACAACGTTAAGGAGTTTCGTCTGATTAATAGCGAAGCGTGAATATTTCCAAATTTCCAAATGTCGACGATGACGCCCATCGTCGTCGGGACTAACGAGAGTGAAAGAAAGAGCGATCCGAGTTAATCGTTTGTCAAGGTGCGAGAAAAACTCCGTCGAAAACAAAACAAGAGGTAAAAAAACAAAGAAGAAGAAGAAGAAGAAGAAGAAGAAGAGCACAAAAAATTGGCCAGGCACGAGTTTCGGTCCCGAGGTTCTCTCGTCCCTCTTCGCTCTTACGCGGTCGGAAAAATTTCGCGGCAACGGACCGCGGCAGGGAAGAGAGATCGAGGAATTTAAGTGGGGCGGGTCTGCTAAACGCGGCGAACCTGTAATTAGAGCACCTCGAGTGTGAATCTAATGGGTGGGTTTTTCGTTCTTTTTCCCCTCTTCTTCGATTCTTTTTCTTTCTTTTCTCTCGGTTCGTCGCATAAATCTTGACCCTGGTTACCGCGTGAAATCGATAAATCGCGGGCCGATTTTCGCCGCTGCCCCCCTGCAGCATCGCGGTATTTACAAAAAAAAAAAGAAAAAGTCGATTAAAATGATTTTTTACCCACAAAATTAATTTTCACTTTGTCAAAAAAAAATTTACCAAAATTGTGCAAAATTCGATCGATCGAAACTCGATAGGTCGAAACTCGTTGCGAGACGATCCACCGTGATACATCTGCTCGAGATAAAACAGCAAAAAACAAAGAAACAATAACTAAAAAACTAATAATCCTCGAAAGCAATCTATAGAGGTGAACAGTGATAATGAGATATCGTCGAGTGGCGAGCTCGATCGACGATTGTTACACTTGCGCTTTGTATATTTTGCCGCATAGTTTGCGGAACGCGTTGTGTGTACGCAATGTTGCATACGCGATGATGCGAAGCCAAGATAATTCACGATGGGACGAAGTGATGAGAGCGAGAGAGAGAGAGAGGGAGGCTCGAGAGATCAAGAGAGAGAGAGAGAGAGAGAGAGAGAGAGAGGCTCGAGACGCGCATCCGTCAAACGGGCCCATTATGTTGTAAATCATCGTTGATTGTCTGCGAAGTGTAACTTTTCTCGCACGAGCGAAAAGATCGTCGCTGGTATAGGGGTAGTGAGAGAGAGAGAGAGAGAGAGAGAGAGAGAGAAGATCTCGTACGAGAAGAGCGTAGGCAGGTAATAATCAATTTACGCTCTTCATCAAACGCGATAAATTGATTACGAGCCATCGCGCGGAGTGTCTAACAGCGGCTTCTGAATACAAGCGAATATAATACGCGTGCGTATAAATATACTTACGTACGGGGTGGATCGATCGATCCTTCTACGAAGATACGGGACGAATCGCGTCCTATCTATAAATAGTCGTGCGAGACGATGCGAACGAAAAACAAAAAAAATAAATTTCAATTCACCGCGACGAATTCAAGATTGATACAAGTTTGACATCAAATTTTCGATCGTACTGAAAAATATCTATAAATCATGAAATCATTTCAATCAATTATTTCAGTAATTTATAAGAATTTTCAAAAAAAAAAAAAATAGTTATCGAAAAATTGCTATCGATTAAAAGTCGAATAAATTTCATTAAACTTCAATCAAATTCCGTCGACGAATAATAAAACAGAAAAATTGTATAAATTTATGAAGTTAGAAAAAAATAAGAAAATATAAACAAGGCCGGCAATGTTTTTCCTCATAAATTTCGTTGCTCGAAGGAGGGAGGCGGAAAAAAGGAAAAACTTGAGACGAAATGCGGTAAAGGGGGCGTAAAGGAAAAGGTATAAGGGACGGGGAGATTCGTATTTTTCTACAAGGACGGTCAAGCGTGTCGGTCCTTCGTCGGATCGAGGAAGAGAAAGAGAGCGAGTAGGCCGAGGGGAGGGTGAGGGGAAACCCGAGATGACTCGGAGTGGGGACCGCCTCATTTGTTGCGTATTAGCGAAGGATAATGAGGTCTCTGGTACTCGCCGCCTTTTTGCCTTTTGCGAAAGGCGCCGCGCTTTTTTCCAAAAAAAAAGAAAAACGAAAAACGAAAAACGAAAGAGAGAGAGAGAGAGAAAATCACGAGAAAAACATCGACGAAAGTCGAGAGTTACGCCCCCTCTCAATACACACACATACAGGGTTGAAATTTTCGTCCAACGTTAAAATCGAGAAACAACCCTTCGGGGTTTAAATTCATCCTCGAATCTTGGCCCTTTCGACACCCTTGGCACAAGCCTTCGATATTATTTACTCGTGAGGGAAAAATGTATGAAAAAAAACGAAAAAAAAAATACTTTCAGCCCCCGTGAATAATCGAAGGACAAACGAGAGGCAACGGGGGAAAAAAAGAGAAAAAGAAAAAAAGAAAACGAGGAAAATTATTTCGAGCGAGACGCGGGTCAAGCTTGGGAAACCGATACGGTAGGAGACCTTCGTGTTTATTAATAAACTCACACTTCCTTCGTCCAACAAAGCAGTTCCGGCTTCCATTATTCTCGAGTCTCACACACGATCCAACGTATTTGCACCAAAGTTTCACGAGTTTCCCTTCTTCTTTTTCTTCGGTTATTTTTTGTATTTACATACTTCTCGGTCATTCATCGAGTGAAATTTGCCGTTGATTCGTTATGAATGAGAAATAAGGCCACCTGGGAATACGAGGCTATAAAAAAAAAAAGAATAAAAACAAATAACGAAACTGACCCACGTGAACGATTTTAGTGTCGAGGAAAATGGCGATCGCTTCTTTTGATAAAAAAAGAAAATTAATTATCGTTGGAAAACGAACGAACAATTAATTAATTCTCCGATCGTTAATTAATCTTCGTAATTATCAAAATTAGTCCAATTTTATGATTACCCCGAGGCAAAAAAACAAAAATACAAATTTAAATTTTCCCAATGTAAAATCACGTATTTACGATTAAAATATAGCTCACAAATATCGCAATAACAATCGATCATCGATAATTGACGTTTTCATTAACGAGCGCGCGAAAAATAATTCTGGAACGCAAAAGAAACAAAAAAAACCCTGAAATACGACACGTAAATTATTCTTTATGGAAATCCAAAAATCTAGTCAACGCTTACCAGCTCCGTGAACTAGATTATTCACACCCCTTGGACTCGACGAAACAAAAAAACAAGAAAGATAACACGAAAAAGATGAAAAAATCGAAAAAAAAGAGATCGAAGATATTATATTGACTCGTTTCGTATAATTTCCTGGAGAGACTACATCGAGTGATATTTATCGTGGTTGTAAGATCTGGAAGTTTCGCGTACGTAGGTATATATATACACACACGAGGAGTCGGAGAAGAGAGATAAACATTTAACGAAGTGACCTGGCGCAACGAGAGAGGAAGAGACGCGAGCGAACCGGAAAGAGGAGAGAGATGCTGTGAGAGCGATGGCAACGAGGGCGGGAGGGGGGGTACGGAAAGTCGTAAACACGTTTACTCGCAACTCGCGCGCGAGAGAAGAGTAATGACTCTCCCGCAACACACCGAGTTCTCTTTCTCCCTCTCTCTCTCTCTTGGTCTCTTGCTCTCTCTCTTGGTCTCTTGCTCTCTCTCTCTCTCTCTCTTTCTCTCTCTCTCTCTCTCTCTCTCTCTCTTGCTCTCTGGACCATCTCGGATACTTTGAATTTTTATCTCATTTTTTTTCTCTTTCTGTTTTTTTTTTCTTTTTCTCTCTGTAACGTTCATGTCCTCTTTATGAGAGATTAATATGCGCTCCGCGGTGAACTACAACACGCGATGATAGGAGCTACCGTAATGGCTCTCGATGATAATTAAATTAGGAGGGGAAAATACGAAAGGATCGTTCCGTGATCGAGGAATATAGGGGACGATTTTTTTGACGCCGCGAAATCGTTGAAATTATTGATCGACGTTGATCATCGTCGATTTGACGATTAATACTACGATTGAAATTTTCTTTTATAATATATATATTTATTTGTATTAATTTATCGTTATAAAAATATATGAAAGCAAAATTTCGAAACATAATTTATATTGAGATTTATCTGTAATTAGGCAAATTGAAGTATCGTTAAACTGTAATTATCGACGTACCGATTATTATCACTATTATTTTCCTTTTTAATTACTAAGTGAAATTATACTCTTGTAATTTTGAATAATTAGTTTTTATATTAAAAATGTCAAAATTATTGTCTTAATGTTTTTTTCGGATCAAAATCGACTGATTTTATTTTACAATTCATTGACAAGTGTCACGACACCAGCGAGGACTTTTCGTAGTGTTTAGCGAAGATGCGAGACACTCGGTGGTGGACGGTAATAGAGACAGAGAAAAAGGAAGAAATGAAGGACCAGGCGGATATATTAGCCCTCGTAAAGTGTTTTCTCGTGGACCCCGTCGTAAAACAGTCAAATTTGTCCACACTCTGCCAACCCGCAAGGCGTTTAAAGTGTCGTAAAGTAAGTGCGAGGATGAGAGAGGAGAAGAAGGGGGTGGATGAATAGTCCGAGAGCCAAAAGGGAACCTGCGCGGGGCTGGACCGCAAGAGAGGATCGAAAGGACGACCGAGAAGAGACGCACAACGGCGGATAATTTGGGTCCTTCGAGTTTGCAGATCGTAAAGCAGAGGGGCACGCTCTCGGGTCACGGAGAGGCGGGTCTCCAAATTTCTCTCTCTCTCTCTCTCTCTCTATCTCTATCTCGCTCTACTTTTTTTGTTCATCGACCACAAAGTTACTACGATCGAATTAGGTGGAACGAAAAAAACCGATTTATCGGATATAAATCAGATTTATTAAAAAAAAAAATTATATTTTTCGATATTAAAATTTATATTAAGGCTTGAGAGTCGATATTGTTATATTTTTATAATTATGATAAAAAAATGCTAACCCAGTGGTTTCAAGTTTCTTTTTTTACTTCGTTAAAAAATCAGGAAATAATTCGATTCTTAAAATTATCCGAAAATCCTGAAAGTCTCGAAGGGGTGGCTTAATTTGCGAGCAACCCCCTCTAGCGCGTTTAGCCCCCAGCGAAGATGAGGACAAGGTGGAAGAATCGTCTCGAAGCTGGCAAACGCGCACGCAGCCGAAAAACGAAGTAACAAATTCAAGGGAGAGAAGAAAGAAGGACGAAATGTACGAAAGAAGGACGAAAAATATAAGTAGAGAGAGAGAGAGAGAGAGAGAGAGAGAGAGAGAGAGAGAGAGAGAGAGAGAGAGAGAGAGAGAGAGAGAGAGAGAGAGAGAGGGCGTGTCTGTAAGCGCGGCTCCTACAAAGAGAGTTTTGCCCACTTGTGGCGCTGCGCTGACGGGCCCTGAGGAAACGGCAAAGAGAGAGAGAGAGAGAGAGAGAGCGAGCGAGAGCGAGCGAGAGCGCCCGTGAGGAGTGGGGATGAAACGAAGAAGGGCTCTTTCCTTCTCTCTCCCATCTTTTTCCACTCACCTTCTCTCTCTCTCTCTTCCTCTCTCTCGCTCTCGCTGCGGTTTGCTTTTCTCCTACCACGCGAGTACCGCGCGAGGCCCAGGGCCTTGAGGCCCTCGCCAAGTGATCTCTCCCCCCACCACGAACATCCCCCAAGAATGAGAAAACCGGGCAGCGTGGTCCAGCCACGAGATCCCGTCCGCCGGAGAGAAGTCAAGACGTTACTAGCGACTTACTCGCGGCACGACTCGTCAGTTCACGCAACGCTACGACCCGTGCTGGTACAGGGTGACAGAACAAATTGACAAGTTACATTTTGTCCCAAACCCTCTTGGAGTGTCGTGCGTCGAGAAACGATTATAAAGTATCACGAAGTTTTCGTCACGGTGGTTTGTTTATTATTGAACTCGCGGAGAATCGCGAGATTCGTTAAAGTGACGATTTATCGTTTGACCTTTCGATGACAGCGAAGGTCATGGGACAATCGAGACTGTTTACGAACGAGTGTTGACGCGCGACGGCATTGTTTCATTGTTTACGTTATTATTGACACTAGAGTCAGTGACATTGGCGAAGAGTCTGAAGGTCGATTAAAGTACAGGACAAAAACAAGAGTTTAGCTCGAAGTATACGATGACAAGTTACGCGTGCTTTCAACAGTACGATCTATTGGACTCGGAGGGCTACGGCTCAGCGAGCAGTCCCGAATCGAATCCGCCACAGGGGTCGAACGGAGGTCGCGTCGGTTGGCCTGGACACAATCACGAGTCTTATCCTCATCCTCCGAGATCCCGGGGCAGTAGCTGCGGTAGCGTCAGCTCCGTTGACAGTCAACATCACAATCATCATCATCATCATCATCACCATCGCAACGATCATTCCACGAATTACAATCCAACCGGAAACGGCTTTAACTTCGCCGAATTTTACGAGGGTTATCATCAAGAGGGTGAAAATATAAATGAGTCGTTGACAACGATGGAGGTCGCGACGAGAAACTCGAAGACGGATTATTCCAAACTACCCTACAGAACGAATTCTCACCCGGTTCATCAAGCCTACGAGAATCCTTACGAGACACTCAATCCTGCCAACAGATCTGCCTACGTCAATATTCATTACACTCAAAAATCGGTACCCGACAACAATTCTCACAGTCACAATTTTACGAGTGGACAGTCCGACGTCTTTCTCGGCTCGAAGTCGCACGTCACCTACAACGCTGTCAAGACCGAGAGTTATCCTGTCAAGAGCGACGTCCCGTCGAGTCTTTACGCGCCAGCGAGAACCGACGTTATTTTTTTGACAGGAGGCACTCTGCCCTCCGTCAAGAGCGACGACGCGTCCCAAGGTCGTGTCAATGTCGCGCGATGCGTCAATGACATCTCGGAGAGATATCAATCGATGGACGAGGACATGATGAGCGAAAATGGTCTTGACTCGGAATACGGCTCGGTTACCGAGTGTACCGACGACAAAAATGGTGGACAGATGCAAAAATTGAAAAATCCGGGGGCACCCGGTGTCGAGGTAATGAGAAAAAGACGATTGGCGGCGAACGCGAGGGAAAGAAGACGGATGAACAGTCTCAACGACGCTTTTGACAGGCTAAGGGACGTTGTCCCGAGTCTCGGCAACGACAGGAAACTCAGCAAGTTCGAGACCCTTCAGATGGCGCAGACTTACATCTCGGCGCTGTACGAATTGCTACAGAGGGAATGACGAATCTCGACTTGTTTTTAGGCACAGACATTGACGTTTTAACGGTGAGGTGTCGTTTTTTTTTGTGTTTTTTTTTCAAGAAACGGACTCTATCTTTTTAAATTGAAAATACGAAAATGCTGCTCGAGCGATCGATCGAACGAAGATCGAACGATCCAGGATCTCCTGTAAATATGTGATGATGAAACGAATCCTCGTTGTAAATACGTTTTTAGTAAAAAAAAAAGTATGTTTTTAAGTTATTGCGGGACACTTAGCTAATTTAAAAAGAAAAACTAAATATACTCTCGTAAAATACTCAGAGTCCTTGGCTGTTTTTGTTCAATGAGGAAATAATCGTCGATGGTAATAAACCCCTGAACCGAGAACGATCTTTCTTCAACTTCGACATTTGCTCGATTGAATAATCACTTAACAAACTAAAAATATCGATATTTCCTCATATTTATTTTCATCAAATTTAATATAAAAACGTTCTCGATTCGGATTTTTATTTCTCACCGTCTCGATTAGCACTTCGCGTACACGGTAGTCGATCTCCACCGACAATTCGCGACGCTCCTCTATGCAAAAATCTTCCGATGCATAAATGAAACTCTAATACCTCCTCCGGTGTATGCGAGGCAAAAGTTTGCAATCCATGTGATACATATATATACATATATATATACATATATATATACATATATATGTACGAGCACCTTTTCTCTCATCTCCACTTAGCAGTCAATCACAATTAAATACAATTTTGCACACAGAGAGTTCTCGCGCCGGGGGCTCCTTCGCCTCGGCTTCTACCATGCCCAATCCCCTCTCTCCCTGGCCAACCCCCCTCTCCAGCAGGGGCCCTTCTTTCGCCCAGTAATGCAGCAAAAAGAGAGCAAATTGAAATCTCCTAGCTGACAGAATGATAGATGGTGACGGGCGGGGAAGCTTGGCGATGTTTGCTACCACGCTTTTATCTCTCGCTCTCTCCCTCTCTCTCTCACTCTTCACCCCGTGTTTTTCGCAAAACTAGAGACTCTCTCCCGTTCTCGTCGATCTTTCGTAAAAATCGTCAAAACGGATAATAATAACAAAAAAAAACAAAATAAATAAATTTCATCATAAATTTAAACTCGCGACTTGGCGATTAAAAATTCGCGACGATTCGTTCCCGGTCAATTTCATCGTGCGCACGATTAATTATTTTTACGAAATTGTTATCTCGCCTTGGCTTTTTCACGAACAAAAACATAATATAGAGAAGAAAAGAAAACAAGAAAGAAAAAGCTAGCGAAAAATCAAATTAATCGGTGAAAAATACACGAGGCTGAATTACGAGATTGATGGATCGGCGCCGCTTCTTACCTGTAATATGGCACAAGGGGAGAGAGAGCCGTCCGTAGGAGTTGAGATTTTATATATTTTATGTATATAATGTCCGAGCAGCGGAGCTCCCGGGTAGGTAGATGAATAGAGAGAAGTACGAACGAGTGAGAAAGAAAAAGAGAGAGAGAGAGAGAGAGAGAAAGAAAATCTCCGCGGGTGATTAAACGCGACTGCGGCGCATGCACCGTGCGGTCACCACAGTGCGATGTGCCATACGGTATTAATACAAATATATATATATATATATGTCGTATAATAATAGCGGCGCAAACTATACGAGACTCTTCCTCAATTAAAGGACACGAGGAGGATTGATTCCATCGGAAGCCATATGGAGAAAAGAAATTGATGGAAAAATTAAAAAAACAGAAAAAAAATCCTTCGTACAAGAATTAAAGAAATAAAAAAAAAAAAAAAACGAAACAAAAAGAACAAAAATTATAGCGAGTGTAATGTAAGACGAGCTTACCGATGTATAATTATATCGAGTCTGCGTATAGGCGAGATTGAGGTGCGACAAAAATTGTGTCGTCATCTCGCGGATGTATCGGCTAAGTCATTTCAAAGCAAGAAAAGCGCTAATGGCACGCGGTCATCTCCCCCCCCCCTCTCTCTCTCACTCTCTCTCTCTTTCTCTCTCTCTCTCTTTCTCTCTCTCTCTCTCTATCTACCACTCTGTTCGGCTTCTTGTGAGGGCAATAAGCTCAACGAACACCAGCGGGGCGCACACTAATCATTCGACCGGGTACTATAACGTCTTCATTTGCGCTCGCGCACGCGCGTTACAGTCGATTCGTTCGCTACATTATATATATATATGTATATATATATATGTATATGTATGTGTGTGTATGAATGTGTATAGAGGAATGAGAGGAAGCACTCGGTAGTGAGCCAAAGATCACCCCGGCCACTCCGCGACGTTTTGTCGTATCAACGTCATTCGTCTTCGGTCACACCTTGACGAAATCATAAGCGCGCCCGTCGACAGACCACGTAGATCGGCGAGTTTGCACGTACGAAGAAGTCCCGAGAGCACTATGGTCACTCTTCCCTCGTGATCCTTCTGGACGCGAGCCTTGAAAAAATCTCCGAACGAACGAAAAACAGAGAGAATTCCATTTCGTAGAAACGAAAACAAGAAGCAAAATATTTATTCGTTTTGATTTTTGGATTTATTTGAAAAATTGCTATTCTTGTTTCGATTAAGAAAAGAAAAACAAACAAAAAGAGAATTAATTATCGATGAATAATTAATTTTTACGACTCTCCTTGAAACCGGAAAATGAAGGTTGGCCGAACGACGAGTGAATTATTGTAATCGCGAATTCGTACGATCGTGGACAAATTTTTTCTGTAAATATATATATATATATATTTTTGTATAAATAGTTAATTTAATAATTATTGAAATAACGGGAGTCTGTGTTATCTCGTTATATCGTGTGTAGCGTGTCAAACGTGTACAGTTCGATTTGTAAATAATATTTAGAGTTCACGAGGATGAGGGATTATCGCCTAATTTAAGGAATTTGTTTTATTATTATTATTATTATTATTATTATTATTATTATTATTATTATTATTATTTCGATGTTTTTTTTCTTTTTGACGCGTATGCTGCAGCAGACTGAACGAGTTCCCACCAATATAATGTTCCTCGAACGAGACCAAATGTATTTAAGCGATGTGCAATGTTGAATAAACAATAAAAAAAAGAAAGAAAAAAGAGCGAGAAGTTAAAGAGAAAGCTCTTCGAACATAAACGATGCATTTATTTTTTGTGTATTCATTTTTTGTTTTTTTTTTGTTCACTGTTTAATCTTTTTTAATCCACGACTCGACGATCACGAGCCAAAAAAAAACGAAATTTACCTATTTTTACCCCCACCCCCTCTCTCCATCACGACGTCGTAGGATCGATTTATCTCGTCTCGAAACTCTCTCGGCGTTTTTTGCTTCCGACACGAGAATGCAATTATATGCAGATATGACGAACGTTTTTGACGGACGAGAAATAAAAAGCGACGGAAGAAAGAGAGAAAAAAAAGGAAAGGAAGAAAGAAAGAAAGAAGAAAATTCACATCGCGCCGAAAATCGAGGTCCGACGTGACTCAACCCTCGTCCGAATATAAATATAAAACGTCGAAATTATTGAAATCGATCTGAGCCCCGACTCTTGATTCCACTCTCTCTCTCTCTCTCTCTCTCTCTTTTGTAATCAAATCCTCTCGCCACCCTCGCCATCACGATCTTTTACAAGTTCTCTAATAAGAAAATAATCGACCGCTGCATCGTTTGCTGCTGCTGCCGTTGCACTTCTTCCTCGTGCCCGATACCAAGACCGAAAAAAGGATTTGCGAATCGGCCCCCGAGGCACACAGCGCCGCCGTTCCACGAGAACGACCGCGACGATTTTTTTCTTTCCGCGAAAACAAAAAGAAAATACAAAATTCACCCTACGAAAATTCGAAAAAAATTCCCCTAAAAAATAAAATAACGATAGAAAAACAGTAATTTTATCAAAATAAAAATTAACATTCGTCAAAGAAATAAGCAATGGAACAATAATAATAATAATAATAATAATAATAATAATAATAATAATCGTCCCAAATTTTATTCCCACCGTTCGTATTTTTTTCCAAAAAAAAAAACAAAACAATTCGATCGAGTCGAGAAAAACGAATGAAAGAAAAACAACATTATTTTTAATCGCTCGTGTCGTTACGTACGAGTATTCCGCTCGATAATTCGCCAGATCCTCGAGAACGATTCACGGGATAATTTCGTATCTCGTACCTTTTTGCGTGTAGGGTAAATCGATCTCTCTCGGTGCAAGATACGTGAGACTAGATGGCGAGGAAGAGAAGAGAAGGAGGGGGAGGGGGATAAGAGAGAATTTTGATAGAATGCGGGATAGCGGCTCGAACAAAGCGACCTTCGGCTCGCGCCGGTCGTTTTCTCGCGGTGATTCTGCTCTCTCGACCCGGCTACTACGCGTATACGGATCGCGATATATATATAGTTATAGGCGTACACCGAGCCAGGACAAATTGATACCAGGCAACGCACTACGACGTTCGCCGGCTCGCCTATCGCTGCAACTCCTCGCTCCTTCCTCTTTTTCTTCTCTCCTGATCATGCTGTGAGCTTAAACTGTATATATATATTCACTATATATATATATATATATATATATATATATATATATATATATATTATATATATATTATATTATATTATATATTATATATACGTGTATGTATATATATTTAGCCCAGTGTGGTAGCAAAGAGACGAGAGACGTTTCTACCCCGGTACAACGACGAGACGCCTGCTCCCAACTATTTTTAATACGCTATACACACACAGCAGAATCCGATCACCAGGAGCTACGCCGAGAGAAAGATAGAGAGAGAGAGAGAGAGAGAGAGAGACGAGTTCTCTCGGCGTGTGCAAGTACCGAGACCGAGTTCCCACGTGCGCGGCGACCCAGCGAGAAAACACAGACGAGATTAATTCTCCTATTCGCGAAAAAATCGTTCGAATGAAATACTGAAGTGAAAAAATTACAAATAATGTATATTTTTTGTTTTTTTTTTTTTTAATAAAGATAGTAATATTGAAATTTTGGAGATTTGTGTTAATTTAGTAAATTATTTCGATTTTTTGTTTCGGGATTTTTATAGATCGTTCGAATTTTATCGGATAAAATTGAATTGTAAGGACGATCGATAGGAAAAAATAGTCGACCGTCGATCGAAAGATTTTGTCTGAAGGTGGATGGGACACGTGTGTCACGTGACGAGGATGGAAACACCGCTACGTTCTAACGGTTGGACGTTTAAAGCCGCGATTGAACAAAATTCACGGCGATCTCTCGAGCTTCGCGAATACTAAAAAAAATCTATTTATATATATATATATATATATATATAATGAACGTGCATATATATTCACATATTATTTCTGTGGCAAATCTTCGTCACAGTGGATAATAATCATCGCTGTGGGACGAAACTCTCATCGCCGACACGGACGAGGAGCGTTCTCATCATCGTCTAAAATCACGTCTGAATCTCTCTCTCTCTCTCACTCTCTCTAGAGCCCCCCACAGTCTCGCGCTCAACAAAGTTCGAACGACCACCGCGGGGCGGCGCCGCTTCCGGGCACGCTTTCATAGAGGGCGCTCTTTCTATCTATATCTCTCTTTCTTTCTTTCTTTTTCTATTTCCGTCTCAACGTCTCGCAATGCTAAAAATCTTTTACTCCTCTATACGAGAATAGCGAGAGCAATAGACGCGGAAATTCTATATCTCGGTAGGATGAATTCTCGCGAGTTTGAAAATAACAAAAAATTATATTTTATATGAATTCTATGGAGAAAGAAAAAGACATTGTGCAGATATACGGAAACTGTTTGGAGAGAAAAACGAAACGTGAGGAGAGGCTCTCTATCCCTATGCGCAGTGAGATGCGCGCATGTAAGAGAGAGGAGGAAGGATGAGAAGGGCACGAGGCGAGAACTAGAGAGAGAGAGAGAGAGAGAGAAGGATGAGTCGCGCTGTATAACCCGACGTAATTCTCACTCGCCACGGGCAATCCTCATAATTGCAATAATAATGGTAATTGCGGTAATACGCTGCCGCCGCGCCTCGCACTCCATTGTGGACCGTGCATGGGGTATTACTTTGTCGTTGAGAGAAAAACAGAGAGAGAAAGAAAGAAGGGAGAAAGAGAACGGAAAGGGAATTCCCGGGTTAATATAGCACGTCGTAGATCGTCGTCGGGGTACTCGGCCGATTACGTATATTTTACAGCCACCAACGGCGATACGATTCTATACTCCGGCCATTTATATTTTTTTCTATCCATCGGACAACAATAAAAAATAAAGAAATAATATTTTTATATTTATATTTTTCCAAAATCATTCGTATACTTTGTCAATCGACGCGATAAATAATTAATTCCTTAATTTCGAGATTAAATACAAACACTCGGTACGTCTCTAACCTCGAAAAATGGCGCGCATGCGCGATAACGAAATGGCTCGAGAACAGAAATATTTTAGGTTACGTAAGACCTAACTGTACGATATAACCTCAAAAAAAAATATTCCCCCCAATGAGCTATAATTAGTAACGCAAGAAGTAATGAACAACATTTTTTTTTCGTATATTTCATACGTTTTTTTGTCTTTTGTTTTTTTAGTTTTTTTTTTTTTCGTTCACTACTTATACGTCTCATCGTATACGTAAGACAGATTTATACTGTATTTGATGATCATCGTCGAAGGCTACTACGGTTAAGCTCGGGTATATACCAACTACGGGTGTGTATAATAAAGTGTGTACCGGTGTGTATAATGCGAGAGTGGGGCAGGTCCGGGAGTTGGAAGCTTCTTCCTCGTCTCTATTCTCATCCACGAGAACGTACTGTATGAAAACCTACCGTGGCTCTGGGCACGTGACTCGGCACGAATCTTCCCAGCGTGATATACAGATGAAAGAAAGAGCTCTCTTCGTTCTATCGTCTCGATATTTATATATACGTATATATAAATATATATATATATATATATATATATATATATATACATATATATATGTATATATATGGACTTGGAGAGGAATCACCGTAATCGTTTACCGCGTGTCGCTGTCTGTGCCTAACGACGACGAACGAATGTCGTTAATTTCTTTTTCTTCATCCCATTTATATTTCTATACGTACATATATATACATATATATTTATTTATATATATATATATATATATATTGATATATATATATATGTGTGTGTGTGTGTGTGTTTGTATATATATATATATATATATATATATAAGTGCGATCTTTACTGTCGATGAGTAATCGCAACTCACGCGTTACATATGTACATATATGTATATATTTATGCCACAAATTCCACCGCTACGTGCCGGAAGTGCGCTCTGAATGATCATTGAAACAACAAAAAATGTGAAATAACGTAAATAAAGTACGCGAGACGGCCGCGAGAGGCGCGCGAGTAGCGTGCTTTTCTCTCTCTCTCTCTCGTTCTCATTTCTTTACGGCGAATTACTCGTCTATTGTCCGTCTCGGTCTCCTATTATACTTGAGCGAATTGTGTCTCTTTCGATGTGAAAAACTTATATACACACATATATATATATATATATATATATATATATATATATATTGTATATAAATAAAATGGCGCATTCCTCGAAGAATTCATCGATTTAACGGTTCGCACCAGGACGAACGACACACCGGGGAATCGACGTCGCGTTTGTCTCTCGCGCACGTAGCAAAACGCTTCCACGCATAGCTCCCGGCTTGATTTGATCGAGTGGCGCTCGCGCGCGCGCATGCGCGTTAGCGGCGTCGCCTGGCGCGCGCGCACGCTCGTCTCGAGCGTCATGCGCGTCTCCATTGTCGCTCGTCTCGACTAGGCTCCTCGCAACTCGCTCGCATAATTCTCGTCGAAGATACGAACGAACCGAAAAAAACGACGAATAATTCAACATTTTATTTCTTCAAATTCGAATTTCTTTCGTCTTATCCCTCTTCGCGATAAAAATCCTGCCAAATATTTATAACACAATCCTGATTTACGATTCTAACGAAATAATCATAAAAATATATTTAACCATCAATAATTTTCGCTAACAATTCTTTTGTCTCTCTTTCTATCGATGAAAAATGAAAAATTGTATTAAATCTAAATAAAAATCACAACAACCCCTGTCGTCATTATCGTGTTCCCGATCAAAAAATGCGTTTATCGAATCGAACTCGTTCGAGAGAACTTTTTCGCGACGTCATCGCACAACCGTACGACGATCTCGACGCGTCTCGGCCCTGACGGACGCGTTCAGCCCCTCGCTTCCTCCTCCAGGGACGAAATCTTTCTCGAGCAAAAGCTCGCGAAGAATGAATTCCTCGCGGACGCTTATTAATTCAAGTTCAACCGCAGAAACGTAGCGGACTCTTCTTATGTGCGAGCGGGTCCCCGGATGCGGAAGTCTTTGCGAAACAGAGGCAAAAGATTTGAGCGCGAGGCAAATATCTCTCTCTCTCTCTCTCCTTCTCTCTCTCTCTCTCTCTCTCTCGTTCTCTCTCTCTCACTCACTCTATACATATATATAAACGTGTGTGTGTGTGTGTGTGTGTGTATACGTTTCGTTGCGAGAAGAGGCACGAGCGAGAGACCCACCAAGAGAGTGCGCTCGAGCATTTATCTTTCACGGGCATTCAGTAACGCATAATAACAGCGAGTATAGTGGCAACGGCGGGGGGGGGGGGGGGGGGGGGGGGGGGGAGTCCGCGAACGCTCATTATCCCGTCGTTTTCAAACCCGGTGAAATCCACGTACGGCGATGACGAGCTTCGCAGTCTCTCTCTCGCTACGTGCGTTCGTTTTTTTTAATTTTTGTTTTGTTTTTATTTATTATTTCTCGTATAGTATTTTATATATTTTTTTTTTTTTGTTATTTTAACTTTTCTTTTTGTTGTTGTTTTTTTTATTCTCTATCGATACTTTCATGAGAGTGAAAATACGATTTTTGCCCCTGGGACAATGGAGAGTCGGAACTCGTTGTTATTAATCATCGAGACGGTAGAAATCACTTTCGCCGATTATTTTTCTATCTGTTTTTTTTTCGTTATCTCCCCCCCCCCTCCTCCTCCTGGCCGCACCACGATCGTTTCGCGAACGAATAATTAGCACTCGTTATCGAACGATCGATTTTTTTTCGACAGGGGGAAGTAGGAGGGGGCGAGTTGTTTCGAGTGAAAAAGAAAAAGAAAGAAAACAAAAAAAAAACGAAAATAAAAAGAAAAACAATAACCCAAGCGCGAGTTAACGAGGGTTCGGTACCGTGAAAATTTGAATATCGAATTTCGATCGGATCAAACGCAACTGTTGAATGAGACGGAACGAAGATAAAGGGTTGAAGAACGAGTGGAAAAAAAAGAAAAAAGGATGGAAAAAGGGCACACCTGGCAGTCTGAATATACATATATATATATAGATGTGCGTATGTCCCGCTACCAGAAGGTATCGATAGATAAACGTGCGTCGATAAAACGAGGATAAGAAGAAAGGAGGAAGCAAAGTGCCAGCGGGGGAGAGGAAGGTTCGGGGGAGGCGAGGTGGGACAGGGGGTGAAACGAGACGAAGAATATAAGCGAGGTAGCCGCGAGAGATAAATCGTCGTCGGATCTATCATTCGTCGTAAAGAAATCGATATCACCGTGCGATGATCGAGGAAGCGCCCCTCCTCCCCCCACCTCCTTCTTCTCGAGAAAAGAGCTAAAGAGAGAAAGGGTTTTTTTTCTCTCTCTCTTTTTCTCTTACGCGCGCATCGTTCTCGTATCGACCCAATCGAATTCGTTTCGCGCCAAAGCCGCAGAATATACGTATATTATTATCTTTGTTTTTGTTTAAAATAATAAAAAGTATAAAAAAAATATATATAAGGAAAAAAATAATTTCTCTTTCGTTAGGAAAAAAGAAAAAAAAAGAAAGAAAGAGGTTGCACCGCCGGAACGAGCTGACCTATAAATAGTCGCGGGTGAGTTACGCCGGTAATAATAGTTCGTTTGGAAAGTTTAGAAAAAAGGGGAGAGGGAAGGGGGTGTCCATGGAACACGGTCGTGGTACAAAGAGTCGGTGATCGGTATCGCTCGTTGCAAGAGGGCGCGGTCTTTCCGTTGACGATGACGATGAGGAGAGAGAGAGAAAGAGAGAGACTACATCGATGGTAATCGTTCGATAATTAAATAGGAGAGGCCTCTCGCGGGCGGAGCCGTCACCCAGCAGCGTGCGGGAGCACGTAGAAACGATCAGAGAGAGAGAGAGAGAGAGAGAGAGTCGGGATGAGATCGCCCCCGTTGGCTTGTACATCCTCGAAGAACAAGAGAGAGAGAGAGAGAGAGAGAGAGAGAGAGAGAGAGAGAAAGAGGGTGAGTCGACGAGTGTCGAGCGATTCTCTCTCCCTCGGCGTGCGAGCACGTCCCTTCGCTCTTCTTCGATAAAGACATCGCGAAGTGCGTCTCATGTTTATATATATATATATATATATATATATATATATATATATATATATATATATATATATATATATATATATATATTTGTCGTAAGAGAAAGAGGACGAGAAAGAGAGAGAGAGCTTCGAACCCCCACGAGGCATTGCCTCTTCCTCTCAGCTCTTCGCCCTCTCGCGACTCGCCAACTTTACTCGCTGTGATGCAAAAAAAAAACGTTTCCGTTAAATCAAGTTATTATCGAGAAGAGATTTGTTTTTTATTAAATTTGTTTTTCATTATATTGAAAACAAATTGTTTTATGTGTAAGAAATTAAAAAAAAATATTGAATTCAGCGTATATAAAAAAATATGTTTTTATTGATAATGTTATAAATTTGAAAAATTGGTTAATCCACTTCTCTTATCGCGCGACAGTGTCTACGTACTCGTGTCTCAGCCTACGTTTATTATCGTTATATTTACGGAGTGTCTCGTAAGCGGTCGTTACATTCGCGATAACGCCCGAAGGATTCTCTCCCTCTCTCTCTCTCTCTCTCTCTCTCTCTCTCTCTCTCGCTCTCTCTATCTCTCTGGCAAAGAACCACCCCGACACGCACGCCAAGATACAAACAGTTCCACAAAACTTTTTCGTTCTCGATTTTCTTTTTCTTCTCGATTGCCTCTTTCGCGATATTTTTCCTTTTTCTCACACGCGAGAAAAACTTGGAAGAGGAGAATTCGTATTGGCGACCCTCGGGGTGTCCGGCGAAACGTACGTTTTCGCCAGTGACGTTGCTTAACGTCGCATCAGATTCTAGGCGCGAAAGAGAACGAGACACGCCCGGTTCTTAGCCGAATGATTAAGTGCGTTGAATATCTTCGAGAGAGAAAGAAAAAGAGAGAGAGAGAGAGAGAGAGGAGAGAGAACGAACGGTAGAGTGAAGAACGTTGGAAAAAATAGCGAGAAACTAAGATTTCTCGATACAGACTCGTCGAATACATACAAAGTGCATATATAAGATACACGATGGCTGCGTGAAATAAGAAGAAACGTCGAGAACGAGTACAGTGGCAAATCGATCAAGTGCGTCTATTTCACATACAAATATATATATATATATATATATATATATATATATATATATATATATATATTGCAAATAAAAAATAAAAAATCCACGAAGTACTTGGCTCAACACCCTTCGAGCCCTCGGGGCTGGGAATTATCCATCGAACTATCGCCGACCGCTCGTCCGCCTCCGCGCTACACGACTTCTTTTGCTCACTCTTTCTCTCCTATCTCCTTATTTCTCGCCATAGACATAGCGAGCATAGCGATATTTATTTCGATTGAGCAAAATAAATAAATTCGTACCGGAATGAACATCGATCGGAATTGATGGAGGAAAAATCGACTTGGAGTCAAATAGGATCAATTTAAATCAAATAGGATCGATTTGAGTCAAATAGGATCGCGTTGAGTCAAATAGAGATAAATTTGAATCAAATAGGATCGATTCGAGTCAAATTGAATCGAATCGAGTCAAATGGAAGGAGAAAAAAAATGTATAAATTAAGAAATTTTAATATAAAAAAAAAGAACATATAATCGTCGATAATAATTCCTAATTTGAATGGACTTTCGCGAAGTCATACACGCCGTATAAAATTGGACGTAGCGCGAGTCGGTGCTCTCGGGCAAGATTGTAACTCAATAAGTTGTTGAGGTAGGTCGCGAACGCTCGCGGAGGGGCGTAACCCAACGGAGAGGATCGAACGAGTCAATAACTCCTTTCGATCTTCTCCCTGTTTGTCCCTCGCCCACCCCCCACCCGCTCTCTCTCTCTCTCTCTCACCCCCTCCCTCCGTCTCGCTCGGTCTATCTCTGTCTTGCTTTATCTACTCCCCGATGCAACTCTCCACCTACAATGAGAAATCACCTCGCGATACAATGCGTTGTACATGCAAAATAACACAAATATATATATATATATATATATATATATATATGAGCACATATAGGAAATGAAATTGTATTAAGTACATGTATGCATAAAACGTGTCCAAGTTTCAAGAAGCGTGGGCGAGCATCGATGTCTTCATGAAACTTGAACCCTCCAGCGAACAAGCTCTCGAGACTTCTTTTTTTGTTTTATTTTCTTCGACTCGTTCCTCGTTTTTCGAATAATTTATTCTACGGAATCTCTGTCGAGTTTAAAAAAAATAGCCTTCATCTCGTCGGAGAAAAGAAGATCAAAGATCTTCGAATTCATTTGATTTTTTTTCAAAAATTGTGGCAAAAAATCTAATTTTGGTCGATAAAATGATAAAAACGTGATATGTCGAATATTTTTTTGTAGGGGAGAAAGACTGTGACGAACGGCGCGACGAGTCGACGTCGCGTGCAAAGTGCGGCAAGATAGAAACGGTGGAAGAGGAAAAAGAAAAGAAGGAAAGAAGGGAAAAAAATAATAATTCGAAATGACCGAGACAGAAGAGGCGAGGAAAAGGAATCGCGACGTGTCCTCGGGGCTTTCGAACTAGACGAAAAGAGTCAAGAGAGGCAGGAGAAAGAAGAGAGAGAGAGAGAGAGAGAGAGAGAGAGAAGTAAACAATGGTCCAGACAGCGCCGCAACCCCCGTGCAACGGACTCTACGAAATCTCGGACGAGAGACGAAACGTTTCCTTTTTCGAGCAAAGACCGCGCGTGGCCAATCAAAAAATTTTGCAAAAAAAAACAACGACAAAAAAACGACAACGGGCCCCTTCGCACGCCAGCAAAAGACAGAAAACTGCATGGGGGCCCTAATTTTGTTCGTTTTTTTCATCAAATGTGCGAACCGCGACGATAATATCTCGGATCGCCCGAAGCGCGATAGGTGGCTCACGGAGTGGTTAAAAGGTCTCGCCCTGACCATTCTCGACGAGTTTTCAACACTCGACACCACGAAAAATATCGACGATTTTATTGTATCTTTCAAATGTCTGCGCGTGATCTAAGGAAAAAAAGGAACGAGTTTGGGCCAAATTGATTTCACAGTTTTTTGTACGAAATTTGAACGAAATCGAGAATTTGAATTTATATTTGAACGAATTTTGAACGAAATTGAAATTAGGAAAAATCGACGGTAATGAAAAGTGTTTATTTATTAATAACGATTGATAATAATAAGAATAATATTTAAAAAATAGAAATATCGATTAATGAGAAATAATTCGATTTTGTTGTACATCATTTATTTCGCTGTAATAATCGTCGTTCTTTTTTTAATGAAAAAAAATCGAAAAAGCTCGTTTTTCGCTATCTTCCCTCTCGTCTCCCCCTATTTCTCCATTATTCCTCCTCGTCTCGTTCGCGCATCATTATACACGCGCGCTTCTGTAGCCACAAGTGTGAACACACCTCGTGCAATTTTCGACGCGACGAGAACGCTATTCATTATTACCAAGAGCGTCAAGAAAAAAAAGCAAAAAGAAAACAATAATCTCAAAAATCGAATCTTCTACAACAAACACGCGATGGATTAAGTCCTTTTTTCTTTTTTTTTAACAAATAAAGCACAGCTGGTTAGGCACAGGTGTACGTTTGTATAGCCGGTAGCTCTTTTACCTCAAATTTATCGAACGCTCGTTGAATTTTTAACGCCAAAATCCATCAAAAACCCCAAAAAAATTGTTTTTCATCAAAAATTCGTCAATTTTTACGTTACGCAAATATGATAATTGGCGAAATAAGTAAAATTCCTAGACAGGGTCAGAAACCCCGAGGGACCGAGAGGAATGTTCGAGATCGAGATGCCTCGAAGCTATAAGAACGACCGAAAAATGCAAAAAAAAACTAAAAAAATTCGCGAACTTTGGGTTCTAAATTGTAGCACCGAGGGCCATCGTGATGTTGCGAAGTATCTCTCGTGACTCGAGAGACTTTAGAGTTGTCTCGATGTGTCCCATATTCCTTTACCGCACAACATATATCCTTTTTTGGATAATTCTGAATACTAGCGTGGCAGTCGGTCCATGCATTTTCGTAGAAATTTCCTGCAATCCTATCTCTCTTTCTCTCTCTCTCTCTCTCTCTCTCTCTCTCTTTCTCTGCGAGAGAAACAAAGTCGAAGCGAAAAAAGAGGTGAAGTAAAAAAATTTGGACCGATAGAGAAAGGGGAATATCTCGTCGAACCCTTCGGGGAGAGACGATACAGCCTTCGGGCGAAATCCCTCTCTCGAATTTGTCGTTGTTTCGGAATCCTCCCGCCTCTCTCTCTCTCTCTCTCTCTCTCAATCCGTTCCTACGTCTCCTGGAGCTAAAAGAGATACTTTAAGCAGCTACCGCGAAAGAGAACGAACGCTAGAGCAGGTAGAACGAAAAAGAGAAGGAGGCAAAGACAAAAAGGGTAACGACTTAATAGAGCCAGTAAACGCGGTGTGGTGGCGTAGCTATTTTTTTCACTAGAAATATTCTGCTCTCTCTCTCTCTCTCTCTCCCTCTCTCTTTAAGTCTTTCTGACCCGACAATAATGATCGGTGGTCGAGAGTGAATTTTTTCGTAAAAATTCTTCCTCTCGCGACCCTTTTTCGGGACAAAATTTCTCGAGAGTGCAGCGTCCGAGAAACTCGCCGAGGTCTAATAACATTTGTCATTTTACGGATTCCTAACCCCGTAGGTGAGGAGAACCAGACACGATTTAATAATCGCTATGCGTCGCACCAATCTGCGATAATGATAATAATCGTTGATAATAACTGAAAAATGAGGACGATATCGAAGGAATGAAGACGATAGATTCCTTTCTTTTTCTCATTTTTTTTTTGTTTCTTTTTCGTTTTTGTTAGGTTGGAGGAAATTATCGAGCGCAAGGTTCAATTGCTTCGTAAAACGTCTGGACCGGGGAAATTGCATCGTGTACACTGACCTTTCCCACGTCCGTGTGTATGTGTGAGAGAGAGAGCTTGAAACAATTTTATACGGCAATCTGTCGGATTATCACACGCTTCTTTCGTTCCCTGAGACAGAGAGAGAGAGAGAGAAAGAGAGAGAAAATGAAATTGCGCGCTCTCTACACTTCGGGTCATCTCGGTAGACGTCGCGGATAACGCATGCGCGAGCGCTTTTAGGGGTTAACGCTTGTAGCGATCTCTCGCGTTGGACGAGCAAAACGCATGCGCAATTCTCATCGCTTGGACTTTCTCTCTCTCTCTCTCTCTCTCTCTCTCTCTCTCTCTCTCTCTCTCTCTCTCTCTCTCTCTCTCTCTCTCTCTCTCTCTCTCTCTCTCTCTCCGCCTCTCTTTGTCTCTCTCTCTCTCTTTGTCTCTCGTATACCCGGGTTACGAGACTAGCAATTAAGTCGAAGAGATACCCCCGTCACGAAGAACGTCCACAGACGCACGAACCTAATCTCCGTCTAGTTGTTTAACGTCGTTTCCTACCTGGACTTTTATTTATGTTTTTTTTTTACTTTAAAAAATTTTTTATTAACCTACGAGACTTTCATTTTGCCATTAAATCTCGGTTTATAAATTACGTGCCATGTTAATTATGTCCCTTCTTCTTGTTTGCTTAAGAAAAATCGTAAGAATCGAGGACGATGAAAACGTGTTTCTTGTCGCGATAAATATTTTTCTAGATTTTATCGCGCGACCCTTACTACTAACGACGCGTCAATTTATTTATAACAATTAATTTCAATTTTATTTTTATTTATTTATTTTTTTTATTTTTTATTTATTTTTTTTTAAATAAAAATGACAAATAAATGAATATATATGTATATATATATATAAAGGTATGTACTGCGGAGTATATGACATATATGTAGGCTTATAATTCTCCACATCCTTCCTATTCTGCTGTATGGGGAAGAGCTCGCGCGCGCCCTCTCTCGGCCCTTATCCTCGCATTGTCCGTGCGGTCTTCTCTTCAGGTGCATTCCTGAATGGAGACCGAAGAAACAAAGGCTATTCTGGGCCGCATGCATTTCCGTTTGCGCAATATCCTTCCGGTTATGTATGCTAAAACCCACTTTTCTCCCTCACTCACTCACTCACTTTTTTTCTCTCTCTCTCTCTCTCTCTCTCTCTCTCTCTCTGTCTCTCTCTCATTCTTTCGTACAAGAACTCGTACAAGTCTCTCGATGGAGAATTGAACCCACACAACCTGTAAACTCACCGCATTACACCGGAACAGACCGATCAAGAACGCCCAGAACGATCTACGCATTTATATATATAAATGTAACTTCGTGAGTAAAAAATAAATTCAATAAGAAGACAGTAACGTCCTATTTTGTTAATTAACCAAAATAACAATAATAATAATTACTATTATCGAGAATCAATGATTAACGAACAAAAATTAATTCAAGAAGAAGACAGTAACGTCCTATTTTGTTAATTAACCAAAATAACAATAATTATTATTATTATCGAGAATCAATGATTAACGAGCAAAAATAAATTCAATAAGAAGACAGGAACCTTCAATTGTTCTTAATTATCCAAAATAGCAATAATTATTCTAATTATTGTGAATTAATCAACTATTAAGAAAATTTATTATTCAAAACAACAACAAAAACATACGTTTACCAATGGAATAATGAAGATTAATCAAACCGACGTTTATGACAGTACGTTGATGAGTTTCGTAAATAAATTTGCGACGAATTACGTTACATCCCGTCGAGTGAATTCCAAGGACGATACGAAAAACGACAAACCTTCTATCGTACGAGGGACGTTTTATTTAGACGATCTTCCCTTACCGTCTCGCTTATTCATACGTTTTCTTCGCGAGGCCACGGTGTAAAATGAAAAAATGGCTACGGCGATGTCTCTCTCTCTTTCTCTCTATATATATATATATATATATAGCTATACAGTTATAGCACAGTGGGCAGTAATAATAGTGCGCTCGAATATACACTCGTTTCAGTTGGCAGTAATAATAGTGAACTTTCGCGGCTATATAAGAATAGATTGATGCATAATTTGCGAAATTTTGCGCTCTACACATGTGCATGCGCGAACGCACCTGGTACCAAGACGAACGAAAAAATAAAAATATTAATCTCTCCGATAATTTACGACTCGAATAAAAAAGAATGAAAAAAAAACGGAAATTTCTCATTAACCCTCAATCTTTGCGTCACTCGTGCTCGCGAGAACGAAGATCGGATTCGAGCTTCATTAAACTTATTAAAATTGTTACAAAAATTATTGTTTATTCACGAAAAACGACAAATTTCCTCGAAATTCGTATAATTTCGTAAAAAATTGAATCATCGAAATATCACGATTACAAAATTTATTATAATTATATGAAAATTCTCGTTTTTAATCGATCCATATTTTATTCATCGAATTTTAATCGATCAATGGAATTTCGAGTGACAAAATTGAATCTTCCGTTTGTCTCGATGATGCGTAAAGACGAAAATGCGTGAATTCTCACGAACTCTCGTGTGCGGATGAATTTTCGAGATACGATCGTGCGACTGCCGTTCATAGTCGCGAACGCGTGAATAGAAACGTCTCGGATCTCGCAGCAGCGAGACGAGCATTAAAATATCTTTGTCCGACTCTTCTCTCTCCTCTCTTTCTTCTTTCTCTCTCTCTCTCTCTCTCTCTCTCTCTCTTTTCTCTCTCTCTCACTCTCTCTCTTCTCTCTCTTGTTTCTCTCTCTCTCTCTCTCTCTCTGTCCCTTTCTTCTCTCTCTTCTCTCTATCTCTCTTTTCACTCTCATAGAGTTAACGAACGTAGCAAAAGTCGGACGCGTGCTGATGCTCTCGGTATCAAGAGTTTCCTGGATCATTGCCAGGGTGAAATCATTTTGCTGTCACCGTCACACTCCGCGGCCTTTCAATGGATCCGCGATGATTTACGAGGCACTCCACCGAAGCTCGATCCCCGCTCGTACGTACACGTAAGACGTGAATCGAAGCTTTTTCATTTCTTTTTTCCTTCTTTTTTCTTGTTTCTTTCTCACATTTGTGTGTGTGTGTGTTTTTTTTTCTTTTTGTTTGTTTCTTTTTTTCATAATCATTTTTATTTTTCTCTACTTCGACGCAGAATGGACCGCGAGTGGTCTCGGAGGAGAAAAGGACGAGTAGCCGAGAAGGAATTCTTACCGCCGGAAGCGCGCGGAGCGTAATTTATTTGTCGCTATTTATTCCAACCACGGCATTGAATTTAATTCGAAGAGATGTCCGTGAAAGATTTTTCGTCCTTCCTTTTTCTTTTTTCTATTTTCTCTCAATGAAATTGCAAACTTCTCGATACAACGAAGAATCGTGACAAAAATATACGACGATGAACCAATCCCGCACCGACTAAAAAAAAATAGAAAACAGAAACGAAAAGTCGAAATAAATTTCATCTCGTTTCGTCAAATTTCGAAAAAATCTTAATAAAAACTTTCTATTAAATATTTGCCGAAATAAAAAAAAAACAATATTTTTCGCCCGATGTACCCGGAAACGTTTATCGGCCAAGAAAATAAAGAAAAACATTGACAAGAAGCAACAAAACTTTTGGAAGACTTCTGTTCGACGCGAAAAAAGAAACAAAAAAAAACAATTATTTAAATAACAATGACAATGCGGCTCCCTTTCGGTGTTAAATATCGAGTCGCATCGACGATGCTCCAGGTGTACTGCGGAAATCCGCGGAGAATCTTACCCGCTTTAAAAAAAAGAGAGAGAGAAAGAGAGAAAGAGAGAGAGAGAGAGTCGACCACGATGGTAAACCAGTTTTCGGTATACGGGCGAAAGTATTGCCGTGTCTGGTCGCGAGCAAACGCTCAAATTTGTCCACCGGTATACTCATTAAGGTGTCAAACATGTTTTAATTTCATAATGCGAATACTTATTCTCTCTCTTTGCGTCGCCGTCCCCCTCCCCCCACTCCTTCGCACAACCGCGTGAAGGTTCGCGCTATTAGCGCTGCAGGGGGTGGACAGCGAGCGTCGCGCATGCGCACGAACACCTACCGAAACACCAGACTAACAATGAAGACGACTTCGAACAGTTTCCTGACGCAAAATGAGAAAGAAAAAATCTTGTAAAAAGTAAAAAAATTACAAGAAAAATATGAGTTAAAAATGTGAGAGAAAGAGCTGTTATTGCATTATTTATTTTCGGATACGAAGGTTTCTTCCGCCTTGTGCCCCCCTCCCCACTTTTACTCGCGATGCCGCGGGAGATCTCGCAAAATCTTGCGACTCACGCAACTTTGGGAGAAAGCATCGCAAGAAGGAGTTGATTCGTTCTCAAGTGCAATACCCTCTCTACCTCCCCCCTCTCCAACCCCTCTGCTCTTCGTCGGACCGCTCTTCTTCTCACCGCCATTTTTTCCCCATTGACACTCGTCTCTTATGAAATTATAATTCATAATTCGCGGATCGTGGGGCGACTCGTACCGGCCACGTGCGTTTAACAACAAGAACGAGGCTCGAGTTGCGTAGCGAGTCGAAATTTGAATTCTCACGGGACAAACCCCGCCGGGGGTTGGAAGATCGGTGAGAAAAGAAGGAAGAGGAGAGAGCGAGAAATTTGCGCTTCGCTCTGCTTCCGCAAAAAAGGAAATAAACGAAGTTGCGAACTGCTCGAAAAAAAATTATCATCCCCTCCATCTTCACCCTCTTCTCAGCTTCGTCGCTTCGGTTCGGGGTTTTTTTTTGTGTTTTTTTTTTTCTTGAAGATTCGAGATACTCACGAATTTTTCGAGGTTGGAAAGAAAGTTCGAGGCGCCGAACGAGGGAGACAAAAAAGAGATAAAACGAGTTTAAAAGCACGTGAAAAAGAAAAAAGAAAAAGCGGTTTTATTATTCGACTCACGCTATTCGGGAGTGTAAACGAAATTTTTGAAAAGGGGAATGACACGGGCGCGTAAATATCGCGCTCGGTTCCGAGTTCGAGCCCAAACCTCCCCTGCCCTGAAAGGTGTTAGCGAAATGGTCGCGACTCCGTTTTTTTTTCATTTTGTTGATTTTTTTTTTGTTTAATTTTTTTTTTGTTTTTTTTTTTTAATCGTTTACCGATTTTTTTCACCGACGAGCAAAGACGACGATCGAACGAGATCTCCTCGACCACACGCGACGTAAGATCGCACCTCGGGGAGGGAGCCTCCCGAGCTGTTGTTCGGGAAAAATCGACGAGTCATCGTTTCTCGCACACAGCTTCGTCGGATTGCGATCTTTAAACGGGGCGAGTCGATCGCGATCGTTTGTCGTTCGAAGAGAGATCGCGCGAAGAAAAAAAAAGATGGCGAGAGAGAGAGAGAGAGAGAGAAAGAGAAAATACGACGAGAGGGTTGAAGGTTGAAAAAAGGAGACGAGAAGCTCATCCAGTCGATATTTCCCTTTTTTTTTCAATCGCCCGACGAAGATATCTCACGCGTCGAACACCCGGAACGATCGTTAATTATATCGATAAGTGTCTAGCGATTGGATCGAGACGAAGAAGAAGAAAAAAAAAAAAGAAAGAAAATGGAGAAAATTGAGCGATCATCCCCGAAAAATGCACGAGAAAGCGACGTCTTATATGTTTTCTTCCGACTCACCTATTCACACGAATATTCGCCATTGTCGAGGTTTTTTTTCATCCCCTTTCCCAAAGAGTTCTTAAACGTTTTCTTTTTTTATTTTATTTTTTTTCATAATAAAAATCGACTCATTTTCCGGTTATAAGAATCGAGCCACCCACGCTCTTTCGCGCTCACCATGAGAAATTTAATTCTCCCGTAGTCAAAAAAAGAAAGAAAGAAAAAAACACGTGTTACACGATAATAAAAAAGACGAAAAAAAAAAAAAAAAAAACCTCAAAAAGTATCTTCCACCCGAGTGTGAAAACGCCATTCTTAATTTCCGATAGTTCGAACCTCGAGCTTCGTGAAAAATCGATCGTTCATTATTCTCCCCCCACCCACTGGCCTCTCTCATCAATCCTCTCGAAATTTTTTTTCGCGCGAAGCCCGACGCCATTCGATAATGGCCGCGTGTGATAAAAGATCGTGCGTTTTATCCGCGCGGCAAGATCGTGGCGTGTGTATACGCGCCGCGAGGTCGTCGACGAGAAGGTCCCCGTCCTCACCTGCCCCCCTCCTGGAAGGCGGAAGAGAGTCGAGCAAAGTCGTATAAAACTTATTGCGAGTTTGCGAGAATGGACGCGAGCGGCGTTGTAGGTAGGTAAGGAACTCGTGGTAAGAATAAGGAGAGGTGCGATGGGAGTAAAAAAGGATAAAATTGTATATATGGAGGAAGAGAGAGGCGAGACGTTAAACGGGACACTTTCGTGGCTCTATTATACCGGAATATCTCTCGTGAGACATGACGAGCCTTAAGTATAATACGTATAATAGCCTTTTATATACGTTCAACCTATACACCTACACCCATATATGTGCATATTATACGTCTCTCTCACTCTCTCACACTTTATATATATATAGAGAGAGAGAGAGAGAGAGAGAGAGAGTTTAAAAATCTTGTATATGCACCTGCGAAACTCTCGGACATTCGATATTCTCGTTGAATCGCGATAACGTAATCGTCAAGTCGAAAAGAGGAAAAGGGCAGAGGGAGAAAGAGAGAGAGAGAGAGAGAGAGAGTGAGTGAGTGGGGGAGAGGAAGGTTGAAGTTTCTGCCTCGGTCTTAAAACGACCGTAAAAGTTATACCGGCCGAAATCAACGGTCCGTAAAAGCGCCTCTCCGGCTCCATATGCACTTTTATCGAATGCATACACGTGTACGCGAGCGCAATTGACGCTATACTATATATAAGAATGATATACGAACCGCAGGTAACGCCTTCTCATTTTCACTTGGCGTGCACCCGCGCGGGCATAACGCGTAATTAGCAATCAGCCGTGTAATTACGATTACGCCGAACGTGCTCTCTCTCTCTTTCTCTCTTGTTCTCTCGCTCTATTTTTCTTTCGAACGAGAAAGAGAGAGAGAGAGTACGCCGTTAATTGTTTAAGAGATTTAAGAGACGCTTCGAAGATCTAGATTAAAGACGCGAGGCCCTATTCGCCGATCTTGCCGGTCCGCCCGGTTTTGTATGTAACCTGCGCTTCCCGATGCGATGAAGAAACGAAAAACAAAACATTGTGCTCGAACTTAAAGATTCGTGAAAAAAAAACAAAATCGTCGGTTTCGAAAAGAAAAAAAAAAGAAGAACGAAAATAAAAATAAAATTGATAATTATCGTAATTAATTATCGATCGTTCGAACGATCGATCGGGAATATCGCGTGCAGATTCGAGAGACGAGATCGGACGTTTCGATTTTACGAGAGAGAGAGGAATGTTAAAGGGGTGCTGATATACATAATCACTCCCCTCACCCATTTTCCACCATCCCCATACTTCTTCTCTCGTTAAATAATATATTCGAACACCTTTCTGTATATAGAAAAATCGGCAATGTGTGAAGAGAAAGATATAAGGAGATAATGAAGAAGCTTGTTTTTTTGTTATTTTTATAAAAGAACGAGTCGGGATCGAGAGAGTCTGGCGAAGACAGCAAAGTAGCCGCAAAAGGGCAAGAGAGAGAGAGAGAGAGAGAGAGACTATTATTCTCAAAAAACACGTTGCATTATATCGTCAAAAATTTCCAATTCCCGAGCCGATCTTCTAGACTCGCGATGGTTGCATTGTCCCTTAATTCGGTTTCTCGGCTAAGCCACGATGGGTGGTCGCTTTATAGCCGTGTATGCGAGAACCGCCTCGCGTAACACAATGAATCCAAGCACCGATCGAGGTTTCACCTGCCAAGAAAAATACGAATTTCGAGTTTGTAAAATCGTAAGAAAAAAAAATTATTGACTTTTCTTTCGATGAAAAAATTTAATTTGCGATATCGATCGATCGATCGAACGAATTATTATTATTATCGTCATCCTAACGTTCGATAAATCATGAATTTTGTCTGAATCCTCGTTCTCGCAACGTGATAAAAATGTCTGTCCCATGTGTAACCTTTTTTTCTTGCTTTTTCTTCGTTTTTTTAAATTTTTGATAAATATAAAAACTCAAGCCTCATTCGAGTCGACGGACTCGCCTGTATATATATTAATATTTACGGTGCACTTTGCGCCCGAGACGAACGCCCAAGTGCCATAATCCTCTTCTCGAGCATAAGCATGCATTGATTGCCCATAAGGAAATGGTAGCTCTCGCACGAGGGGGATAAGTTTTAATTTATAACTTATTAAATTTTTATCTCGCTCGACCACTCTCACTCTTGTCAACCCGCGCATACGTTGATTTTGTGACGATAACTAATTATTTCAAGGCCTGTTATTATAGATTATATATATATGTATATATATATAGAGAGAGAGAGAAAGAGAGAGAGAGAGAGAGAGAGAGAGAGAGAGAAATAAGCAAAAAGTCGAGAAAAGTGCAAGAAGCAAAACTCGATGGGTTATTGTCGAGTACGTGTCGACTGTTATAACAGTCCCTTGGGAACGCGTGACTTCTTCCTCCTCTCGTTCCATGATATCCCGGGAGCTCGCCGACCGTGATTTATAGATACCTACGATAGACGAGCCGAGAACCCTTCGCGAGAGAAGATCATCCTCGTGAAACGTCCCACCCTGTCAACTTCTCTACCTAACACCCGCCATAATATGCGGCAGTAAACCACTTGGCCTATACACACATATACATGGTTATATATATGGGTATGTGTATAATTGTTTTAATTAATTTTTAATAACGCGACGATAATTATAATTAATTTTAAAAAATTGTCTATGAAAAATACATTCCATATTTTAATATCGTCGTATTTCGTTGAAAAAGTAATTAAATTTTTTGGTTAATCGAAGTTTCGGTGTAATTTTAATTAATTAGTTAATTAATTAACGGCTAGGTCGAAGAAACGATCGTTTTAAAATCGAGGCTTTCGTTTTTTCTTGTTTTTTTTTTCAGGACGATCGTTTTATTTTCTTCTTTTCAGAGAAAAAAGAAATCGAGAACTAGGTGGTCTTTCCGCATGTGAGTAGAATGAAATTTGTGAAAAAAAGAAAAAGTCTCGAATTACGAAACGAACGAATAATCATCGAAATGACACGATACGGTAGCACAGCGCTGATGACGATGATTAATACGTAAAAAAACAAAAAAAATTGTGAATTTGAAGAAAAAAACGCCCTCGAATCTTCGTTTCCTGTATTCAGGTCCTCGCCTTTTATTCTTCCTCGATTCGTTTCACTCCTGACTTCTAAGGTTACCCCCGGGGGTCGCGTTGGAACACCCTGAAAATTTCCTCGGACAAATCTCAAAAATGGACGATCGTAGCTACCGAATGTCATTGTGAAAATTTTCCCTGGAGGTAAAAAAAGCAGCTTTCTTTTTTTCTCCCTCGAGTCAATTTGAGACTTCTCGAAGCAGAATATCGCGATTCTCGTCGAAGCCGATTTCTAAATTGAGTCGTCGATGAGAGCAACAGAAAAAAAATGTATCGAGATTTTTTCTTTCGCTTCTCGTCGAAGATTTCCTCATTCATCGAAAATAATCGAGACCGAGACCGTTATTATTCGACCCGAAGACACCGATCGATCGATCGATCGAAAACCAAACCCGTTATCCAGCCAACCCTTTCTTCCTCTTTTCACAAATCACCCCGAGCCCGCTTCCCACGCTTCTCCCACATTTCCTCGTACCAAAATTTTCGTCAAATCATCCCCATTTCGTCGACCCTACACAATATTATTCACCAACTTCCTCCCAAACCGGAAGTCAAAAAAAGCCTCGAACCAAAGATTTTTCTTAAATCCTATCATCGTCCTCCGACCCTTCGAAAGATTCTTCACGAAAACCGGAAGTCGATCGAGAATCAACGAGACGACAAAATTAAAAAAAAAAACAAAACAAAACAAACAATAATCGACGACGATAATAAATCGGTGAAAGGAGTCTCGAAGAAGAGACGACCGTCGGTAGAAAAGAGCGAAGGGTTGCTGAGTGGCATAAAAATAATGAACACAGGGGCCGCCACGTCGTGCCGTAAGCGGCGTAAAAATTATCCTCGAGATATACGACGCCGTTACCGGGATTGGAGCTAATTACCACCCAGAAGCGACGCACGTATCTATATAGATATAAATATACATGCTATATATACATATATACATGCAGACAAATAATAAATACAGTGATAAAAGACCGAACGTATAATGCGTAAACGCATAGTCCTCGGTGTGTTGTTGGCGTTTATTCGTCGACTCGCACGGTGTATAATAGCGAAGAATCAGCGTAGTGGCATGAACGCGATGACCTCCCTATCGTGGCGAACGCAGCGCACTCTGGTGGCTCGCACAGCGCCGGCCGATCCCAGCGTCGTTGCGCGCGCGCACGCGCAGCCCGATTTATTCCCTTGTAACGAGCTTAAAAAATAGACGAGCACGAAGTACTACGAGCGAGGAAGCGAAGAAGCCAACGAGATAATGATAAGGATGTAAAACGAGTGACGAGTCAAAGAGTGAGAGAGATAGAGAGAGAGAGAGAGAGAGGTGGTGGAAGGGTGAAGTCGAGGGGTGGGGGGTTGTTCCTCTCGGTCGGGCGATATAATCGTTTCTCTCGTCGACTTCGTCATCTTCGCAGATACTTGTGTGTGTGTGTGTGTGTGTGTTTGACTATACAATTCGTCTTTTAAGAGAGAGAAAGTCTTTTTCCTAGTTCTCATCTCGTCATCGTCATCATCATTATCATTTACCATCATTACTACGTTTCTTCATCGCATTTTTTTACGCACGAAGCTATCGCCGTTGCAGCGAATCTCATCGTGTTTATTCCCGTGGTACGTGACGGACGCTTTTCGCAGGTTCGAAGGATAATTGGAACGAGTAGGTAAGGAAGGAATTCGATAAAAGATCGAATTTTGGAAAAATGTCTTATCAGTGTCAACGATGATTTTTCTTTTATATATATATATATATTATATATTCTTCATTTTGACGTCGAATTTGAAAGTCATTGGTAACGCGGGAATAATAACCGATCGCGACTTTCCAAAATTTTGTGATTTATTTTTTATTTATGTATTTTTATTCGTCGATTTTTTATAGTAACTTTCATTCGACTCGATGAACGTTTCGCCCGGGTAAGAGAGAGAAAGAGAGAGAGACAGATCGAGGGACAAGATCGAAGTGCGTGAATCGCGAATCGCTGCCGTGCTGGTAGCGATCTCGTATACGATCCGGGGTCGCGGGCCGAGGTCAACGATGCCGCACCGCGAGCCGCGCGCCATCGCCGGTAGACGGCGAGACGCCGACGACAACGAACAGATTACCGATACAAATTAGCTCTCTCTCTCTCTCTCTCTCTCTCTCTCCCTCTCTCTCTCTCTCTCGATCTATCTATCTCTCTCTCTCTCTCTCTCTCTCTCTCTCTCTCTCTCTCTCTCTCTCTCTCTCTCTCTCTCTCTCCCTCTCTCTATCTATCTCGCGTCTCTCTCTCTCTCTCTCTCGCTCTCTCTCACTCTCTTCGTCTCACCGGCGCAACTGAATTAACGACGTAATTACGAATATTAAGAGGATACGATTTGGAGTAGATTTCAAAGTGGATTCCGAAAATGCCACGAGAAGCAAACTCTACCGCGTTTTACAGGGACGAGAAATTTACAAAAAAATAAAAATTAAAGAAAAACATTTATATATGTTTTTTGTGTACTAATCGTGCGAGAATACGAGTCGCGATCGGCTGCAGGCCGAGAAATTCTCGAAGCGAGAATCTACGGTGTCCCGTTGGAGGAAAAAATGATTCGCGCATTAATCTTCCGGTAACAATACGCTATACTCGACTTCGGTAAACGTATAACTCTTGTCGATGAGAAAATTCAGGTTTTGAGATTTTCTCTTCTTTTTTTCGTTTCTTTTTTTCTTTTCTACCGGTTGAATGTTTCGAGTGTACGAAGCTTATGAAAGCGGGAACGACGACAACGAGAGGCTCGAGAGCTCACCTCGAGCACCAATTACCGGGAGTAGCTATTCATATCGGCATGAATAATCTGCGAGAAATTCAACTTGGTGCATAGATAGGAAAACGGGCTCAACACATATATATATATTTATATGTGTGTGTTTGTGTATTTGTGTGTTTGTGTGCGTTTATATATCTTTGATGTCGGCTTCGCGATTTCTATACTATCGTAAATTTCTGCGACGACGAAAGGGGTGACACACATGCACCTCGTAGACACCTCGGGCCGAACATCTACTATCGCGCGTAATCTTAAAGACCATGGATAATATATTATTATCCTAGTCTCTCTGTTACAATAATTATTCGTAAGCGTGATAATTGATCCGATCGATAAATACGATGAAATTGACAAATGTAATACGACTAATGAAACGATGAGAATTAATAAAATTTATAAAATTATATATAATTGTCGAATATCGAAGGTTTATGGATAATTATAAAATTGATGATATCGATAAAATTCCTAATATTAATAAATTTCAATAATTTTAATAATTCGATTAATTTTATTCAATATAAAATCAATAAAATTAATCGAATTATGAAAATTTAATAAATTTTCTAAAATCAATAATAATTAATAAAACAAATTAAATCGTTAAAATTGTGAAAAGTTTTAAATTCGATAAAATCAAATCAAATCGATAAATTCCATAAATCAAATCAAATATCTAAATTTGGGTATTTTGATATGATCTCGTTCGATTAACCGATAAGGTTAGCTGTCGCGTTCGGTAACCGCGATCATTTGGCGCGAAAGGCAAACTCGGTAGAAAAGTAAAGTCGGTTGGTCGCTCGTCTTCGGACACGGGTGACTCTTTTCTCGGCGAGTCGCGACGTTTTTCAGTGCTCTCGAGGATCGAGAGCGCGGACGCGCGCGATCGCGGCTCGCTGGGAGGGGACGACGTATGGGCAAGGGGTACGCGGCAAGAGGGGCTGATTGCGCGGGATTCCCGCTTTGAAGTGGCACCGCCGATGTTTCCGAGCGCATCTCCCGACTCGTTACCACTCTCCGAGGGCGCTTCGGATGATCGGAGGACTCGTGCGAGTCCCTCTCGTTCTTCTCGATCCTTCTCCTCCTCTTTCGTCTTTCGTCGTCGTCGCCACCACCTCGCGCGCTTATGCACACGCTCTCTTCTCTCTCTCTCTCTCTCTCTCTCTCTCTCTCTCTCTCTCTATTCTCTTTCTCTTCTTTCTCTTCTTTCTCTCTCTTTCTCTCTCTCTCTCTTCTCTTTCTCTTCTCTTTCTCTTCTTTCTCTCTCTCTCTCTCGTCACATACTCGTTCGCGTACTCGACATCTCGACTAGTCTCTCACTGCGCACTTCGCGCCAAGAACCGCGCACCCCGGACGCCGAGCATCGCTCGGTCATATCGACGGTAGCGTTGTAACGTCGTCACGTCTAGTTCGCTCTTCCTATCCGTCGTGTCTCTCGAGCTTCCCCACTTTTCATTCCATCGCTCATCTACGCACGGAATTTTTATTCTTACGACCGAACGACTCGTTTTACTTCTCCAACTATAATTACAATCGAGTCAAGAAATTAATCAAATTCATGAAATTTATTAATTGTATAAATTTCGTATACGAAAGAAGAAAGAAAACAAAAATTGGAAGTTAACACCGACATAGCACGTTCCTCGAAGCCCGTCGGAGCTTCGAGTTCTACGTGATGGGGGACGAACGGGAGCGGTCTCTCACGAGTCGAAGAGGCAAAATCTTAATTAGGCCACCGGTCGGCACCCACTTTTCAATTTCTCACCCCGTGCTGCCCGTTGCTTGATATCTCGTCGCGCGGCGCGCTCCCGCCACGTCGTTCACTCTCTCTCTCTCTCTCTCTCTTTCTCTTTCTCTCTCTCACTCACTCACTCACTAAGCCATATATATATATATACACGAACAAAAACCTTATATACTCTCACGAGACTCGTCTCTCCTCTTCTCTCATTCGCGCGCACGCGCAGTCTCCAGACTTCTCTTTGCTCTACCCCCATTTTATTTTATTTTTTTCTACAACTACCCCGAATAATACCGCGCGATAAATATAACAAGAAAATAATGGAAAATGTATTATAAAAAAGGATTGTTAAAATGTCGACACGTTCGAAGTGCCTAAAGATTATTCTAATTAATGGAAGAGCGTTATAAACTTATATATATATATATGTATATTCGTGTGTTGCGTGTACGCGTATCTGTGTACTGTATAGTATAATATACGCATCACGGAATCCTTGAGTGGCGCACCGTCGCACGAGGCAAGAAAATAATGCGCCCTCCGAACATTTCGGATTCCTGAAGCACTGCAACTCTTCGTCTCTGTCGCGCGAACTCTCTCTCTCTTTCATACACACACAAACACATATATAGAGATATATATTTACGTATATGTATGGGAATGCAGAGAGGCAATCCCAGTGGAGACAAATAAGTGCACACGCGGTGACGATACGCCCGAGCAACAAATACATATAACGATCGTATTTCTTTGAAAAAAGAAATCAAATTCAAAAAATATTATCATTTAATATATATTTTATAATTATTACTACTGTCATTAGTATTATCTCATGATTATTATTTTTATTTTTGCTGTCGCTGTTGTTGTTGTTATTGTTGTCGTTGTTGTTGTTGTTGTTGTTGCTATTGTTGTTGTTGTTGTTGTTGTTGTTGTTGTTGTTGTTGTTGTTGTTGTTGTTGTTGTTGTTGTTGTTGTTGTTGTCGTTATTGTTGTTGTGGTTGTTGTTGTTGTTGTTGTTGTTGTTGTTGTTGTTGTTGTTGTTGTTGTTGTTTTCGGAATCCGGTTTCGAACAAATTTCTAGTGTTGAAACGAGCAAGCTCGCGTTTCGTCTCCGGATCGCGTCGTTCACGAATTTTCAACATCGGAATCGGCGTTTCGTCCTCACGAGCGAGAGCTCGCGGTAAAAGCACACCGGCAATTACATCGGAGAACAATTACAGGTTGGCACGTCCACCTCTCCTCGGTGGCATCGTTCGGTTTTTCTGTACCGCTCCGGAGATTCCACGGGCGAAGAACGCCGCGTGCGTAAGCCCTCTCTCTCCCTCTCTCGCCCTCTCTCTTACTCACTCACTTTCTTTTCTTTCACTCGCTCTCTCTCTCTCTCTCTCTCCTTTCGTCTTTAAGACTCTTCGAGAAGAGAGAGAGAGAGAGGGGCGTTGATCATCGCGTTCTCGTCGCCGCCGCGTACAGTCAACCCGCTCCTTTGCGGACTCTCGTTTACCCCGAACTCGTATTGTATCTTATTCCTCCCCCTCCCTCTTTCTCCCACCGCGTCGCTTTTACTCCCTTCGACTTTTGGCCTTCGACAGTTTTTCCTTATTTTCATTATCATCGAAAAAACAACGATAATCTTATTTCGAAAAAGATAGCTCGACCTTGAGCCAAAAAAAAATCACTACGCAGTTCGTTCCTTTTACTCTTTTCGTTTCTCGTTCGTTGACCTAGCGAAAATGTTCACCCTTAAAAATCGAATAATTATCGAATGCTTATAAATAACTATAAAATATCGCGATCTTCGAGGATTCGTTAAAAGATCCCCATGAAAATATTAACGGGGTATGAACGATTCACCGATTCGCATCGCGAGGAAACTTCTCTCGTCGCTCAATCACCGCATGCCGATTCATTATCGATAATTATCGTAGCTTATCGCGTTATCGCGAATACACGGCCATCTTCATTCGAGTTTACAAAACGATTTTCATTTCCTACCAAGATACCTGCGGATACACATAGGTACGTGTATTTACACACACGAATGAATAAAGACAAGGCATCTCCGCGCGAGGATCGTTAGAAAATGATCGTTCTCGGTGGCCGGCGCAACACCGCGCATGCGCGCTCTCCAGCGCGCATGCGCGCTCTCCGTCAGACCGGTGCGCACGCGCGCGAACCAACGAGTTCATAGGTCGTCAGCGCGATGCCACGATGATTGGCGGAATGCGCGCCGTTTTACGATCGCACTCGCGCATGCGCGTGTAACGGGGTGGACGCGAACACCGCGAGGGGGCCTCTCGGACCGTAGCGACGTCGATCTAAGAGAGAGAGAGAGAGAGACACTCGCACACTGAACGAGACACGGAGAGAGTGAGAAACAAATGAAGGAAAAAAGAAAAAAAGAAAACGAAAAAATATAAAACGAAAGAAATAAAATAAAAACTACTGCCGCTGTAGTACTCGGTGCACTGGCTCGGCGATCCCTGTGTAGTAGTTATAATTTGATGCAACGCGGCTATAAAGATGATATTACGCCTAGCGCGAGCCTCTCGTGGATAGGATCCCTATGGCTATAATTTTCGTGGAAAGTAAGCATCGCCGTAGAACGCACGCTGTAAAAGAGAAACAGCTACGGGCACGAGAGCATATACGTGTATATGTATATATATATATATTGTCGATACGACCCGTAGAGTTTGTACAGGTGGAATGCGCCGTCTCGTTATAGTATTCTCTCATATTCTTACGATTCCGGTGAAAATAACTCAAAGCGACGGGGTGAGAGCGTCTCGAGAATCTTATCCATAGTCGACGTGCGTACCACGTGACAAAGAAAAAGAATAAGAAAAAACAAACAAACGCCAAAGAAAAGAAACCTAAAAAAAAAGAACTTGCAATTTATATACGAATTTGGTCGTATATTAATTATCAAGACTTTGAAACTTCTTTTTCATTGCCTCGGCGTTCGTGACGCTGCCGCGTCATTTCGTATCTTACGGACGATATACAAGTTTTTAAATCGAAACTTTGACCGATTTATGAAGAAATCGAAGAAAAATAAAAAGTGATGATAATAATAATAATAATAATAACGAAGCGAAATTTGTTTTATGTTCGTTTAATTGAGATAGACGTTAATGTGAAAATTACCGGCTGGAATTAAGAAGTTGTTCATCGTAGGCCTTGAGCTCGACCAATTAAAGTTTCACTCGACGAGAACAACAAAATCGCTGACGATTAATGTTTTTTTTTTTAATATTTTCCATCGAATGACTAATTTTTAATTAAGAAAGGATTTTTTTACCATAAAAAGCTGCTACGAAATTCCGCTTATTGGATTTATCTTCCCATTTAATGTTTTTTGGGGGGAAAGAGGATGAGCCAAAAAATCATATTTTTCGAATAAAAAAAAAGAAAGGTGCGAAAGTGTGTTGAAAAGATAAAGAGAGGGTCAATAGTCGTGTGATACGCTTTATTTATCGATCACCGAAGTATATATACGTATATATACACGTTGTGCTTAAAATATCGTTGAAAATCGATCTGGAAGCTCGGTAGATCTTCGCTCGACCAGCTTCGCCACCCCAACGGGAAGTCCGCCTATAATCTCAATCGTACGAGAATACACATCACGATGCGAGGGTATTTAATACCCCATGAAAAAAAAAAAACAAAAACAAACAAAAAGACGAAAAATACGAGATATCAAGACGCGTATAAACAAACCGATGAAACAAAAAAGTAAAAAAAAATATCAAAGATAGGGTTACGAGCCGATGTAAGTATCTCCTACAAATCAAGCCGACACCTTTCGACACCGGCAATTTGCTAATAACGCCACCATGGCCTCCTCTCTCTCTCTCTCTCTTTGTCTCTCTTTCTCACCGTAACAACTTAATTCGGGGCTCCGTAGCCGCCCGATCAAACAAACTGGTAACCACTACTCGATTCGCCCTAATAACAACGGGCGGCTTCGAGGGTCGAGACCCGGGCAAAACTTGCAGTGCGCCTCTCGTACTTTTTTCGATGACGACGTATAAGATAATGCGGGGTAATACGGACCACCGAAATATTTTTTAAAGGAAAAAATAAATTTTCGAGCGAATAAAAAATTTACTCAATTTTTTAAATAATTTGACGTTGTCGTTTTTTTATATCGAAAAGAGGTCAGGATTTAATTATAGTCTTATCTTGATCACGTCACGATTAATAATGTTCATAGGATACAAAATTTTACAGGTAAGAGCCGAAAGCTTGTAGACCATCTTAGCACGGTGGTCCATATTACCCCGCATTGTTACATAAATGTATATATATAACGAAAGTTACGATCCGAGGTACGAATCATCGCTCTCGCCGGATTATCGTTTCTTCGCCCACCAGCCCACACATTTTTCGCGCAATTATCCGTTACCGCTAGTGTGAAATAATCGATCGAAGGGAGAGGTTGATTTTCGTCTTCTTCATCGTCCAAGACAAACTCGACATATTGCTTTCCTCGGCGAATATAAGCTTGTTTTTGGTAAGTTGCTTCGATCCCGTGTAAAGAAGATACGCTTTTACTCGGTTCACAAAATGGCGTCGTTACACAAAATGGCCGCTGTCGACCATTTTGAATTCTAGCGCCATCTTGTTGCAGCGACGTATTACGACTGTTTTCGTTACTGATCGACAAAATGGCGTAACTTCGACGAATTTTCTTGTTCAAGGGAATGACTTACGCCCTTTTCTTTGTTAAAAGACAAGTTCTACAATGTTTATTGTAGCGCATTTATGTGGAGATGTACGTGCAGGTTACACTTACGATCTCGTCAAACTTACGGAGAGCTCACGATTTAGCAACGTGATATATAGCCTTCCACGGCGAACCCGGACGTGTTGCTTTGCCCTGCTATGTGTGGCGCGAGAGACTCACTGGTGCGGATACGTACCATAGTGTTCGGAACAAGTTCCTCGCGGTGGTGAAGTAGACAGAACTTATAGGGATGGTAGAAATTCCAGGGGAATGTTCTTTCGCCTAAATATGAGGATATTAGCCGTGGAAATATTTGAGAAGGGAAGATAGAGTGAAAACTCGAATAAGTTTAATTACTTGAAAGAAAAGATCATATCTAACGATTTTTTCGACTCGTTCGAAGTGCGATTTTTTTTTTATTGCAAAAATTCAGGACCAATTGGGGAAAATTTTAATTAATATTGTTTTAACTTCTTGGTAGATTTGAGAAATTTGGGAAAGAAATCAAAATTGTGAGTTTTCGTTATAATTTTTTGAATAATTGATCATAATTTATATTCGATAATGGTAAAAATATTGTAATTATCTGGGATTACTTTATTTAGTGTGAGAATAATTAAGTTACGAGGGGTTGCACTGTAGAGTGTGCGAAGAACCGAATGCCGGAGCATACTTTGTGCTATCTCACTTTGCCTTCCATAAATTCTGCTCGAACAATTCTACTTGGTACGTGTGTATACAGTACACCTTATATACAATACTGCAACCTCTCGTACGATGACTCGGGTCTATTACTCGGGCTCCACCTACTCCCAACGATCGAACGATGATCTATGCGCTCGGACACACTGACGTAAGTTTTGCTACGTTTTACGCGTTACGCGAGATACTTTCTCCATGAATTCTGTAATAAATGTGAAAAAAAACGCGGATAATTTGAATTTTGCGAATTAAAATAACGAAAAAAATATAGAAAATAATGAAAACAATATAATCGATCAAAAATAAATGTTAAAAATAGTTGATATTCTTATTAATAAGTTGGCTCGATTCGTATTATATGAACAGATTTCACACAGCCGACCCAACCAGAAATTAACAAACTGATTGACATTTTATCAAAGTTAATATTTTCTTTTTTGTGATTTTTGTATTTTTTTGAGGAATTGATGAAAGTTTCGTATTCAGGGTGTCTTAAAACATCGATATACTCTGGAAAAAAATTCATTTGAAATTTGTTTTTTCGAATTTAGCTTTTTTCACTTTTTTCAAAAAAGCTCTGGTCTCTAATTCACACCCAGCCTCGATCCGTCTAAAATCAGGACCAGGTTAACTACCGCATCAGCTTGATGAAATTTCTGCACGGAAAATATTTCGCAATTCTTCGAAATACAAATTTTTCCTTTTTTTTTTGTTGTACGAAATCGAAAATAAGAACAGCAAAAAAATCTGTACAGCCCGTATACGAAAATTCGGCAGGTAATAACCCCACATGGCCTATATTACAGATTTAATGCCTTTTGTATAACTCGGTGATCATGATGAGGGTCTTTGCGGTTTCGGTGATCCGAGAAGAGGCTTATTCGCAACCACCGTCAATATAATGTGGTCTGCGTGTTACATTATCCTGTAAAGTACAAGCTGCGTGATCTCGAAGCGCCACAGAGAGAGTCCCGTCCCATATATCCTATATTTGCATAATGTTTTATGCCTACTCATACGTTTTCAGACAAAGGATTCGCAACATTGTTGCTACTATCATCGGCCTTAAAGCCAAAAATTAAATGAAATTTACCTCGTCCCTGAGCCAGCCTAAGTGCTTTAAACTCAAAGATTCAAATTCATCTCTCATTAAACCATAATTTCTCATTTTTATCTCCCGAATTTATATTTGAAAAATAATTTGAGAACAAAATTTAATCGATTAATCGCGATAAAAACATTAAATATTTGATTTTTTCGAAAAAAACAAAATCGATCGCGTCATCACCAAAAATGAAAAAAAAAAACTGACTGTTTCAGACCGACGTAGAATAATTTTGTTTCTCATTCACTAAAATTTCTGACGGGAACAATCGTCACCTATGGAAAACGCCTCGAGCGAATTTGATCATTGTTTAGAAAAGGGTGTAAGAAAGCTTTTTCTTTCACGACTGCTGTTCGAGAACGATTTTTGTAACCCAGGCGTGTCTATTGAAATTTTTTTTGTTCGAGCTCTCGCGCTTAGCACGCTAGCACGGCCACCTAGAGAATTGGGGGTCTCGGGCCAAGAGAATCATTCGGTTTTCGTCATTTTCGTCGTTTTCGTTGTCGCGATGAGACACGCGTGAGAACAATCAGGTAGACGTATAGAACGGAGGGAGGAAGAAAAGAGAAGAATCAATCGCGCAGGCGCCGAAAATTGCAAAAAGACTCGCGAGACTCGAAAGTGAAAAAAGCATTATAATATCTACACAAAAAGCACGATATTATGTATACCATAATTATGTATAATGGAAGATTTCGTCGCCGGCGCAGTCACCGCCGCGTAGAAATGTTTTTCGTTTCTACAAACCGGGTGTCTCACATTGTATGGTAAATTATTAACATATAAGTATACTAGTATCATTAAAAATTCAGACGAGCCAATTGAAAACACCTGTGTGAGTCGAAGATGTTCCTGCGGTTGTTTAAACGTGTCGGCAACTCGTAGCCTCTTATTCTTCTCCCTCGCGTCTTCGAATCGCGTCCACCGTGTTCTACATGTTTTTTTTTTCTTTTTCTTTGTTATCTTCTTACTTGACCTTCTTCTTTTTTCACTACGCCACTTTTCGACGATTCTCTAGCGAAGAGCGAGAGAGAGAGAGAGAGAGAGAGAGAGAGAGAACTATTTTTCAATACATTTGAGATGCATTACGCGCGACTGGAACACGCGAATGGCGAAGATTAAGGGTTTCGCGAATATTATATTCCACAACGATCAGTGAATGTCGACTCTATAGTCCATTTTCATAATGAGAGAAGTAACGTACGCATTTTTAATAGGAAAGTCGGCGTCGATACTCGAGGTAGCAAAATTTGGTTTGTATGACGAGAAATCGATTTTTTTTTGTTTTTTTTTTGGTTTGGGCTTTGCCGAATTGGATACGAGAAAGAGAAATTTGCATGAAAGAAGAAGTCTCGATGAAAATGATGTTTAGAATAATGAGATTTGAAAAGAACAGTTGTTGGAAATAACCTGAAAAAAAAACAAAAAAAAACATGAAAAAAAACGTGATTATTTATATTTTTTAGCTTACGTCATTATTTTCGTATAATTCGTTACAAAATCATCGGATCGCAAATTTTTACTCGTAAAATGCATGTCGGATTTACATAAGCCACGTTCTACTGATTTTTTCTTGTCTTTTTTTTTGTTTACGACGTCTTATTACCGGACTGTCAACTAGCAGCTATCAAATGTCTGCTAGAGATTTTCGCTGTCGCCAACTTTGAGGGAAATTAAGTAAGTATATGTAGAGGACGCCGTCCAGTCGTACAGTCTTGAGAATATTGGTGGTGGGAAAAGGTCGTCTACGTTACGTGCATTAATTATGCGGAATTCTCTCTCTCTCTCTCTCTCGCACTCGCTCGTGCGAAACGAACGGAATGAACTTTCCACCGTCGTAATTATATCTCAACTTTCATGATTAGAAACGATGAAAACTAAAAAAACAACACGTTTTTCTACTTTTTACTAAACAAAAACTTAAAAAATTATACGACTTTTTGAATTTGTACTAACTAATTGTAAAAAATAAGAAACGAGAATATTATATTCGTGGCCTTATAGTCTCCCAGAACACGAGTATAACTTTCTCGTTTCCGATTTTTCGAAATTTGTCTGTTAAAAATTGAAAAATCACAATTTTTTTTGTTTTTTTCGATTTTTATCCGGTAAATTACAACTCCCGTTTTCTCGTACGCCATTTATATTTCTCTCGATTGATGCATTTATCAAACCGATGGAAACTCGCGGTGGTCCAGTCGCAAGATTTAATTTTCTCATCCCCCCCCCTCCTACCGCCCCGGAACGCTGTGCGAGCGCTACCAACAGTGAGGAGAAGGAGCTCCGAGGCGTATCGTGTAACAAGAGAATCTCGTCGATCCGGTCAACGAACAGACGAGCATTGAATCCTATTACACGCCCGGGCTACGCAGGTCCTCGTGAATCGATGAATTTACTTAAAACTAGTTATTTAAACTATCTAGCTCGCCCAACGAGACAAAAAAAAAACATAAAACGATCATTTCCATCAAAGTTCTAAATAAAAATTGTACGCTCCAAGCGTATCTCGCAAATATATCAAACCATTAATTATCCCAATAATTGATTTTCTGCACTCACCTCGATTTTCCAACAATTAAGAAAAATAATGATACTTTTTCACACAAAAAAACAGAAAATCGGTCGAAATAAAACGACGAAAAAGGAAAATTTACATTAAAAATCTAGATAGCTAGAATGATTAAACGGTGGATGGTAAAACTAATAATTAAATATTTCCGATGCAACTATCTCGTGGTAGCCCAACTATAAACTAGTTGTACATCGAAGGAGTAACGAAACTCACGAGAGAAAAAGAGAAGGAGGAGATTCTATCTCTCTCTCTCTCTCTCTCTCTCTCTCTCTCTCTCGTCTATATAGTTACAAGTACCACAACAACACACATCGAGAGTTGATGTACGATCGGGGCAGAAATGGCTGTCCGCGCGCGACCGCGTCCCGATAAATCTCCCGTGGGATTTTTTTCTTCGACGAAGGTCCGAGGGCGGGCGTTCACGGGATGAACCTCGCGCGCGCGAGAGAGAGAGAGAGAGAGAGACAGAGAGAGAAAAAGCGAAAACGAGAGAGAGAGTGAAGGAAGTCGAGATCTCCTCTGGCAAAAGGAAGATGAAGGTAGGAAAAGGTCCACGGTGAGCTGGGGATGAGTATATAGTTGTCGTTCGCCGCGCGTCTTATAAATATAACGTTTTCATAAATATTAATGTAACGCGCGCGGGGACCAATTGACCGAAGTTGCCCCCGACGTCTTCGTTTCTCTTCCAAGACGTGGAATATCTACGATCCGCGATGAAAAACCCACCGGCTCAAAATCAAAATGGCGTATCTCGCGTCGTTCGACACGTTAAATCGTCCTTCGCCCCGTCATTTTGACTTTAACCCGTTGACATCGGAGTCGAGAGTCGTAAGGGCGTGCGTTAGGACGATTTCACTCGTAGAATTATATCGCGTATCGACATTTTGATTTTTAGGCCACTCGAGGATGAAAATAAGATACCGTGCTTGTTCGATAATAAAGATATCTGTTTATACCGACGCGTCGCTTCTCTCTCTCTCTCTCTCTCTCTCTCTCTCTCTCTCTCTCTCTCTCTCTCTCACTCACTCGCTCGCTCGCTCTTCGTCTCGAGAGAATATTTTTTGTTTCTCTAGCGAGAAGACAGACAGACGCCCGCCAGAAAGAGAGAGAGAGAGAGCTTTTGTGTGGGACCGGATCCCCCGCGGTAGCCCGTTTTGGTCCAGAGACGATCCGAGCCCGCGTGGAGAGAATCGCGATACGAGAATCTCGCGAAATCCGTATATAGAGATAGTGACACTGGCAACTTCGCGTCGATCGATTTTGATTATGGCAGAAAAGAATTCGCGAAGAGTCCGAAAGACTCGTGGCGACACGTTTACGTTAACAAGGGGATAACCCACCCTCGTTTCCTGCTCGAATGAATCACGCTCTCCAAGAAAAGGATCTTTCAACGAAAGAACACGTTAAGATTAATTTTAGAATTTGCAATTTTATTTAAAAATCGAATTAAAACGAAAAAATCGTTATTATTCGTTAGATTTTTTTTGTTTTGTCAAACACATCGACGACACGATATTCCGAATTTTGTAACTCCGTCTCCTGTTTTGCGAGGAATTAATTTCTCTCAGAAAATATTGTTAATCGTCGATTATTTTTCGAAACAAATAAAAGATATTAAAAGTAAATCAAATGAAAAATTAATAAAACTTATTTATCTTAATTATACTCAAGGTGTACATTCGTGAAAAAGAATTGATTAATAGGAGAATCGGTCGTTTATCCAATCGATCGATTCACCGTACGACTTCCTTACCTTTTCTCCCAACAAAAAAAAATATATATATATACATATATAATTATTATATCACGAGAGTATTTCGATCGAGTTGATTTCGTGGCAACCGTTTGGCGAATCGTTAAGATAAGTAGCAACGGAACACACGCGTTCCCCCAAAAACGTGACCGGCAGAGAGCCAGGACCAAAAAGAAAGAAAGAGAGGGAGCCATCGCGCGATCGGAATTATTTAGTCGATTTATTCAACTAATTTAATAGCGAGATCGACAAGAGGGGGCGCGAGGGATATAGAGGCGTGCGTAGGATACGCCAGTAGGTTGAATTTCTAAAAAAAGAAAAAAGAAAAAAAAACAACAATATCGAAGGCAAATGTTGGCGTGCGATCGCCGCGGTTAAAAGACGACTACGAGACAGAGAAAGAAAGAGAGAGAGAGAGAGAGAGAGGGTGAGGGTAGAAAAAGAGAGAGAATCGGCCATCCCGTAGGGGATATCTTACGCCAGTCTCTCGTCTTCGTCGTCTTTCGTCGTCTTTCGTCGTCTTATTGGTCGTCGTCGTCGTCGTCGCATTGACGGCGATTACGATGCGAGCGATCGCCTCGGTCGAGAATGTTTTCTTCTGGGCTCGCCGAGGACGGGGACCCTTTATTGGATTTAGTCCCCTAATGATTTCGTCAAGCGAACGGATAAAAGAACCTGCCAACATTCCGCGGATGAACGCGCGCGGACGACCCGATCGTTCTGCATTCGAATTTGGCGCTGCGTTTTATATATATATATATATATATCATTGAGGAGCACCACGGGATCACGAGGAATATTCAGACGGGGAGACGATAATAAATAAAACGGGCAATGTCTTCGTTCGGTAGAGAGTTTGCAAGAAGAGATGGTAAGAAGAAGCGAAACAATGTCACCGGTCAATGGCCATTTTCGTCACCTAAAACTTCGCGACTGTTTCTGCGAGTATTTTTGTACGACGATCGTACGTAACGTTCGATCGAGCGATCGTCGCTCGATAGTTGAATTACATCGGTGGCTGACATAAATATTATGTAAAAAAACAAAATTTTGTTTGATAAATTGGGATTACGAAATTTATTTATTTTGTTTAATCGGTAAAGTTTCTACGAATATTGTGTTAAATATTACTAATTAATTTTGCTTTTTTAATTCGTTATTATTATACGAATTATCAACGATTTATGATTGTTTTTAATGTTCTAGCTCGGTTTATCGATATCGAGAGATAAATCTTGCAAAATTTGCATAGGATACGGTTCGAGCGAGAGGGAGTGATTTTTTTATTTTTGTTTTTTTCGTTCTTTTAACGAAAGGAAAGCGTTAATACATAGGAAGGAGATCGATAAATAAATATACGATCTCGTATATCATACACATCATTAATTACAAATACGATCCATAATAATTAATTTCTTTCGCGACTATGAGTTTAGTTTGGTTACTATTTAATTTACTAATTACAAATTACCAATTAATTTTTCTTTTTTCATTCGTGATTATTATTCGAATTATAAACGATTAATGATTTTTTTTTAATGTTCTAGCTCGATTTATCGATATCGAGAGATAAATCTTGCAAAATTTGCATACGATACGGTTCGAGCGAGAGGGAGTGATTTTTTTATTTATTTATTTTTTTTCGTTCTTCTAACGAAAGGAAAGCGTTAATACATAGGAAGGAGATCGATAAATAAATATACGATCTCGTACATCATACACATCATTAATTACAAATACGATCCATAATGATTAGTTTCTTTCGCGAGTATGACGAACGATCTCGGCTTTGTATACGCTTACGGGGGTAGAGAGACATGGCTGGTCGCGACGAAGACACCGAAAAGCCGTGTACGTTATTATAACGTTGATAAAAGAGGCCCCGCGTCAATCGGGGCCCTTCCACGATGTCTCTCCGTCACGTCAACTGTACGTCAACTCTAAATGGAAATGTCTTAATTATCGTGGCTCTCGTACGTAAAACCTGCGAGCAAGAGAGAGAGAGAGAGAGAGAGAGAGAGAGAGAGAGAGAGATGGCTGGAGAGAAGTCCGAGGAACGATCGCAAAAAATTCTCCCTCGCGCGTATTATATTTCTCGTGAGCCACTGTCTCCTCCTGGGCAAGATCGAGACTCGTCATTCGCGATGCTCGAGACGTTTCGATGTGTATATTTTATACTCGTGGCCAAGCAGCGAAGAAAACAACTTCGGTGAATATCGATAAGGTAGAAATTTCGTTTGATACCGAAAAGTTGATTTATTATTATTATTTATTTTTTTTTCATTATTTTCGTTCATTTGAATATTTTTTGTTTATTGTTTTTTTTTTAATCTTTTTACTCGGTCGAATCTCCGTTGATATCACGAAATAGCGTTTCGACATATTTCTTCCATGTTTTAAAGAGGAGAAAAAACGATATATTATTCTTGTTTTTATTCGAATTAACGAATTGCTTTAATTTTGATATTTATGAATCGATTAATGAATATTAACGTTCGAGGATATGTAACATTTTATCTCGTTTATTATTAATTGTGAAGATTATGCTTTGAGCAATTATTAAATTTGTTGTTGTTTAGTAGCTGAAAATTGTTACTGCCTAGCGAATACCCGATTTAAAAATACGCGGTTATAAATGGCGGCCACCATTTGTTTCCGGTGTCGTCAGCGCGCTCTGGCGAGTCAATTTTTCTCCCGTGACTACGTCCTCACGCGAATCTTTCGTAACCAATGGTTCAAAGATGTTCGCCGCTTAACCTCAACATGTACACATGAAGAAATAGAAACATCAAGTATATATAAATATTTAAAGTTTGATTGTAGCTCCTTAAACGTGGTAACAATATTGTAAGTCCACGCGTTCATAATGGTCTTTGCGACAAGTCGTAAAAGTATTCCGTTGATAATCGATGCACCATATAATACTGCTCGCGTGACTTTTTTTCTCGCTTTACTTTTCGATTACATAAATAACAGTTTTTAAACAGTTTAATAAAGATGCTGAAATTCAGTGGAACACTGCGAAATTCAACCGTCAGGATTTCTCCACTGTCATCCTGGCGAATCCCTGGCCAACCATTACTCGCTGCTTGCTCGGGAACGGCCAATCTTAATCCTATGCGGGTACAAGAAAAGGCAAGTTGTCAACTATTTTCGACCTTTTCAATAATACCAGCATGATCAACTTTAATCATTAGCACTATTCGAATCGTCTACTTTTCTTAGACCTATCGATACGCCTTGTAATACTCGTATTAACAAAATAATTGTTGGTTCTTATTCATCGGAATAATATGTAGAATCTACATTTGGCTCTTTTATTGATACTAATGTTCCATCATCATCGTTGATAAACCGTCCTATAATTATGTTTAATGCTTTCTAAGCTTTGGGAAAATCTACACTATTCTCGTACTTGGCTAATAATTATTTTTGAATAGCGAGCAAATTTCATGGCGCAGTCTCTTTTAAACTTTCATTTATATCAATATGGATTATTTGCTTTGATAAAGATGTCGATAACGATTATTCACTAATTTTTTTAAAACAAAAATCGTACTTCCTTTATTTGCTAATAAATAATTTAACTTAAGACCAATGTTTTACAGGAAGATGTCCAAACTCCCCCCATTGAAAAACTGATACGACCCACGAAAAAAATAGTAACATCGATCAATCCGATGGTACAAGCAGCTTTCGAATCCCTAAAACAGATTGATCCAGTATTGCAGAAAGGGAATGATTCGTTTGTACCGGAGGAAAAGATCATTGGTGATGTCGACGCATTGCTGAACATCCTGAATGAGCAAAAAGTCTTGCCCACCACTGCACTTGCGGTAATAACTCTGTTGTTGGATTGGGTCAACAAGGGCAAGGCAGAACTGAGTGATTTTGAGATGGATCCTAGGTTTTTGATCCTTTGCAAAATATGGTTGCGCTCACAAAACTTAAAACCCTCAGAATTAAAACAAACGATTAAAGGCAACATCAACGCACCGTTCAATGAATACAATATTTTTTATGAATCAACCGGAGTCGACGATATCCTGAAGGTCGACCCTAGTATCACTGTGAATCAGATGATCCAGGTTACTGCAACATTTTCTCAATTTTTAGTCCATTTCAAAGAAGCCGAGAAAAATTGAATCCACAGATATATTGAATTTTTTTGTATTTCCTCCTGCTAAAGGTAATGAAGGCACTGGCGTTCCAAAAAAGACGCAGCCCACCTTTGCTGAGGTCACTCTGCTTAAATATACATCGATCCTCTCAACCAATCGGCATCAAACAAATGTCCGATATCTTGTACTCCATGGCGACACTCAATTATCCGGACGAGGTAAAACAAGGGAATTACTATCAATGTCCCCTAGATTTTCTTTGAGCTTAAACGACAAATTGTGCCTTTATGTAGGCATTGTTGGAAAAAATATCCAACGGTCTAATACCGTACGTGAAAAGCGTCGATCACAGTGCAATTATTAGATCTATCCTCACGTCACTCAGTCTCATTCGTTACCACAACCAAGATCTCCTGGACGAACTATCCGAGTGGACGGTTACTCATGTAAATCACATGCGCTCGGTAGATATTTGTGCGTTGTTCAGGACTCTCGCTACGATCGGTTATACACCAACTAATATCGAAAATCTGAAAGAGGTGGGGAACAAACAGTTCAATCTAAAAAATTTCGTTTTACATAAATTTGTTAATGAAAAAATAATTATATTAACTTTATCCAGGTAGTGATAAAACCATGGAACGAGCGTGACGTGGCTGGATCTTCCGATTGGCTCACCTTCGTTTGGTCACTCACAGTTTTAGGGCTTTCAGAAAATCGACACATATCGTCAGTATTAAACAGCGATTTCGTCGGAAAATATAATGGTACAGGCATCGTTAAAAAAAAAGCACAAAGACAAATATCGTTTCGATAACGTTAATGATTCAATTTTCATTGACTCGGCAGATCGTTCGAAGACGTCCATGATTCAGAGATACAAATTGTTGAATATCAATGCTGCAGCGAAGTTTTTAATGAAGGATTACGAAGGTAATAAATTATCATTAGAACTATGTCGCAAATCCGGTCGTAACAAAAAAGAAATCAAAGAAATATTCTCGAATTGATGCGAGGATAATTTACAGGACCGCTTCTGGAAAGCGATTCGGATATTATCAAATCGACGATAATGGCATCGAAAGAGAAACAGGAGTATGCTAGATCCGTCGTCGAGGTGCTTCACAAAAATTTTCCAGCTCCGGAATTTTTGCAAACCAATGTAAACTTTCATATTGGCATACTAGTGGGTATGTTGCGAAAATCTACGACTAACTCCAAGCTTTCTTGAAACCCTGATATAATCGTAACGTGAGAAATGTTTGTTTTCCAGATGCCGAAGTTTGTATCAATACCGAAGGCCAGCGTTTACCCGTTAAGACGGAGTTCAACGACTCGTGTCGAGGCTCCAGGTATGCCGAATAATTAATAAATTTACCTTTTTATTACAATGAATTATTTATCGAAACTGTTATAATTTTTGTTTGAATTTCAGGATAGCAATGTTTTTTTTCACTTACAATGATTTTTGTCGAGGCAAGGCCGATGTATTGGGCTTTCATAAATTGTACAGACGTATGCTCGAGGCAAAGGGATACAGTGTTCTACACATACCACTGAACGAATTTACCGCGAAGGATAAAATCTCCCAACGGATAGAATATATAGACGGACGAATTAAGAGCGTCGTGAACTAATATATGTTGGATAATACAATATGATCAAACATAATATGAAATTAATAAAATGAGATAAAAACATTGTTCTTATTCACTCGCTGCTTACGTTTCGACCGTGATATTCTCACTGGAATGCGATCCGGCGACGATCTGTATTCTTTCATCCATTTTTCGAAAAGATGCGTGCTAAAAAAAAGTCGACCGTAAATCAGGAAGATTAATATAAAAAAACGCTTTGAGAACCGTGCAACGAGAAGAAAAAACATTGGTTTTGTACTTTATACGCTGAAATTGTATTCAAAATTTGAATTGAATTTGGGAGCAATTTGCAATTAATACAAAAAAATGCTGGTAAATCTAAATTTTACGATGTATAGAAATTAGTGAAATCAGAGATACTCAAAGAAAATACGCCGTTCCGTGAAGCAATTTCAGCGACAGAAAAACTTGCGGTTTGTGCAATGCATAGAATTTTTATTCAATCTACATTTTCGTACCCTCGTTATAAAACACATTCTTATGAACTATTTATATTCCTTCTGGGGGACCATGATAAGATAGTGGTGGAGTTCCACTCGTCGATGGCGAAGGAGTCGGAGTTGTCATTGTCGATGCCGACGGTTAGTCTGATGAAGGATATACATTGTACTGCCCAGTTTGATACAATTGACGAGATTGTGCCGGTATTCTTGTCATGGGTGAAGAATATGGTCATTGCGTCGGTGCATCGGGCAGCAAGAATTGTTGTTCTTGCATAATTTGTTGCATTTCAAGATCCGTGACAATGGCGAAGATTTTTGACTTGGCTATGTTTTGATAATAAGGAGAAAAATTTTCGACCGTTGTTGCGATACTTGAAAAAAATAATTCAATCGCGCTTGGGCGTTGATTAGTGGGCGGTATTATTGTGGGATCAGCTGTTTCTTTCTCCAGAAAGTATTTCAATATTCCTGCTGATGCAGTTTCCGATTCTCCTTGAGATTTTTCTACTTTATTCCTACGCAATTTGGTAACAATGTTTCCATTAATTTTTAATCGTTCTTTGATTTTATCATCCTCAATAATTAACTCTTTATTATCGACATCGTCGTTATTATCATCATCGTTATCGTCTCTTCTATTATCATTTCGATCGTTCTCTCTATCATCGTTATTATCGTTACATTCGTCTGTATTTTGTTCATCTTCGTTATCGTCATCGCTCAATCCTGTTAAATTGGTATTTGTGCTCCTCTCTTGTATATACGGCAATAAAAACGACATTTCGTCTTCGAATTTCCATTTTTTCAGTTTCGAAGCTGACTGACCACTTTTCGTTTCACGCTTCTTTTTCAAAGCTCTTCTGTAACAGTCTCGAAGACTTGTCCATGTTTTTTTACACACGGAGGCTAGAAAAAAATTGGAATAATATTTATACGTATTACGTATAATGAAATTTGTTAAATTTTGTAAGACAATGCGCTTCCTAATACGCGGATTATTATGCATTTTCGTCATTTTTGGTGGCGAAGCATTTCCGGTAAAAAATATTTACCGCGATCGCAAGTTTAAGGAGATAGATCGAAAAGAATTTGCAACTACCAGCAAGACAATATTGTAAAAATTGTTTTTGGAAGTAATACATCATTTATCGTACCTGGCTGCTTGATTTCTTTTGCAATTGATTTCCAAGCATTTTCCTTGAATACAGCGTCGCTATATCTCGAGTGGGATATTACATACAATACTTCGCACGATTTAACGCTTTGTATTAATTTTTCCTGATCCATTTTTCCTGCGATCGATTCGTCTTTTACCGTTCTCTAATTCAGGCTGACAGGACGAGCACCGACACGTACTGTTACGGACCGTCACGTTAACATTCCTTGCGAGAATGTCGACCGGAACCGACCCGCGATGTTGCCGAAACGTGCAAGTCGTTGCCGCCTAGTATGTACGCTCCCACTGGAAACCATGCTGAAAAGTTTGTCGTACCGGTGCGGGTTCGTGGCGTTGCCGTTACGCGTCGCTCCGTTGCCGTATAGTGGGAATCAACCTTGAGGTTACAAAACGCCGCTGTTATTTTATGAGGATGCATACACGATGAGTCTCGACTTACGTTGATCGTTTTCACAGCTTCTTTGTGACGTTGCTTATCAGTTTTTGATCACTCCACCATTAATTATGACTAAATGTTTGATCGATTAACGTTTTTCAATCACTGCACTATCCCGATCTGTCCGCGACAAGTACAAGATCATACAAAACGACTTCAGCGCTGCGCGCGGAGCTTGCTGGAACTCTTTTTAAATTCTTCACTTGTCTAGCAATATCGTATATGTATATATTCGAGCTACTTTATTGGCTCTATTGATCTTGCATGTATCAATCGGAGTAATTTCCGAACGAACAACTAATGGTGTTTTGGCGCGTAGCTAGGCGAATGTACACAAATTCATATACGAGATATTATTTACAAGTGATAAGGACAACATATGGTCGAAGGCACCAAAGTTACAAAGTGATAGTTGGAACAAGCGGCGGTATTATTCTTTCATAAGAAATTATAAACAGATAAAGATTTGTAGCTCACATAAACGGGTTCCAAAGATTCCTCGTAACTTTCTGTATCGGAATAGAAGTGTCCCGGGGTTTCCAGACGCCGAGATCTTTGCTTAAAGTGGAAGGAGTCCTTTGTACCTCCGTGCCAGTTCGTCACAAGGGCGGCCATGATACTTTCCTTTTTTTCGCCCAGTGCGCGGGAGCGCCCCCCGGTAAGTGGCGCCACCCACGCAAAGTACGGTAAAAGTACGAAGCATTTCGCACACTGGACAGTGACACATTACTTGAGAAATAAATTTGATAATTAATTGTGATAAAATGTCGCTCAAAAGAAAAGTGACTCAGGGTGATTTGAGAAAAGCGATGAACGAGGCCAAGAAGAAGGTTCCTGCAGTGAAAAAGATCGAATCGCCATTGGCCAAATATCCTTTTCTTAATACACATATTCCAATAGGTTATGTTTACATTTTACGCGAAATGTTTGTCGCTTGACATCAATTCAGTATGCTGAGATATTTACAGGAAAATTGCTATTGTAAATTCAGATTGATTTAACCGTAAATCTCTGTAAATATTAGTCGTATAAATATTGACGACGAAATATAATATTGTCAAAAATATAAGACACAAATTACTTTTGATCATGGATCTTTATTCCCTTGACTAAATAAACACGTATACAGAATCAGGACAACTGATGTGTATTCTCTGCAAATCGGTAGTACGCAGCGAAGCAATATGGCCCGTACATATGAATTCAAAAAGTCACAGAGAAAATTTCGATCTTGCGAAGAAAAGCGTTCAAGAGAGAGACAATTTGAAACAAATTTCCGCCACTACAGCAAAAAGACCTTCATCTCCGAGCGATGAATTTAGTTCGAACAAAAAGGTCAAGAGTATCCTGAAGAATACCGGTCATTCTCAAGTTCAATCAAACCTACCAGCTGATTTCTTCGACGATTCCTCCAAACATCCAAACCCCGCAGCTGCTTCAATCGCATTGCGAGCATCAGAAAAGTCGGAAATCCCGCGAGTCGAGAAGCTCCGCGAGGGTGGAACCAAAGAGGCTCAGGAGTCCAAGGACGATGCAAATCCTGCGTCATTACCCGAAGGTTTCTTCGACGATCCAAAAATGGACGCTAAAGTGAGAAACGTCGATTACAAAGATCCGATCGAGGAAGAGTGGGACAAATTTCAGAAAGAGATTAAGGAAGAAACTGCTCAATCCGCGCAAATAATCGCCGATGACCAGGAAGAAGCAACGACGGAGCGACAACTTGACGAAATCGAGGAACAGATAAGACATTGGTCGAGGTAAAAGTTTTAACACGAATTTCTACACAATATTTATCATCACATGCGCATTAACATAATAAAAACTTCTCAGGGTAATGGATCTCGTTAGACGTAAAGAACAGGTGCAAACGTTCGAAAAAAAGATGGACTCGGTGGGCGAGGGAGAATCGAGCGACGAGGACGAGGACTACGACGAATTTTTAGACTGGCGTGCCAAAAATTCTTACCAGTAGACTCGAAATATTCGCAAAATAATTAATTTAATTGTTACCATGTACGATGTATAACTAAAAACTGTAAATATACTATGTTTGTAATAATCCGGAATTACCAAAATTCTCATTTTGTTCAGAATTGATAATGCTTATCTTTCTTTTATTTTGATTGGTCGATGATAAGTTGCCATTTTTAGATTGGTCGCAGTTCCAAGGAAATCATATAAATGATAGGACTCAAGGTATCGTACGATTTTATTAAAATGAATTCAAAGATCAATAAGATTTCAAGTACAATATTTCAGAGTTAATATAAGTTTTCGTTTAAGCTAATATATTATACGAAATATAGAATATAAAGGCTACAAAGTTGGACTAATTCGTCTCGCTATTAGTAATAGACGATTACGTAGAATTAAATTCGATAATTGTTTATCTAATATTTCGCGTTCGACGCTTTATAAAATATAATGGAGAATAAATGGAAAGAAAGAAAATAGAGAGATGGACCTCGCGCGTTTATCACCGAACCTCGGTGTACAAACGGTGATTCAATGTCTATAATAAATGTGGGCATAATACATTATGTTAATAATTATTGTATAATTGCGTTCGCGACGGCCCCACAAGCGAATTTGAAAAATGATCTCACTAATCGAAATCTAAAAACTATATATATATATATATACCAATCGATACGTAATGTCGTTAATTATGACCTAATAAGTGATTATTAACGAAGCGACAGAGGTCTTTTTTGGTTAGGTACACGGTTGTACTGATTGAGGTTAATAATGTATTTGTGTGAAAGAGTTTTTTTTGTTTTTGTTCGTTTTGTCATCGCTTTTGTTCGTGGATGAATCGCTATGATAATTCTTTTAACGTGTTTATTATAATACGAGTATTTCGCTATTGACTGTGGAATCAAAATGCACTATTCTTTTATTTTTTTTTTATTTTGATTCTCGCGACATCGCGTACGATCGTTTTGCAGCGATTCCAGATGGGCGAACGACACATAGAATCGAGCCAATTGATTTTTTTTATAAATTATTTCCATAGGGATCAACATCTGGCACAGATTCGTCAGGCTAATTATTTATAGCTCTACAGCTGAGAGAGGCGCTTAAATGTTGTTCTTTTTCTTCATGAATACTTATCTAGTTTTTATTTATCTTTTTAAATAATTATCATTATTTATCGTATCCGTTATAATTAATATGATTGTGTATCGACGAGATTCGTTTTATTTTTTTGTTTTGTTTCATATGTGGCAAAATGTGACCTGTGCGTTCGATAATATTAGGTATTGAGACGATAAATATATAAAAGAATCGACGATCGCGTTTACGCAATGTTTTGTTTCGTTATTCATTTCCGCTAAATGCCCCGACGACGAAAGCATCGAGAGAAGGTGTAATTAATAAAATACTTTGTACACGAGGGTAGACCTAGTACTTCCCCATTGACTGGACTACCGTCGTCTACTCAGTTCTTCATCACACCCTTGATTCACGTCGTTGATTTTTCGCCGCTAGCAAAAAACGTTGATTGTTTATCCCCACCACGAGAGAACTTTATCTTTGTCTTTCTTTCGTTAAAGTAATTTACCCCGACAAAGACGGAGTAAAGAGAGGAGTTGAAAAAATCATAATGAGAAAAGAAAAGTATTTCTCGGATGATTTCGATATTTCGTCGGCGAAGTTAATCGATATCTATTACGATCATTCGAGCTACGCGTAGGACTCGCGTAGTCAGTCGACTTTCGCGGCGAACTGCGCCCCGGGAGGTGTCTCCCTCTATCTATCGCCGACGAACTGCGCTCGATGCGGCGACTTGTTTTTGTTTCATCCTGGAGACGGAGTTATTTCTTTCGTCTCATGGAAAAATATCGTTCGATCTCATTCTCGTTAATATACAATTAGTTAATAGTAATGATCGTAGCAAGCGCGTGTATAAATATTCGAAGATATTGTTTGAACAATACGTGTTATTAGTAGAAAAAGAGTACGAAGTTCTGTTTGTAGTATTTTCGTGTTTCGTATGTGTTTATGTGTATGTGTATGGTGTCGCATTGTGCTTCGGACGACAGAGAGCGCACGCAGAGGTCATTGTGTAACTACTCGAGGAGGTGATGATACCCAAACTCACTTCACGTTCATTTTCATCCGCGAATTGAACCAAATGAGGTAAACCGAATGAAAAATAAATTCTAACGATGAATGTTTTATGCTTCGTTATGTTTATCGTATATATATATGGCATGCAGACGCGTTTGCAAGGGAGCTAGAGGAGCTTTTTTTCACGCATTGGGTCTCGAACTATCGCTTCGTATAAACTACTCGATCGCAGTTCGTTTCTTTTTTCATCGCTCGAGCTTGCGTTTTCGTTTTAATATCACCGCGTACTTTTTATTATTTTTTTTTATGTCGTAATAATCGTTCCGTCGAGATGAAACGCTATTACTTTTTGAGTACTTTTTATTTTATCGTACTCGGACGCGAATGTTGTTCTTTCGTTAAATTAATCGTTGGTCAGAATCGTTCGATTTTCAGCGCTTTTGCTTTCGCGCAATCCTCGGCGTTAACTCGACGATGCGAGAATCGAACTCGATCCCGAAATGGAAACCTTCCCCGAATTTCCTTTCGAAATCGAATCAGCCCCCGCAAACGACGAGTTAACCATCAACGTCGATAAGGAAATCACCATTTTTTATCTTCTTTCCAACCCAACGATTTTTTCTTCATTTTCTCGCATATTTTCGGTTTTTTTTTGTGTGTTTTGTTTATTTTTCTTTGGACAGATCGAGATGTAACTAACGTGCTTATTGAAATTTTACTATTTATATCGTTCGCTTTACAAACGTTTTCGTTCGATTTTCGTTTTTTTTTCTTATTTTCAACGTTCCGACGGCATTTTTGCCACGTTTTTCAATGTTTTCCCTATTTCTCAATTACGCTACGTTTTTTAAGTTTTACGTGATAATTCTCGTTTATCATTGTTATCGTTCTTGTTGTTCTTCTTCTTCTTCTTCTTCTCTCTTTTTTCTTCTCTCATCTTTCACCTTTAGGTAGCGTATGATCACAGAATAGTACAGTCGCCTAGGCGTTATTTCGTAAACTAAACTACTCGTTATCATTTTTTTTGTCATTTTCTTATCTCTTGTTTCGTCCCTTCTCGTTCCTTTTTTTTCCTTCATATTTAATTAAATGTTTTTATCGACTAAATTGCAAAATAGTGCCAAGCTTCGTCGACCGACGACTACAGTCATTCATTCGCGTTCGATCACTTTTTTTCTTGCTTTTTTCATATTTTTTTTCTTTTTTTTTTATCGTTCATCGATTCTTTCTTTCTATCACGAACACGTTCCCGACGGCGTAGAGGCACGCAATTGCTGAGTTACGTTTTATAAGAATCCTATTATTTAGATTTTCTTTTAAATTATTTTTTAATAATTTTTCATTTAAATCCTGTTCGCGATCGATCTTTTTGCTTTTTTTTTCGTTCTTTATTTCGTCTATTCTTCTTCTTTCATTTTCTCGTGAAACTTATTCACGATATTTAACGATCGATCGGGAACGAAATCTTTATTAGCGTTTGATGACATTCGACAATCGAGAGCTCGAAGATTTTCTCTAGTATCTATCAAAAAAAAAACGAAAAGACTTTACTAATTTTTTATTTATCTTAAGTTGTTTTTCTTTATGTTTTTTTTTTTATGGATATTTATTATCCTTATGGATTCTATTTATCACGCGTGAGTAGCTGAGCTATTTTTTTGGTGCTGAATTATCATTGATCTCTCATAGTTAGTTGTTACTTTTACTATTTTTTTTCCTTTTTTTTTATCAGCGAGCACTACAGCGCATTCGGCTTTTGGTCACTCGCTCTAATTTAAAGATATCTATATTATGTAGATATATATATATATACATATGCATGTTTATATGTATATGTATACATGCATATATGTAAAACTCCGTTTTTATCGAAAGAATTTAAGGCGGCTATTTTAATCATCGCACGAAAATATCATCCGTGATATTTTCACTTTAGCGAACAAAAAAAAAATCAGCGAATTCTCGCCAACGATGTTCTCGCGTCGCTCTTTCTTTTCGCGATTTCTTTTTTGTTTTTTTTTAGGTACGATTTTAGATTCGACCATTCGTTCGCCATATATATATATATATATATATATATATATATATATATATATATGGAGAGAGTCACGATCTCGAAACGTATCGATATTTTGAGTTTTCTATGGTGGGCTTTTTTTTCGATTTTTTGGTTTTTTTTTGCTCGTCCTTTTTTTATCTCTCTGTTTTTCTCGTCGTACTCGCCGATTCGAAAACTTTCGGTCTGGTCCCATCATTCGCTGCGGCAGCCCTCTGTCGAGCAAAACACGTTTCTCTCGTTCGGAAAATCTTGTCTCTCGATCGCTCGTGGCGTCGCGAGTCCGTCGGATGGAAATCGATCTAATTTTTGTTTCGATTTTATTCTTTTTATTCGTTTTTTTTTGTTTTGTTTTTGTTTTTGTTTTTTTTTTTTTGAGAAATTTCTTCCACGCAACGTCCTACCGTCTTTCCTTCGCTGCTCGATATTTTTTTCTTTTTCAACGATATCTCTGCCCCTAATTTTTTTTCCGCTCGAACGATTTTAATTTTTTCGAGCGATTTCGCGATTTTTTACGTTTTATTTTTTCAGATGACGATAATCAACGATCGTTAAATCCATTAGTGGACCCTAATGAGAAAAACCTTTGGTCCGAGTTTCGTCGAGGATTAGCTGAGTGAGCTGTGCTTTTTTGAGAAAAAAAACGCCAAAAAAAAGAGAAAAAAAGAAGAAAAATGTTTTGTTTTTCACACGAACTCGATCGACGCTCGGATGTTTCGATACTTTCATCTATCTTACTCGTTCGATACGCCGGCGTTTTGTTTTTTGGTTTTCTTTCTTTTTTTCTCTTTTTATTTTTGTTTTATTTTTTTTTTTTCGAAGATTGGGCGAAATATCGATTTTTCACGGTATCGTAAAAAGATATTCTATTTACCCAGCGAGACACACGATCGTGTGTTCTCGGAATCGGTTTAGAAAAGAATGCTATAGGCACGGGGATATCGCAGTAGAGCGTTACGAAAGTACCTTTTTCCCGGGTTTTGTTGTTACATCACGCGCGGTAACTTTTTCTTCTTTTTTAAAAATTTTTTTTTTTAGTAACTTTCGTTCGCGAGAGCGCTAATTACGTATTAATTGCGAAATAGTTGACAATTTTGTTCAATTGAAATATGAATTTTTGAAAGTAGAAATTTGTCTACCGATCGTTTCTTCTCGGTCGTTAATTCTTTTTATTTGTTTTTTTAGTTTATTTTTCGTTCATTTAACCGATTTGGGATTTTTCTAATTGTTTTGTGTGTTTGTGTGTTTTTCTTTCTTCGTTCGCGGATCAAGCTTGTCGCGAGAGCTACGATCGGTTTTTGGCGCTCGAGAACATTTCGAAAAAACGAAAAAGGACCAATTATATATATATATATATATATATATATATATATAAATGTATATAAATTTGGTAATTAAATCGCTCGTCGTCGATTAATTTTAATTGGCTAAATTATCTCGCGTCTTTTTTTTTCTTTTTTTTTTATATATGTGTATATATATATATATTATTTGACGCATCCTACGAGTGCGGATGAAGGGCTCGATCGAGAGAACGAACGAACTCTAGAACGAACTCTACGCCTTCGCATCGAGGATTTCGACGGTAACGTTTTCTTGTTGAGGATGATCCGTCGCGTTGCTCGTGTGATTCGGCGGTGATTTGTTCGATCTCGTAGATGCCGCTGACGCGTTGCCACTGCTGCCACGACTTCCACGACGGGATCCTGGATGAAAACCTGGCAATTAGGTATTTTTATGATTTTCAGAATGATGGTCGAATTTAAACCAAAAAAAAATCGTTAATTTGGCTCGAAAGCGTTCGACGGATTTTTTTTTTGTTTCTTTTTTTTTCAAGCGAACGATCAATTTTGTCAAGAATCGATTGATTTTCTTACGATCGAGGACAACGGGAATGGGTCGAGACGAGAGATTTTCGCGAGAATGAAATTTTCACGTCTGACCAATATCGACCGTAAATACTTGTTTTCTATTTCAATATAGAAAATTAGACAAAAATTTAAAAAAGTACTAAGCAAAGTCTTCGTCGAACTAAACATTAGATTTCATAGAAATATTCGATATTTTAAAGAAACGAGAATCTCCATAGCGAAATACTAAAAATATCATATTCTCGTCTGACCAATAACGAGCCGAACTACTAGCTCGTCCCTTTTTCTCAAGAAAACAATACAAAAAGTTCTCTACAAAATCTTCATCTTCTTCGTCTTTTTCATAACGTTTACGTGCAAGCAAAAAATGTATTCGACCTTCGGAAGGTTAAAGGTGAGATTTGACCTTCAAAAGTTCAAAATTCGCCATCTCAGATCGACCGAACGCTTTCGTTCCATGTTTTGTTTTTTTTTCTTTCTTTTTTTTGTTTATCAACTCGAACGACGAACTAACAATCTCTTATCTACGAGCGAGCACGGTGTATCTCGTAACTCGTTGAATTATCTAGATAATGAGATATATCAAACAAACTAGTGAAAAAATATGAATACACTATCGACTATAGTATAGTTAGTAGTAATAGTATAAGTATAGTAATACAGTACACAGTTTCTATCAAAACGGTCCAAGGCAATACTTTCGTACAAAAGTATAGCAGGCACATCGTTTACTGTAGCAAGCAACTATTATCACGTATTTCATTCACTAATAGAAATTATATATATATATATATATATCTACATATGTGTATACATATATATATACAAATATACGACAAATGTCAACGTCTATATTCGAGTGGGAGAGAGAGAGAGAGAGAGAGAGAGTGAAAATGAAAGATTTTTCATCGAGAGCTCGACTCTAGTGTGTCTCGAGATTGAAGAGCTCTCGAGTGCGAAAAATAGGAAATTGATTCCTAGAGCGTGACTAAGAAGAAGTAGAAGATAATTAAAAAGAAAAAAAAACGTTAAACGTTCCTCGAGTGCTCTTCGACTTCGAACCAGAGATACGATGAGAAACGAACTAGCATCAACAACGCGCCACTACCGAGTCTCAAGGTTGAACATTTTTCAACAATAGCACGAGTTTCTTTATGACGATGCGAATGAGCTATAAATATAGCTATATATATATTTATATATATTTATCTATATGTATATGTATATGTATATGTGTGAGAGTTAGAAAAGTGTCGTGTTAAGAAAGTAGACGTAGCGATGATGGTCGAGGAAGAATCGAGCTTAGAGAAAAAAATGGCGATGCCACCGGCGTGAGCTTCGTTTTCCAAAAATGGTGTCGAGCATTAATCTAGTTAATTGCAAACTTGGCGATGGTGCTGGCCCCTCTTGTATTGTTGCGGCTCGAGCTTTGTCTCGACAACGGCTTCGGCGAACGAACGACGTCATACCCGGGGGTTCTTATCTAATTAGAAGAAAACAAAAAAGAGACTTCCGAGAGACAGAAAGAGAGAGAGAGAGAGAAAGTGAGTGAGTGAGTGAGATTCTCTTCCCGGACACGTGATAAAAAAGAGACGTGCTATCTCTCGGAAATGTTCGTTGCGACGATGTAACAGTTTTTTTTTCTCGTCTTCTTTTTTCTTGTTTTTTTTTCTTTTGTTTCTTTTTTGAGAAAAAATACAAAATTTACCTCGCGACCTTACTTCTCTCATTTGACCTCCGTTGTCACGTCCATGCCGTCGGCAATCACGTAAATGAAGGAACAAAGCAATTCGTCATCTCGTTCGGGTGAAAACAAAGAACAAAAGTCCTTCATGTTTACCAGGGAATGTCTCTCGACCAGAAAACCGAAAATTGTTGAGTAAAATTAGATTTTTGGTTTTTTTGAAATGTTGCAAAATATATGTGACAAAATTAAGTTTTGAAAATTTAAAAATTGTCAAAAAATGCGTTGAAAAAAAAATGTTAACTCGAGATTAACCTGGTTTGAAATAAAAATAATATGTCGAACGTAAAGAAAAAAGAATGGATATGAGAGAGAGAGAGAGAGACAGGATTAGTAGTGCACAGAAAGAAATCGTCGATGATGAGAGATTAGCGACACGATAGAGATAGAGGAAAAACGAATAGTTTTAATAGGGGAAGAAATTACCTACGTATCGACCGAAGTCTCTTGCTCTAGCGTTAGTTCTTTTTATTATTAATTATTTTGTATTAACTTGTTTTTTTTTTTGTTTTTTTTTTTCGTATTCAAAGAGAACGAGGGTTACTCTCATATAAAGTTGCTTGCTTAGTAAATTGAATGGATAAAAACCCGTACGGCTCACTCGCTGAGTGTTTTTCGCACCTTGCGAGGCGTTGGGCGAATGCGCGCGTAGCGAGGCCATTGAGGGTTGCCTCGACGGTCCCCGTACGCTGGCGCGTGAACCACGTCTCTCCTGTGCGTGAAGTAGCTTGTTGTCCCTCAACAGCGAGACGTTCATCAAACGTGCGTTCGGTGTATTGAAAATCGTACGATTTTCACGCCAGCGTGCTCTGAAACGATTTTTAAAAATTTTCCTCGTTAATACAACGACGAAGACAACGTTACACCTTTGTGCAGAAGGGCGTCTTTCGAACGAAACGATCATTTTAAAACTTCTCTAAAAATAATAAAATAAAATAAAAAAAAGAACAAGGTAAAAACTTGACACAAAATTCTGACATTGAGTAACGAATTAATTAAGCAAAAAAACATGTTTAAAAATCCATTTTTCCTGATATTAGAAAATTTTCCTTTTTATTAATCGTCATTTTGTATTTTATCTTTAAACAATTTTTCTCTCCACGCCATTTTAAGTATCGAATAAATTAACGATAGAAAAATCAAACTATAATAATATGCAACAATATCGATCCCTCGTTTTGAATGATTTTTCGTTCGAATGGTGCTCGTCCCTGATGGATTTCCCAAGAATTTTTGGTGGGCAAGAAAGAGAGACATGTGATTATGTACAAAATTCGAAGATACAAAATACGACGATCTTGTATAAGAGAAGTGCGAATAAACGAATTGAAGAGAAAAATTATCGTTGATCTCGATAATCGAATAAAAAGACTCGTGAACGTACTTGCTGAAGAGCCTCAGTACGACGCAAATGATGACGAACATTAGGGCCATTCCCACGAGAACTCCTATCATTGCCGGATCGACGTACTGTAGGTTTTCCGGCTCTTTTATCTCGGCTGTAAATTTATAACGACAGCGTTTTATCGTGTCAAATCGTTTATACATATTTTATATATATAGAGAATAAATCGTTTGTTGAGTCGTGTTAGGTAAATCAATCAATTCTGTCGTCGCCCGATGGTTAATTGAATCTCGATAGATTCAATACACTTTCGACTACTCTATATATCTATATACTCTATATACTCTATATACATATATATATATATATATATAACTATAAATAGATCGTATCGTTTACATAGAGCGTTCGCAACACCCGAAGCACTTTCAATAGCTTAACTACTTCGCTACGTAACACCCAAGCACTCTAGTGATGAACGCGTCTACAAAATGAATATGTGTATAGTATATATATAAAGTTATGTACGTAGAAAAGCGTTATAAACTGTTATATTTTCTTCTCTCACCGACACATTCCAATAGACCGCCCGGTTGCATCACCGGTATCTTCTCGAAGATACAGATGCAACGACCGTCTCGGCATTCCGTCTGCGACACTTTGAGCTCGCATTGCTCGTTGAACGAGCACGACTCGTTCACGTTTACCGCTGTAATAAAGAGAGACGAAAAAAAAAAACAAAAAAAAACATTGGGGGATGCAATTTTAGAAACGTTGAATTCAGTGGGACGGCCGGTTAAAAAGAAAAGCAAGGAAACACGATTTTTTTACGGGAGATAAAACACGGGGGTTGAACGAACGAGGGCGAGCAACGAGGGATGAATTCACAACGGGGTGTTTTTTTATATCTTTGTTTTCTTTTTTTTTTGTTTCATTTTTTTTTCTTTTTTTGTTTATAAATATGCCAGAGAAACGAGATCGCCTCTCGGCTATTTCGAGGCTGACTCCGAGACTACGATGCATTATTAACGCCCGTACGAAACGCGTCCCGAGGCACGAGGGATGAAATTGCGAGAGAAACGATATTTTAGAAAATAATACGTAAAATAAATATTGTACTTTTTTGTTCTCTTTTATCTCGTGATAAATATTTCGTTGCGATTGATCATTCTTCTTTTTTCTTTTTTAGTACTTGCGCTATTTTAAATATTTCGACTATAATTTTTTTTCTTGTATTTTAAACAAATATCTTTATTTAAGAACTTTTTTTATTTTATCGTAAAGTAGATTTTTTTTCTGAGATGAAAAGGAATAAAGATTTTTTTACAAAAGCTCGCGTTGCCTCATAATTGTCGCGATATACATCGATTAACTCTCTTTCTCTCTCTCTCTCTCTCTTTCTCACTCTCTCACTCCATCATCGTTTTTCTCGTTTCATCGTTCGATCGAACCCTCGATATGGAATTCCTCGCGAAAGCGAAGAAGCGAGATTGTCCCGGGCAACACACTGCGGAAAACTCTCGTTCGTTTTTTCCACCCGTTGAGATATCGACTATTTCACAATTAACGGAGATGTCCGTTTCGAGGGGGAAAAAAAATGGAGGGAAATTTTTTTTGTTTTTCCCAGAGCAGTTTATAGAGCTTGGGTCGCGTCCAACGGGGCGGAACGTTCGTTCATTAGCAGAGAGAGAGGGAGAGAGACAGTAACTCCGATGAACTCGAACAACGAGGATATAGGGGAGTTTTTATGAGGGGGGAAGATGGAATTTTCCGACGGATCAAAAACGATATAAAATTTATTTCTCGACTTATACACGCATTAACCTCGATTATTCGTTGTATTCACGAGGTAAATATTTAACCACGGCGATCATATTTATCGTAATATTAAGCTATGCAAATATTGCGGGAGGACATTGGTGGAACGGTTAATCTCCATTATTTCTGAATTTCCAACAAATTCGAGCAAATCGCAATTTTACTTCCCGTGATTTTAATATTTTTATCGCCGGGATAAATATTTATGGGACATTGTTTTAAATACGAGAAACCGGATAAATGAATAATACAAAAATTTATTAATTAATTTAAAAAGATTTGTAAATTGGGAAATTTTGCATTTTGAAAAAAAAAAAAGAAAACAATATTTAAAAGCCACATTTTTTCGTTACGATATCGAACGATATATTTATTATGGAAACGTAAGTTTAAATAAATACTCACGATGTCCGCATTTGTCGATATGATTCGTCGCCTGAAACTCTTCTCTGCAGAAGCACTTTTTTCTGTTCGGCTCGCAGTAAGAGCCGGCGAAGCCGCATTCGCGATCCTCGCGGCAATCATCGCCGAACTTCTTCTCTCCGCGACCCGACAGATCTGCGAATGATATAAACGTGAGTGAGTCACGAGTCGATCCTAAAATGAAATTAATTGAAAAATCTCTCTCGATTCGTCGAAATGAAAAAAAAGGAAGAAAAAAGAAAAAAAAAGAAAAAAAAAAGAAAAGATGAAACGGAAACAATATCCGACGAAGCTTCGCCGTATGCTGCCTTCTTTCGATAGCGGGCGAAATTCGCCCTTTTTTCCGTCGAGTCGTTCAAGCGAATGAGACGAAAAAAAAAAGTGATCGACGTAAATTTTTCGAATATCGAAGATTAAAAAAATATTTTTACGATCAATTGCGAAATGAATTGATCGATTCGTCGAACGAACGATAATTAGCATTTTGTTTTCTTCTCGATAACGAACGAATATGCGAAATAAAACGTCCGAAAAATAGCGAGAAACATTCGAATATTACGAAAATATTCGAACAATCCGTGAAAATCTCGTTAAAAATACGTCGAGTTTACGAGAGAAGAAGGCGAGAAAATGAGTGAACCGTTGAACGAAATACCTAGAGGAATATTACGGTGGAATGAATTTGTTATCTCCGAGACGACAAAACTTGTTCCGGTGGATTGGAGTGCGCGAGAAAGGATAAAGAAGAAACCGAGGGAGGCTCGAAAAGGCCACGACCAAACTCCAAAGAAAACGAAGCGCCTCTAAACGGGAAAAGTTATGAGATATCAAGCGAACTATATTCGAATCTCTCTTGCCCGCTGTTCGACTGTGCGAAAAGGTGGTGAGATAAGAAATGGAGAAATAAGAAAACGCAATGGCCTAGATGAACGTGAAGAGAGGAAGAAGCGACAGGAGTACGAAAGTACCCAACGATAAGTTTTGCAACGAGGGCTCGATGCTTTCGCTGTTTTCCCGACTGAAAGAAAAGTTTTCATCCGACTCGAGTGTCTGAAACATATTTGTTCAAACTCTTCCTCGGTTTCGCTCGTTCTCTCGCCAGTGGATCGTTTGACGCAGCCGGAAGGGAAGATGGAGGGAGAACAAAAGAAACCCAAAACTCGATGTCTGTTATCGCACGGCTATCTCGCTGTACGACGCGTTTCATAATTTTTGTAAATTTATTTTTACGTTTTCTTCGTATAAGACGAATATCGAGCGAGAGGTTGACGAAAATCTTGGATTTTATGTAACGTCTTATCGACGACGAGGAAGGGATGTTGGGGAGGAGGGGGTTGAAGCGAAAGGAGTGAGAGAAATTGAGTACGCGAAACTCGTCTCGATTTTCTCGTCTTGCTTCTTCTCCTCCCACCCCCACCCCCAACCCCCTGCTCACCGACAATCCTCGATAAACAGACGACTCAACTCTTGTCTCGTCTCTAAATAATTCAGGAGAGCTTGCGCGAGAAGCTTCGAGGCTTCAGATTTCTCGAGCGGTATCACGTTTCTGTATGTATATATATATATATTGTATATATATTGTATATATATATATATATATATATATTGTCGAGTGAAATATTTTATCGGTTTGTTCGAAACGCGACCTCGCGAGATTCGCACGGATACACACCAACGCAACCGATTCCATTATCGTTCTTGCCACGAAACTGGCGAAGCGTACAATTCGCTCGCTCGTACATCATTTCGGCTATCTCTCTCTCTCTCTCTTTCGGGATTTTAGAGCGTCCACTGTTAGCTGCAATTACACGCGTTGGTGGACACATAGAAACCTACGGAAGCTTCGCACATATCTGTATATTCTGTCTGTTTATAGAGGGTGTTAGGCAACTATACAGAAAATATGCAGGTAGATGGCGTTAGTACAAGCAAAACGCTTTTTTTTAAATTGTCCTGCGATGAAAATTGGCCGAGATATTAATTCGCAAAGTTTACAAGTTTAAACAATACCATCGAGCCCTCTTGCGGTTGAGCGACGAACAAAAAATTGTTTTCTCTTATGGCGTCGACTCGTCGTTCGTTTATTAACGATTATTTCATAAAAATCTAGGAATAAAAAAGTAATAATATGTGAAAAAAAAAATGTCAGGAGCGGGATTCGAACCCGCAATCCCGGCATTTATCGATAGGGCGGTCGATCGCATTTTTTAGGTTATCTTTCAAATTTTGAAACTTTGACGATCAATATCTCGGCCAATTTTCATCGCAGGACAATTTTTAAAAAACCGTTGTGTTTCTACCATCGCCGACTATCCGAATATTAACCGTGGCTTCATAATTGCCTGACACTCTGTATATTATATATATATTCATATATCCCAGTCTCTCAGCGCTTCCCTTCGTCGACTACACCGGATAAACAATATCTCAAAGCCGGAAGTTGGAAAATTGGAAATCACGACGCAGCAAAATCATCCCTTCCAAACTTTCCACCCCTCTCGCACACAAAACAAAACACCCTCGAATTTTCAATTTGTAAAATTGAAAATCGACATAAAAATTTTGTTTACAAAAAGAAATATTTACCAAAAAATTAACGTTTTTGAATATCGACGATTTTTCTTCGCAGAGCTCGGACACCGGATTTACTCCCTGGCACGGATAATTAAGCCATCCGCTCGTCGGCTCGCGAACGAGAATTGTAATCCTGTACACAATGGAAATTGCACGAAGCGCGACACTCGATGACAATTATGTACGAGCGATCGCGCGAATAAAGCAGGATAGGATTATCGGAACATACGCAATGTCGTTACGCGTGACGAAAATGCTCCAGTAGGATAGAGGCTGACGGGCCTATAGGTCGGACGAGTAAACCCTCGCGTCGCACGCGTCAAACCACGCGTTCAAAGTGGGTCACTTCTACTCTCTTGACGCTCGGCGTGGCACCCTGCCAATGCTCTCACCTGCTGTGAAACGTCCCACGCCTTGTTCTAACACTCGGTATATATCTATATATATATTTAAGTCGAGAACTATATAGACGTTGAAAAAATATATGTAGCGATGTACTTGTGGATGTTGGTCTTTGTCGTCCTCAAAGAGAATTCCGCCCTACTATATATACAACGCGCGAATAAACTTTTTCTCTCGGTCGCTTTTTCACGCGAGAGAAAACTACCAACGAAAATAACGCCTTATTGTGCGACGAACCGAGGCGCGAACGAAGAAGCTCTGGAAAGTCCACGAAAAAAGAATTAAATAATTTCGAAAAAAACGTACTCGGACCATCCATTTCGACGGAATAAATTTTGATTTTTGGGATAATAGTTCGTTCGTGAAATTTTCTTCGATGGAGGAAAAAAACAACAGAATTATTTACATTAGATGAAATTTATGAAAATCGCGATCGAAATTTTTGAAAACAGTTTTTTATTTCAATCGTATCGGAGAAATTGAATATCTTAAAATTTAAATAAAGAATTGAAGAAAAAAAGGATAAAGCTATGAAAGAGAGGGAGTGGAAAATCTTTATTGCTTGATGAACGTTTTAGCGTCGATTTTTGTTTCGATTCAGAGTGGGATCGACTGGAAGCGCGACTAATTCGAGCGACCTTTTTTTGTTTCCGTGACAAATCTGCGACGGTATGATCGAGAGTTAACGACGAGGAAGGAACCGACGGGAAAATCCTCCGGCCATAGTTACGTTCCCCGGTTACGATTTTGCAGAGCTCTCTGCCGCAAGGTACTTCGCCTTTTATTCTTCGCCCACTTGGCTTGAACTGAATAGGCTCGTTAATGGCAGGGACTCCGCATATACCGCGTCGTTTCTACGTCGAAACGTACACGTTATACGTATATTCCTATCCCCCACCCAACACAATGCTCACTTCGAGCGGAGCTTTTTTTTATCCCTTTTGAGATCTTTTTCGTCCGTTTAAAGAGACGAGATCGTAAAGGTTTTTGTTCCCTTTTTCCTCGTGCTCGCTCGCGAGGGAAATTGAGAACAGTCACCCAGAATTTAAAAAAAGATCGTGCGATTATTCACGTTTTTTTGTAAAATAAAAAACGTTTTGAAAACAGGTCGGGATCGAAATTTTAATTATTTCTGAAAATAGATATTTTCAAAACAAAACAAAACATTGGAGAATTTTTATAATTACGAGAGATAATTATCGATTATACGGAGTAATTAATTTTGTGAATTAATAATAAAAAATAAATAATGAAAAATATTCAGATTTCGACGTGAAACGAGAAGTTATTTATATTTTTTTGTTTTATTTATTTTTATCAACAAAGCGTCGTTATTTTTTATCAGCAAACTCGCTCGTACTCGAACGATGTCACCGGGTTGCGCGAGCCGACAAAAAGAAACCCTCGCTGGAATATTCTACGGCTGTATAAAAGTCTTCTTTCAAGCATAAAATACGCCGAGAGCCTCGGGCTGTTTGTGTATAGTTCCGTCGTTCATCTTCCACATACGGGTTTTCCTTCATGAAAGAAAGCGTCCGTGCCACGAGCCTGACCGTCGCGACGCGTGTCATTAAAGCGCAATTTCCCTCGGGTCGCTGGCTCGATCGTCGCCGGCGTGGCGCTCGCACGAACCTACCGCACGTCATACTGCGCAATGAGACAGAATGAGAGGGAGAAAGGAAAAACCGAGAGGGAGGAAAACCGCAAGTTTTCGTCCCACTCAGTTTTTTCCCCCTGCGATATTAGTCAGCGCTGGCTACCGAACGATGCAAAAAAAAGAGGCGTAATAACGATAATGGTTAAAAATGTAAGAGCGTTGAAAAAGTGCAAGCGCGTCGCGTGTCTCGAGCGAGCGAGGAGAGTGGGGAGAGCGCGGTTCAAACGGCGACCGCAGTGAGGCGCCGCGGTGGAGAGAGAGAGCGGAGTGGGGGTAACAGCGAGGCCAGTAAAGCGCAGAGAGCCGGACGTGGCTAATCTCCCAGTTCATCATTCGTACTCGTCGCACGCGACTCATGCCCCCGGTATAACTATATATGATTCATACGTGCATATTCCACATAGGTACTATGTACCTTATAAAGTATATATTACACGACATAAAAGTCGTTAATAACTCGTTGATAGTTCGTTCTCGTCGATTGGACGATATAACGACGACTCTGGGGAAATGCAAAAAAAGCGATAAATAATCAAAGTCGATCACTTCGATAAAATCGCGACTGTTTTTATTCGTGAAAAAATTGTTATTGTCATTTATAATAATTTTTTAAATCAGCGATCTCGAACGAACCGTTACATCGAAAAAAACTTATTAAGGGGTTAGGTGGGTTTGGAAATTTCAGAAAATCAACTGTTATTTTATTGTTTTATCTTATAGTACGATATTTCTAGAATATTCTCTCTCGATCTTATTAAAACTTTGCACACTTCTTCGAAATAGCATTGACTAGTTGTTGAACGAAGGATTTTATGTTTTACAACTAATTTTACAAGGCTATAAGCGGTGTAAATTGTACCAAAAAAGTATTATTTTGCACACGACTCTGCTAAAAATTCAATTTTCATTTTTTGTAATCCTTCGTTCAATCACCTAACTATACTCATCTCCTAATATAAAATATTTGGTTTTTAAATTTCTGATAAAGCGATCACGAGTTATCGTGTCCACCGCAAACACACTTTTTTTTAAGGGGTCTCCGGAACCCAGCATTTTGTTTAAATACTGTTGAAATGATACTCTTTGATGTACTTAACATTTTGAATAAAATAATTAATATATAATTTAATAAAAAAAAAACAAGAAATTATGCTTTTTTTGGCTTCGAAACCCATCTAACCCCTTAAAATGAAGAATGAAAATCGATCGATCGGGGAATAATCATCGTTAAGTGCAAACGTCCAGTGTCACGTTCGCTTTGTCTAGTGTATGTTCAAACAGAGTTTACGAAGGAGTCGTAGGTTACTCTGCACATCACGAGGATTATATCGAATCTAGTTTATATGGAGATCGGCGAGAACCGACATCGCCTAGATTGACATTAAGTGCGAGTCCACCCTTGTGCATACACGCGCTTCGGATATCTCTGTGGATTCTCGAAGTTAACTAAAGGTATTCATAGATACATCTATATTCATAGCGATATATACCTCGCCAGTGTAAATTCTCGAGTGATTTCCGGCTCCAGGACTTTATGTACTCTGTACACGTATATATAGCTCTAGGTAGATAAGTACGTTAGATAAATAGCTCGGTGTTAACGGTCTACTTCATTGTAAGCTCGATTCTTTTCGCACCTGGATAAAAATTGCGAATGAAAGCTTTTTTCAATTTCTTATCGAATTGATATTTTATCAAGATTTTCATAATCCGTAATTTGTTTGAAATTGAACACTTTCTGATTGGAAAATTCTTTTAATTCTTCACCGACATAAATTCTCGAACGGAAATCCTTCGAACTTCGACGTCTTGATATTTATCGTTTCGAGTTTCGTATTACGTATAATAATATCCTCATCGAAGATCTCCCACGAGATTCACCAATTCGTCTTAACAGTCTTACGAGAATCTCATCAAACGATCGTACTTCTGGTCGGGCCCTTAATTATCAGAGTTAGTAGTCGAATCCATAAGGATTCCTCTTCAACTTCCGACGAACTTCTCCATGCACGTTGAGAAACGGTTTACGAACCACCGAGCCCCACTGATTCGGATCATCGAATCTCCCTCGAGCCTCGAGACAACCTCGTTCGAAATTCAAACGTTTTCGGATTCGCGATTCTCGTGAAATTATTTTCGTTGGTTATTTCGTTCGAAAAAAGTCGTACTACAAAATTCAACAGTCGTAATCGACATTTATTCTCATTTTTTTCTAATTCGCCATCAGTTTTTAAGAAATTATTTAACAAAAAAATATGAAACAAAGAAATTCAAAGTAAATATCAATTTTTTTTTTGATAAAATTAATCGTCGATTCGCTTGGTTCTTTTATTTTTTATGATCATTTTTGGGGTTCGCGGTTCACTTCTGACAGGTCTATTGAGCAAGCCGGTCTGTTCGACCCGCATCAACAGTTCACCGATTATCCGTCTCACGAGCCAATGGCTCGTGAAATATGCCTTCTATCCTTCCCTCGGTTTCTATATTATACGTAATGGTTGGCATTATAGCAATCCGGGATATATAGTACGGACGCTACAGGGGCTACGAACGCGTTCTCCTTGACCATCGATCGCGCCGATTCCTCGTACATGACGATAGTGTCAGTGCACCTGAAAACAGTCGATCCGGATGGAGAAATCGAAAGGTTCGGACATACGACGTTTTACACAGTCCGATGAAACGCAACAGATAGTCGCGACCAGAAAAAAAACTTCTCGGTCCAATTTCCTACATGGCAAACACATTCTACTGCTAAAAAAATAAACAATATTTTCCAAAAAAATTAAAAACTTTTTTAAAAAATTAGAAAAAATTTAATATTGTTCATAAAAAGTATAATTTTATTGTCATAATCATAATTTCTGTAATGAAATTATTTTCAATCGTAAAATTTTGGTTTTTAGGGACGTAAAAAAGTCTGTTTTTTAATTTTTTTTTATGATTTTGAAAAAATTCGACCATGTAACTATTTCACCCCTTGCATGGATTTTCATATAGTACCAACTACGATCTGGATACGCAACATATCCTACTGCACAGAAGATAAATAACATTTTTCAAAGAAATAAAAACTTTTTTTATAAAATTTGAAAAAATTAAAAATTTGTTTCATAAAAAGTATAATTTTATTGTCATAATCATAATTTCTGTAATGAATATTCATCCGATCGACTCGATGGTATTTCAAAATGATATTGAAATCATTTTCAATCGTAAAATTTAATTCAAACGTTTCTAAGTATCAATTTTTGGTTTTTAGTGACACAAAGAAAATCTGTTTTTTGTAAATATTTTACAAATGATTTTGAAAAATTCGACCATGTAACTATTTTACCCCTTGCATGGATTTTCATATAGTACCAACTACGATCTGAATACGCAACTTCTGTAACACTTTTTATCCCCCCGTTCTGCCCGTCCGTCTTGTGTGCACAGCCGTAACTACTTGGGACTCGAGACTCCCAGACACGACGGCGCACCACCGAAACCCACTTAGACAACCCTTGTTTTTTTTCTTCACTTTCCACATCCTCATTTACGTCTATTTTCTTTCACACAAACACACACACACACGCACGCATAGTCGCATGTTCGGGCTTTTTCATGTCGTACGGCTCTTCGTACTCGGAGGGGTAGTTTGCTCGGAGCATATTCGTAAGTAATAATTCTTCTTTCGTCCTACTATCAATAAAACTATCGTTGTGTGACAAGGTTTTCGTACGAACATAGTCCGAATCTGGAACGCACACAAAGCTAACGATAAATTATTCAATGAAGAATATCAAGTGCCGCGTGTGTTCGAGAATTTATTCGAAAAATAAAAAAATCCCTGGCGCAACGGTGATTAACTTTTATTCAACGAAGCGAAATACAAATATCATCGTCATCGGTTTTATTTATGTTTCCAAATAAACCAAATTTTCAATATAAATTTAAATAAATAATATCATCGGAATGTTAATTATTGTCCAATTAATTATTGACCGAAAATAACATTTGATTCAAGATACAAAACGTTCCAAATTTTGTATACTTTCTTTTCTACGTTTTATAATAAATTTCTTTATTTTTTACCAAAAAACACGCGAAATATTTGAATTAATTGATATCTCCCAAAAGTAAAAATGTTTTTACGTGTCGGGCGTGGCATATAGCTTGGAATAGTTGGCGAGAATGGCCCTCGTGACATTTTGCCCACCTCGTGAAATCGTGTCGCGAGAATTCCACATTTTATTTTATTTTTATATTTTTTTCTTTATTTTTTCGTTTTATCGCCCTTGTGTAAATACAGTGTATCGGTAGAGAGACATCAGCGTCGAGCACGCGGAGTGAAAACAAAGTATACGAATGTTGGAACACGAGTGCCAGGCACAGAGACGCTCGATGGACGAACGACGTGAGCAGAACTCCCCCGGATATTATTCCCAGGCGAGTAAAAAAAAAACGAGTAAACCGACCTAAGCTTGCGGAAAACTTACTCGATGAATTCCCTACGAGATACTCGGTAACACGCAATATCACTCGCGTGCTCCCCCAGCCCCCACGGGGATCGATTATTTATTACCGCTTGAAAATCCTTTGTCTCGATTTATTCGATAACTTCGATTAAGACACTATTTATTTACTTTGAAAAAAAAAAGAAAGAAAAATCTTGATCGAAGGAAAAGAGAATTGATTCGAATCGAATCGAACTGAATTTATTGAAAAAAAGAAAAATAATATTGAAATATCGTACGAAGTTTTTTAATTTTAGGTTTTTTTTTTGTTATCAATGAAAACAACCGATTAAGACGATATTCTTTTTCGTCAAGAAGAAGAAGTATGATTCGACTGAAAAGAAAATTGATTAGATTCGAATTTATTGAAACAATAAAATATAATTGGAATAACGAACGATTTTTTGTTTTTATTTTATGATTTTTTTTTGTCAGTCATCAATGGAAACAATACGATAGGTTGGCTATTCTTTAGAGTAATATTACAAATAGTACGCGAGGGTTGAAAAAAGAAGTCAACAGGAACAAGGGGAAATCGAGAATAAAAGGAAAATCGGTGAGTGCACTTCGCAGACACAAAGAACGGAGGGCTCTCGATAAAAAAAATGTGTACACTCGACGATACCCTCCACGATGGTTATATATATATATATAATATCAGTGAGTACAGCAAAGAGCATATGCGTGCCTACAATAATACCCGAGCGACAAGAACCTCTTCCTCTGATTCCCCTTGATATTCCTTTTTTCTCTATAAACAAGGCCGCAAACAACAAAACATTCAGTTCACCCAAGGAAAAATGCACCTTTTCCACTCTTTCTTCGACTTCTTGAAATATCACGGATCAAAGAACACAACATTTACCTCGTCATTATCAATACATTTCCACAAAATAATAATTTTAAAAATACCAAAAATTTTCGAAAAAAAACACCCTTCCAATTTTTTTTATAATTATTAGTATCTTCGTACAAAATTGATGAAAAAATTTATTTTTTGAAATTTTTATCTTAAAAATATTCGTTCTCTGCAATATAAAAAAAGGAGAAACAATGTATTTTTTGTGAGTCAAAGAGAGAGAGAGAGAGAGAGTGGCCAGAAAGTACCACGTGCATCCGCAGTGCAGACCGCAGTAATGTTACGTTCGAGCCACTTCCGTTCTCCAACGAAACTCTCCCCCTCCCCCTTCCACCCTTGTGCCGCGCTTCGACTTCTCCTTCGCCACGATGACTCGCAAGCCTCTCGTGCTTCTTAACCTCTTCCCCCTCTCCTTCCCTCGCTAAAGCCCTCTCTCTTTCGTGAGCAACCCCTATCCTTTCAAAGCGAGAGACTTTTTCGGCCTAGAGAGGTAGGACCTTGAAATTATCCACGAGACGCCCGACCAATTGCGTGCCATTGCTCCGAAAAATTCATTTTATCCGCAGTCCCACTAAACCCTCGTGGCTCTCTCCCTAACTATAATTTATACGACTTACCATCCCCTCTCCCCCTTCTTACCATTACACGAAACCGGGTCTTTGCCTTAAGAAAATGTTATTACATCGTTCCTACAAAAACTCTATGAAAACCTTTTTTTGCCCTTTTCGATATCAAAGAGCGAAGGGAGCGTGGCTATCGATGAACACTCTCGAAAAAAAAAAACCCTCGGGAAATTGAAACCAATTTCGGTGAAACAGGGTGCTTGGAATATTTTATGATTTTTAGGGTTGTAAAAATATATATCGCGATCGAGGGATATTTCACTACGAGTAATGAAAAGATTCGACTCGATATAGAATAAACGTTTGTTGGTCGGTAAAATATGAATTTAAATCATTGTTATGATTTTGTTATTATTTATTATTTATTATTATTATTATTATCTCTTTTAAAAATTAGTTCTTATTTGATTGTATAGAATATAGTCGAGTAAATAGTTCATGGTTAATACAAGATTGTATATATATATAGGATTTGTGACGTATAAACCAGAGGCAAACGTACAGCAAGTTAGTGGACATTACGAATATACAAGGATAGTCCGACGTCTCGTATATCGTATCCGGTCTAGTTTACAGTCGACTGCAGAGACGGAAAATGGTACATGCGGTCTGAGGTAGGAGGCAAAGCCACCGGGCATATTCCCGTTTCCCAATTACACTCGAGGTACGTTCTCATCCCGAGAGAAACGTGCGTCTACGACACGTACAATTTCATGAAAGGGTCGTATCGTCGAGGACGTAATTGAGTATTATAACGTCATGGTCGGGACGGTAGACTGGGTCGTACAACGATGCGTTCCCTGAAGGAAATACGTATCGTAAAGTTATTCGATTAATAAAATTTGTCGATCAAAACAAAATTTTGGAAAATTGTAATTTTTCTTGTTGCGATTAATTTTAGAAAATTAATTTTGAAATAATTAAGTAAATGTAATTAAAATTGGCATTGATATGATTAAAACGCGCATAGCATTTACCATTAATAGTTACTCGATTAATAAATTTTTGTCGACCGAAACAAAATTTTGGAAAATTGTAATTTTTCTTGTTGCGATTAATTTTAGAAAATTAATTTTGAATTAATTAAGTAAACGTAATTAAAATTGATATTGATAGGCATGAAAAGCGCATAGCATTTACCATCAATAATATTATCATGGATATCGAACTCCGTACCTGCCAATAAAGCGAGAACGCTCGGTCACGTCCGTTCAATGACTGCCACGACTACTTACGACAAATCCTCTACACAAAGCCCTCTATAATAGACCGGCGTATCGTCGACTTATACCCTACTCTCTCTCTCTCTCTCTCTCTCTGTCTCTCTTACATTGACACGCTGTCCGGACACGCCCAGTATTTTCTAGTACAAGCTCGGAGAACCTCGCGACGACTTTTCCACTTGTCTGACCATATCGGATCTTTACTACTCATTTACTCGAACCCCTTGCGATTCGCGGAATTTAAACGATAATCCTTACATTTCCCGATGGGACTTTAATCTCCTCTATATTTTCTCTTAAATAACCTCCCTCGAGACCATCTAATCACAAATTTAATATAAAAAACCACCTCTACTGTTTCTCGGAGATAAAAATGGAAATTAATTATTTATCTCGAAAACAATGCGTATTAAAAATTCCATAGGAACAATTCTGCCTCCCACACTGTCATTTATATTCTCCGTTACATATGCACATACCGATAGTATATTTAACGAGCTCGCTATAAAGCTTCTACTACGTAAAACTGACCTCTGTTTCTCTAACTGGCGATAAAATGATGAATCAACGATCATGTACGTATCCGGTTCGCAGAGTTAGAACGTAGTAAACATGAGGAAAAACGCTTTGTCTAGTACGACGTAGGAAACCCGGAAGCGACCGGTTTCACGACGCAATTATCTTCTATCACAGTGAATTATGATACTCGATACGCAATAATCTCTCCTACATCGTGCCAGATATTCGACGCCAATTATTTCAAATTGAACAACAACAATATTAAATATTCAATCGAGACATTCTTTTTCAAATAATCCAGTTGTAGAATTATTTTTCATGTATTTTTCATTCAATATGAAGATAATTTTATCCATCGAAAATTTTTGACGATCGAAAAACCTTTTCTATTCTCGTCCTCGTTCATTTTACGACCGTTCGATCGTTGAAATATCACTCGAGTCTGCTCGACGTCGATAAGACTTACGTAAATTAAAAGAGGTCGACGAAGATCGTCAAGGGGGGCGAGGGATGATTTTTTTATTAGCCAAGACGAGAACCTCGAAGACTCCCGACAATATTTGTTCGAGAAGGTACACAAAAACATGCACACGCGGTTATTCTCAGGAGATGTACCGTCCGGTATATCGATGTGAATTAATCCTGAAGGCTGCGTTATAGAGGTTTCTAATTGATTGATCTGCCATGTCACGATCTCGAGCTAGTTTGGCGGGCAGGAAGGGGGTAGTACGTGACACGGCGATAAACATGATGCAGATGATACGGACAGCCTGGAGAATATTGAACCATTAGCTCGTATCTCGTGTCCATCGAACGATATAGTAACCGTACAAACATTTTAGTAAACCGAGCAATTTCATCAATTTATCATTATTAATTTCACCAAACGAAAATAATCTTCTAAAATGAAAAAATAATAATAATAATTCAACCGATCTATTCTAAAAAATCAAACAACACAAAACATTTCAGTCAAACATAAAAAACAAATATTTTATTAAATTGAGCAATTTCCAGAATTTGTTATTATTCCTTTTTTTTCAAACGAAATATTTTTCTAAAATGCAAAAAATAATTAACTCGATCTAATTGAAAAAATCGAACAACCCCAATCTTGTCTAAAAAATACGAATATTCTGTATTATCGTTTTAATCAAAAATCTATACCGTAATTAAAGAATTCATCAGACTCCATTATTTTATAACAAGACCGTTTTCGTATGATTTTTGAGTGGAATTAGGTCGATCCGCCATGTCGAACGCCATAGATGTTTGATACAATTTGAGAACTATTGATATTATTCCCAAAAGCAAACGTGAAGGAGAATCGTTGATTGCCACAAGTACGATTAATATTAACTGCATCGTGACGATTCAACCGACACAAAAATCAAACAACCCCAATCTTGTCTAAAAAATAAGAATATTCTGTATTATCGTTTTAATAAAAAATCTATACCGCAATTAAAGAATTCATCAGACTCGATTATTTTATAACAAGACCGTTTTCGTATGATTTTCGAGTGGAATTAGGTCGATCCGCCATGTCGAACGCCATAGCTGTTTGATACAATTTGAGAACTATTGATATTATTCCCAAAAGCAAACGTGAAGGAGAGTCGTTGATTGCGCGAGTACGAGTAATTTTAACTGCGTCATGGCAATTCAACCGGCGCATCGATATCCCAAGCACGACGAGAGAACAAGCCCGAAGCCTCGTTTGTGCCTCTGGCAGGTGCAGTGGCTAGCTCGAAAGCTTCACTAATACCAATGCCAATAAAACTATACCGGATTGTATCGTCGCTTTACGTATAACGTGAATTATACCGGCCGGGGCATACTATGTAATATTCGCTGCTAAAATACACTGTAGGCAAAGAGCCGTGCTGAATATCGACCATTTTCACGTTGTCCGTCACCATCGTGCAAGGACAAACGAGAATTCGATGCTGGCGAAAACGCGTGCGGTTCGCGAATCCGTGTTACGGAATCGAGAATCGAGCCGCACGCACGTCGAGTGTGAGAAAAAATATCCCCAAGAACGGAAAAAAGCGTGACGCGAGAGAAAATTCATGGAAAAACTAACGAGGATATATTTGTGTAATTAACAACAACAAAAAAGTGTGGGTAGTTAGAATAAAATTGTCGTCGTTAAATAATTTTTGTTAATTTCTTTTTGATCGAAATTCATACTTTTCTCGACGCAGAATTTTCGTATCGATGACGACGAGCGATCGAACATCTCGTGAGTTCTAGAATCGATTCGCGGCTTGCGATATAAAAATAAATAAAACAACAAAAAAAGGGCGATGAAGAGGTTTTTCTTATCTCAACGTTTTCACGGTGAAGGAGAAGAGTCTTGGAAAAATTCGAGAGGCGTTGAGAAGCCTCTTGGTACCTACTGTATTTCCTAGTCGAGAGCGAAAGAGAGAGAGAGAGAGAGAGAAAGAGTGCCTAGGTAGCATAGACTTGGAAGAATCGATATCCGGTCGAGCTTTCTACCAGCTTGCATCAGCCTACTGTTATACGTATAGCTATACGTATATTTGTGTGTATACATATATATATATATTCCTTCTCTTCTCTCATTTCTCACAGATATATATATATATATATATATATATATATATATATATATATATATATCTGTGAGGAATGAGAGAAGAGAAAGAATTCGATTCCCAGTCAGCTCTGGGGTCTCAATAGAGGTCTTTTTTCATACGTGTCAGGGAGGAAATAAGATGAAAAAGGACTCAAGGGTAACAGGAACAAGGCGATGGTGAAAAAGGTCCTGCGACTGCACACGATTAAATACACGATTTTTCCATTTACTCGGTGATATTCCGTTTCACTCGAAACGACGTACGCACTTATGGTATTTTATTAATGTATACGTCGACATGTACGATTTTAGGACGATAAAACAACCCCGGAAAAAAAACGAAAAAACTTCTTTTACTAAAATTGAGAAAATAAGAAAAGTATATATAATGCAATATTTTATTATTAATTAATGATATTTATTGTAAAGATATTTCTAATATTAATACGACAATATTCATTATTTTATTTTAGAAGGATAAAAATTAAAAAATTTGTAATTTTTAGAGAAATAATTGTTTTTTTTTACGGATTGATTTTTTTAAATTGTTTTTTGGTACTTATTAAAAATATATGTATTGTTCATATTTATACATGTGTCGTATATATGTACATATGTACAAAATTTACGAGGTTCGACACAGCTGGAGCTCGAATATCGAATATTCCTTTCATCTTGCACTACGTGACACGGCGAACTCGTGAGACCGCAACGACCGACGCTTTTTTTTTCATTCTATCCACGCGTTGTGATTTTGTGACGACCGAATCTCTTTTCTTCCTCGTATATACGAAAGGATCGAGAAACCTTTGCGAAAAACATATTCGGAGAAATTTCGTCCTCCGTTTCCCACCGTCTCTCGTCGCGGTGACCCAGAATACGTTAACCCCTTTGCAACGTATTTATCGATCTCGTATATAACACCGATATGCAAAATACCAATATGGGTTATCTGATTCTGTTCATGGGTTATACAAAGAATTCAAAAAATTCGGTATATTGGACATTTTTTAATAAATTTTTTATTTCATTTTTTATTTTTTTTCCCCTTACTATTGATTTTTTCGTCAATAAACATGCACTTACTGCTTCTTTTTCTTTCGTTAAAATTTCGTGGATACGACGAGAATATTGTTCCGGCATGTGACATTATAGTCGAAAGACAGAAAGGGTTTTTGAGGAAATAAAGTACGAAAAAAACGAGTATCACGTTCGATGGAATGGGCGATGGATTTTTTGCATACCTCGATGGGAAATCCAATATTGACTTTTGGCTTTTATCGACTTAGAGGGAGAGAGAGAGAGAGAGACTTGTTTTTCCGGCAATTTTCATTGTTAAAGAGAGAACATAAAGGACGAGAGTTCGCTAAACAATCATAAAATTGCAAATCAATTTGTAGATAAAATATTTGTAAATTTTTGCTTTCTCCAATTCCTGAAAAGAGGATCTTGAATCGATCGACCGGATGAATTTCTTTTTACGCTGACTACCTGATGCTATTACAGCCGATAGAACGCTCGCGAGGAATATCGCAAATACGTTTTTTTTTCAGGAGGGGAACGAATATAGTCGATATCATCGAGGAGTCAGGAAATGGAATGAGAGTCTGGCAAAAGGCCATCGACTAGGTCAGCCGTTCCTCGAGCGTATCATACGACAAATATTTTCTCTTAAGAAAAATGAAGATTAAAATCTCCAAGACTTGAAAATCCGATCGTCATCCTTTTCTCTGTACAGCCAATATATTTATAACAAGGATGAATAAGAATCGACATTGAAATCGATAAAACGATCTAAATTCTATCGAAAAAATTGGCAAACTTCTCGAAGAGTTTCCTTCAAATTTGTATTTTTTATAAAAATAATTAAAACTTGTTTTAATTCGAAGAAATTTTGCTCGACGAAGATAACATTTATCTGATAAAATTAATGGATCCATGTTACGCGACGCCCGTGGACATAACGACGATCTTTTTTTACCGGATAAAGTTCGCGGTTCTCCGGGAAGACAGGCTCGAGTAAAATTAACCAGTAGCGACCAGACGACCTCGATGCAGTCCTGGCGCTAGTTCGTCTAGCTTGAAAACTCTCCTTCCTTCCACTCGTTCTCTATACAGTGATGAAACGAAGACTCTTTGTTCTCCGGACTTTTTTTCTTTTTTTTTTTACGGCGTATTTCACGTGACGAAGTTGAGAAAATGAGATTAAGTAGTTAGTCCATGGTTTAGTCAGACGGTGGATGTACCCGAGGGTTCCAAGGAAATTAATCCTGACGCGATAAAAAATCAGCCTCAGGAATTTTCCAAGGTTCGTTGCGAGTCAAGGATAAAGGACTTGGATAGACGGAAATATTTCCTTCGAATCGAACGAGCGAGACGTTGCTTAAAAAAAATGAAAGAAAAAAGAAAATAATTCATATCTCGCGTATGTCTGTATGAACGCAGGCTAGACGGGAAAAAAGCTTCCTACGAGGGTCGTAAAAACATTTGGTCCGAGCAAACGACCCTCAGGAGACTCCCCGTTGCGATTTGCCCGCAGGAAAACGCACGTATTCGAACGAACGGTGCGCGCATATCTGGAAAAACACGAGAGGGTTCCCAGTAGAACGAATCGCGTATAGTCAGACGCGAGAGAATTATTATCTCGATATTTCCCCCGATGATAACCGGCGTCGAATTAAATTCTGTTTTCTTTAATTATACGATTTGCTTGCGATACGATCGAATTATTATCGATTAAAGAGGATTTATTTTCGTTCTCAAATTTTTATTATGCGAAAAATAAGAAAAATAATAATATCGAAAATCAAGTGACAAAAAAAAGTGTAGCTGCAGATGCGCAACACTACGGTAGTTTGTTGCAATGCGGTGGTGATAAAAACGTGGCGAGGCTACGTTCGATGTATTTCGCAAAAAAAGCTCGAGAAAAAAGTCAGTCGATTCTGCAAACTTTTTTATTATTTTTTTTTTTTTTCGTCAAACCTTTCACGTACTTGTTTTAATTACGCTGCCTTATTAATTTAATCATGCACCTATCGAACGACATTTTTACATTATTTTCTCCATCATATCTTCAAACACGTTATATCCAAATATTCATAATTAATTTCGTTAATTATTCAAATTTCCAAAATTCCTCAAATTTCATTTTCTCAACGAATCAATCATTATTCTTCAATTCCCTCCACTCTCATTCGTAACTCACCAATATAAACAATATTTCATACTATTAAACGACAATTTACATTTTTCAATCAAAATTTTTCTATATTTTCTACCAAACCATTTCCCAGTTAAAAGAAAACAACAACAAAAAGAAATCTTCCAATCTTCGTCCAAGTTAGAACGTTTCTCGACCCCGGAACAAACAAAAAAGCTCGAAAATCTACAAAATACCGTGAATAAAAAAACAAACAAAAAACAAAAAACTCCCCAAAAATTGGCGTTACGTCGTTTTTCGTTTTTTACCTTCGAGCGTGGTGAGTTCGGGGGGGTCCGGGTCCCCGAGGGTCGGTGATACGATGAATATGCATGACGTGCTCAGTACGACGAATATAACCCGAACGGCACGAGACCGTGCCGAAGTGCCGCACATCTCTCCACCCCGGACGACACCACGATGGCCCACGGTGTTATTTTCATATTACATATCTCTGCCGAAAAACCCGCACTATACGCGTGTGATCGATCACGCTTTCTCCTCGTCGTATTCTCTCTCTCGCTGTTATCACGGTCGCACCTTTCTCTACCCTCTCTCTCTTCTTTCTTCTCTCTTTCTTCTTTCTTTCTTCTTTCTTCTTTCTCTTCTCTCCTTATCGTCGAAATTTATCACCCACCTTCCCACCACCCTTTCTTTTCGTTTTCTTTTCGCTTAAATCTCTTCGTTCCTTTCTCTCACCCCCCCTACCCCCGCTCTTGTTTTCCCAACCTCTTCGGCTCGATTCTCACGCCGGATCCATCATCCCCTAACGAAAAAAATCGTCTCTCTGCGTTTATCAGCCCCGATTATACATATTAAAAACGTAGGCGTAAGTGCACGTATCTCGTTGCACAAGATTTTTTAAAAAACGAAACAACCCCCGTCGTATTTTTTAGTCTTTTTTTTGTTTAGTTGTTGTTGTTGTTGTGGTTATTTAGTCCGTTCCTCCGGTCGTTCAATACGTCTCTCTCTCTATATATATGGGCATATATATATAGATATATATATATATACGTATACGAGTGTATGTATATATTAAATGCGACAAACGGGACGTATATTAACCGGAACTAGAGTGACATGCACTCGGTGGCGAGACCGGGCCGTTACAGAGTCTACACGGGACGCGGTCGACAAGCGCACCGGACGAGTGTCGAGACTAACGTTGGCGGGGTCGACCGTCGCGACCCCAAGGCGCCGGCGCGACCGACAGATTCACTCCTCTCCCCCCACCCCCACTTCTCTCTCTCTCTCTCTCTCTCTCTCTCTCTCTCTCTCTCTCTCTCTCTCTCTCTCTCTCTCTCTCTTGCTCTCTCACCGTGTGAGTCAAGCCGCCCTTCTCGCTACCCCACTTCGAACAACCCCCTCCCCATCTAACTTCTCCCACTCTCCTTCCATCTACTCCTCCTCCCTCCCATCGACCCTCTTACACGACTCCCGTTTCCTCCTCCCTTAGTTCGTGCGAGAAGGGAACGCGAGCACGCTTTTCCCTCTCTGACTCATTTCTCGTATACCCTCGGTCGAACCCCTACGCGGGAAAACCTACCCGCGGCACTACCGCGAACCGATAACCCCCGTTACTGCAACCCTTCGATCACCCTCTGTGTTCTTCCTCGTCGACCCTTCGGCCGCAAGCTCGTATCCCCCCCCCCCCCCCTCCACCCTCGCCCTATACCCAGACGCATTTCCGAAAACCGATAACGCGTCCTCTCAACCATTGTTTTATCGTGACTATCCACGGCTATCTCCTCGTTTCCTCGATTAATTCCATAAATTGTAACAAATTATATTCTATAAATTGTAACAAATTACATTTCATAAATTGTAACAAATTAATTTGATTATTTTCGTGAATTATCCGAGACGATAATCGATCAATTATTAATCGTAATTTCGCGAATTTTACGAAAGTAATAATTATTTAATTTTGCATAGAAGATATTATTTCATCGAATCCAATTACGCTATAATAACAGAGGGGAAAAAAATCTAAGCTCTCGTTATTTCTCAGTCGTAGTTATAATTATGTAACGAAATACGAGTCGGTTGTAGAATGGGCGTATATATATATATATATATTTCATGAATTATATGCGTCGACGTGTAGAAACGAGCCTGTAGCCGGAATACAATTAACGCAATTACCACGAGCGCCTCGGTTTTCTCTAGTCGCGTTCGGACTACTTCACGACTTTGCTACTGAACCTCTGTCGGCGATACGTCCGTTTATTTTCTCTTCTATCAGACGCGAATTATTCGCCGGTTATCTCACGACGGTATCGGTCACGGTCGTGAACGAACGATGGAAGAAAAAATTATATTAATCATCGAAATCGTTCATTAATCACAAAAATTGTCAAGAAACGGGATGAGAAAAAAAATGTCAACCCCTTTCTAGCCATACTCACCCTTCATCCTCGAAAACCTTTCGACCCGATTTCTTCCACCTAGCCAATCATCATTTTTTTTTACGTCATAGCTGTATTTTTCCAATTATTCAATAGCAAAAAGGAGAGATGAAAATGTGACAAAAAAAATAGAGAAGCACGATTTTCAAACGGAAGATGCGTTCGTGTTGGCAATATAAAAATAGACATCGCCATGCGAGGCTTCAATGATTCAGTTATTTCCGTATGTATGAGAGGTGGCACAGAGGGAGAGAGAGCAGATCGATCGATTCATCGATGCTTCTATGCGCCGAACACTTATATACACGCACACACATATAAATATTGCACATATATATGGGTGTGTGTGTTTGTGTATATGCAGTCTCATCGTCTCGTCTCGGAACGCTTGTCGCGTGTTTTCTCGAGCGTGATATAATTTTCTGTGCGGCTCGACGACGTCGTTATCGGCCCCGCGCGTACTACATTATGGGATACGTGCTGTGAAATTATTATACGCTTATACAGGGTGTCGGACAATTATGAAGACACGGATAATATTCAGATAGTCGGCGTCGGTAGAAACACAACGGTTTTTTAAAAATTGTCTTGCGATGAAAATTGGCCGAGATATTGATTCGCAAAGTTTCAAAATTTGAAAGATAACCTAAAAAATTCGATCGAACGCCCTATCGATAAATGCGGGGATCGCGGGTTCGAATCCCGCTCCTGACACTTTTTTTCACATATTATTACTTTTTTATTCCTAGATCTTGATGAAATAATCGTTAATAAACGAACGACGAGTCGACGCCATAAGAGAAAACAATTTTTTGTTCGTCGCTCAACCGCTAGAGGGCTCGATGGCGTTGTTTAAACTTGTAAATTTTGCGAATTTATATCTCGGCCAATTTTCATCGCAGGACAATTTTTAAAAAAGCGTTTTGCTTGTACTAACGCCATCTATCTGGGTATTTTCTGTGTCTACGTAATTTCCTAACACCCTGTATATATATAGAAATATATATTACTCGTAACGAAGCGTATAGAGCGAAGGGCGCGTGTCTTTCTCGATTCGTCTCTGCTTCTGCAAAGAAGAGTAACGCATCCTCGTTCTCCCCCCACCCTTTTTTCGCTAAAATCAACCCTTTGCGCCCTTCGTACGCGAATCGCTTAATCGAAAGACCCAACGACGGGGTCGACTCGCGATCGCGAGTTTCCTGGCAATAAATGTTATAAAAACGACGATACGTACGTTAGAAATACATTATGTACACACACCATACATAAACACAGTAATATTTATATATTTATATAAGAGAGTTGTATATATAATGCTTAACGTGCTGGCGGAGTTTGAAGATAAGAGTCCCGCAGCGACGATAAGCACCGCCGTAGCGAATTTTCCCCGTTGAGTCATTGGCAAGTCACCGAGCCTCTCGCAAAAAATGTTCAACCCTCGAATAGCCTCTCGACGATTTTATCAAAATTCCATAAACCTTCGTCATTTCCATAATTTAAATTAATCAAATCGTATAATTATTTTCCTTAAATTTCATAAATTTTCAGAAAAAAATTATTATTCGACAAAAACAAAAACTGGAGTTTTTTCCAATTCGATCGAAATAAGGGTGAATAAAAGGGGTAAGTTCATTATCGATGAGTGTCGCGACCTCTCGTATCATACGTTCTCGACGTCTTTATCACCGGAGGTCGGAAACTCGACGTGGAAACTGTGTTATAAAAAAAACAAACCCTTTAACATTTTACTGTGTGAATCTTCGTGGAGGTGGGAGTAGAATTGTCAATGATCGTCGATCGATCACCACCGGTTGTTCCTTTCGGTTCACGATGGTGTCGCGTGCGATAAGCGACAGCGAGAGAGACGAGGTGGTTGCGAAAGCTCGTACGAAACGAGAGTAGCATTTCGCAAACCCCTGGCAAATGTGCCTCGCATATTTGTCCCTGTTGAGCACCGAGTTGGTCGACCCACCCGGAAAAGGTGCACGCAGGAAGTCGATATCAACCTCGTATATACACTCGCGTTATACGAGTGTTATTACAATGCCTCTCTGTCGTTGAGCTTGCAACGTGCAAATTTACCCTCCTACATGACCTACGCCTCACCCTCCTTCGACACGCCATTTTTCCTTTTCTTTCATTGGTCGATCGAGTGCGTCAGCTAAGAATTATGAACGACACGATAGCAATGGGACAAAGTGATTGGAATTTTATTAAGCAAATTTTTGTGTTATAATAATAATAATAATAATAAATTATTCATAATAATAATAATAATAGTATTAATAATAATAATAATAAATTGAAAGTGTTTAACGTAAAACAGTCCTGCTTCAAACTTGTCCAGTTCGGTGATAGTGAACGTGAAAATATAATAACGAAGCGTGTTAATCGTCCATTTCATTCGCTCCGACGTTTCGCCGGCTTTTACAAATATATATGTATATGTATACCTACGTATGAGAATAATATCGAACGTGATATATATATACATATATTCGTGTATATTACGTATACGTAGATTCGTTAACGTAGGTGCGACTTAATATATATCCGCGAATATCGCTTCATCTAGTTGCCGGGAGTTTTGCAAGTCCGTTGAGATGAAGCGATTCGCAAACTGTAAAGATCACCGTAACGATTATTAACGAGCTGCGAGCAAAAAAGTAATCGCACCGACACCACCGTGACGCTCGAGGAACGTCTATTATCGCCGAAAGACTTTTTTTTCATTAATGTTTTTATTCTCGTACGACTCATCGCGATGAATTAAAAATAAAACGATCGATCAAATTTTTCATGTAATTTCAACTATTTGCTATTTTTTTTAAAATTATTATCACAACGATGCTTTTTCCTATTCATCACGATCACGATACGATTCGATGACGTCATTAAACGTATACGAAATCATAATTATACGTGTTGGTTTTATCGCTAATGAATCAAATTGAAAAAAAAATCTTTTTTTTCTTAAATAAAGAAAAAGCAGAGAGAAAAAAAATGATGGCACAAAGTCTGATAATAGTTCTCGTCTAATAATAGAACGTACCCTTTTCCTTCCTGACGCAAAGACACGGTGAAAGGAAAATTGCTTAATGAGAAAAATGTATATATATGAGAAAATAACTCGTAGGAAGAGGAGGGTAGGTCATGCTCGACGAAGTACGAAGAAGAGAAGGTTCAAGCTCAGGGACCTTTGGTATCTCACCGAACGCACGCTTCAAGGTCTTATCAATCGGATTGGACAGTGCGATAACGATGAATGATATCGCATCGTAACGTACGGCATCTGTAGGACCGGAAAAGTAAGGAGAGAGAGAGAGAGAGAGAGAGAGAATGCAAAAGGAACGCAAAGCATAAGCGACCAAAGTTATCGAGCTGCTGTCTGAGGAGTGGCCCACTTTTACTTAGCACACCGCGATGTAGTTTCTCACCGAACGCCTCGGGGATAGAGAAAGAGAGAGGACTACTGGGTTACGTCATTATATCTCCAGTCTTATTCTTCTTCTTATTCTTCTCATTCTTTTTCTTTTTCTTTTTCTTTTTCTTCTTCTTCTTCTTGTTTCAATCTTCTTTTTTCAAAGGCTTTGCGTCGAAAGCTCAAAGGCCGATCACCGCTGTCACCGATAACGTCGATAAACGACCCGTCGCTCGCTCCCATTATTCGAGAAGGTTGACAAAAAGCTTGAGTGAAAATTATCAACCATTCCGAAACAATTTTGTTTTTAAATATATCAACAGGAGCAAAATTACTTTTCGTTCGATCGATGATTATCCGGAAATATGATGACATTTTCTAAATATAGATAATTTTGAAAAAATTGTTTATCTTTTTTTCGATAAATCGCGATCGATATTAATTTCATTGTACGACAAAATTCTATGGGAGATATTTTTTCTCTTCAGACTTTAGTTAGCGTGAAGTAAAATTTTTATTCGAAACGTCTCGTTGATGTAAAGGAAAAAAAGAGAGAGATTACATCGTGAAAAATCGTCGAAGCTGTAATTTATGATATTTTGAATTTTGCAGAGACGACAGAAACGAATGACCTTCTCCTTTCTCTCTTTCATCCTCCCCTTCTCTCTCTCTCTCTCTCTCTCGCTCTTTGTTTCCTCGTATAAACTGTAATCGAGAAGTCTGATCGTATTTCCGTTCCCATCCTTGCTTCACGATGTCTCGAGTACTTCGTCCTCGTCCGCGACAACGCAATACCACATCCTTCTCTCGCCATTCCTTCACCTTCATCACCGTGTACAACGATTGAGCAATGGAAAAAAATAACGATGCGTGTTTAAAATTCATTTTAAACACATATAATTATCGTTTACACGCCACGCTCTCCTCGTTTACGAAGCATTGAAAAAATATCGTGTCATTTTTTTCCATTTATTATTATTATTATTTTATTCTTTTTTTATTACACGTAACAATGGATACAATTTTATCAGACGCACGAGTCGACGTAGAAGCACCATTTTTTATCACTTTTTGCCGTTTTGTAATTCGACGTATTATTATTATTATTATAATTATTATCATAAATATAAAAATACGATATTAATCAACGCGTTAATTATTATCGGATCGACGATAATGATGCAATTAATTAATTACCGAAACAACGCGATCATTATCAATATCGTTGTTAGAATAATAATCAACGTACCGTTATATCATCGTAATTGCGAGTTTGTAATTAATCATCAATTTTTATACGACGAAATTCTTCTCCCGATTTCATTTTCCTTTTTTTCTTTTTTGTTGTTGTTTTGGTTCTCATAAAAGTCGGCGTACTCTATCGTCGAACGACAAAAAATTTGTCCCCCAAAGGGCAACGAGGGAGCAATTAAGAATAACGAGCCGCGAAAAGCGTTTTCAAACAAGTTTCACTAATTACTTCGAGCACGACTCTCGTATTTATAAACACGTGTATAAATATAAATATATATATCTCGATGTAGATGTAAATAAGAGGAGAGTAGCACGTGCCGAGAGCAGCGAGATTCGTTTTCGTCACTAGGGCGTACGAGCCACCACGTCGACCCAGAACGTGGCGTAATTCTTCACTATGCTGCCACTGTAAACATGAAAAATAATTAAAAAAATTAATAAAAAATAAAAATCAAACAAACGAGAATTAGATATTACGATATATCGTTGCATTAAGACATACGGAAATATTCTCGCGAGTACGGGAGTTACGATGGTTGAGAAAAAATGTTTCTTTTTTTTTTTATATATACGAAGTACATGCTTGCGGTGGATAATTGAGGTCTCCATACGATCGAACCTTCAATTATCTCGCTGTATGGCAAGAGAGTGCCGCAAACTTGTAATAACCGTATGGATTTTCTCCACCGCGAACAGCTCTCTCTCTCTGTCTTTCGCTCTTTTATTTTTTTTTATTCGCGTTTTATAGGCCGTCAGGATTTTTTCGCGTCTCGCGAACAAATTTCATAATTCCTTTTTTTTCATTTGTCTCTTTGACCTACATTCGAAAAAAAATACAATTAAAGAAAATATATATATATATATTGCACTTTGAACTTTTCAATTTTATTTGATCAATTTTTTATTTTTTTTTATGATTTTTTACGCGATGTTGTTTTTATTTATGTTTTTTCTCTCCCCTTCGACGCGTTCCGAACCCTCGGGGGCTCGGAAAAACCAATTCGGTAAATAGCCCGTATCGATCGTTGGTTCGTCGATGGAGTTTTGTAATCAGGAAAATGTGCGTTCGACGAATGAATCCCTCGATTTCTCACTCGGAGCGTGGAAAAGTGGAGTGCCGCGTTCTTTATGCCGGTTTTGAAACGAATTCCAAATTTGTAAACGCAGGACTCGTGGGGTTTTTTTTTTTTTTGTTTTTCATTCTCTCTCTATCTCTCGTTCCATGTCGATTTTTTGGCCTCATTAACTAGAGTCGGTCGACGATACGGTCGCATGAATTCTTCAAAATGAGAAAAGAGCGAGATGAAAAATGCATTTCCAAAAGAGATATCGACACGACGACGATGTTTCGCGGTTAAACCGGTTTTACGAAGAAACCAGCCGCTCTCGTGGATCGCCTCGTTACAAATCGCTCCTCGAGCCATTACGAGATGTCGGGATTGTAACACGATTTTACAGCTGTGATACATCGTTTCTGTGGCTTTTAAATATTTTCTCGCCTCGTAGTCACGAACGTATAATCGATATTAGATCTACGTTGTCGCCAGTTATGGTAAAACGCGCGATATAAAAAAATTGCAAAATAAAATACTAAAAATTACCGATTTTAATTTAAAAAATCGATTTTTTTAGAGAAATTAAAAATAATTAGAATTCAATTTAAAAGAAATCGCGTTGCAATTAATGGTTGATCGAAATGTAGCGATTAAATTTTAAAGAAGATTCGTGTTTAAAACAAAAAATCTGTCGAGATCGACCGATCCATCATTTTTTCCGTTTTAGTTTTTGTCTCGAATAGTCTGAGTCACTTTCGATCGTTTCTACGTTACGCAACGTGGGACCGTATTGGACATTGCCCGAACTCATTAATTATACCGAACACCAAACGAGTATGTTAATTCGGTTTTTTTATTTAAAAAAAAAAACGAAAAAAAATGAAAAAAAAAATGTTTTTTGCGTTTTCAAATTACGCGATCCTACGAAACTCCCGGTGCGTGACCTTTCGTTTCGTTTCTAACGCGCCGCGAACACACATTTTCCAATGGACGAATACGGGGGATTCCAAAATCACGAATAAATTATACCGACTGTTGTTATCGAGCTAATAAATTCAATCGTCGAAACATTCGGATCGTGCCTCGACTTAATATCGGCTGTTTTTGCAAATATTTGATCGATCGTCGCATTAATTAGAAATCATGATCAAACCGATTTTGGATTTCTTCGCCAGAAGAAAACAATTTTTCACGAAAAAAATGTCCCTCAATAATATTTTCATAAAAATATCATAAGGAGATCGAAAGAAACATTTTTTCATAATAAAAAAGATTTTTTTACCCGTAAAAATTGCCATTAATACCGATCAATATTAATTAATTGAATTTTGTTTATAGAAAATAAGAATTAAAAATTATTTGAATTAAAACAAAAATTGTATTTTAACTCACGTGAAGTAGACTTGTCCTTCGGTCGTTGCCGGCGCGTTCCAGGTGAGGGTCGCTTCCATTTTATCGCGAGGATCGGCATGGGTGATCGCGCTGCACTCGTCGTGAACTTTCGTGTTGGACGTCTTTACGAAATTACCGATCCAGGCGTCGGTCTTACTGTCGCGTGCCTGAATGAAGAAACCCTTGAAGGGCGAACCCGCGATCTTGACTGCAAATTGAAAAAGAGAGAAAGACGTTTATTAAATATAATTATTGTTATTAAAAAAAATTTTTTTTTAAAACTCATATCACTTATAAAATTTTTTTTTTCGAATTTTCAAAGTCGAAAGTTTCGAAACTTCGTAATTGTCCCGTTCACCGTGAAAACTAACGATAACCGTCGATGACTCGACGTTGTTCAAGGAAAATACGTAACAAGTCGCTTTTTTACAATCACAAAGAGAACGATAGTTCCCATAAGTCCTTTGTTTCCGTGACCACTGAACATGAACGTGAAAACCTCTACCGGTTACGTCGATTTATTGACCGATGGAAATACCACGCCATCGTCGAATACATTTTTATTTTCTTTCGTACCAACGATTTTTATAATTACGAGTTTCTTACATTTCCTTCCTTTTTCAGACACGGATATATTTTTATATCGTTATCGAAGGATCAATTTGTAATCGAGGGTGGCAATTAGCATCGACGTAAAGAAGTTTCTTTTAATTACACGCAACTTGGACTTCAGGTCCCGGAAGTCACCCTCGGTCCTAATTCCAACCGAAAGAATCGTTAATATTAATTTCTGGACTTTCGTAACCCTCGAATATTTTTCCTACCACGAATAATGAATTTTGTATTGTTATTTTCTATCGCGCGATTCGTTTGCATATTTTTTGACGAAATTTTTCATATAAACATAAATATAAATATATCTTTATATAAATCAAAATTTATATAATATCGATAAAATTTCGATTTCTAGCGTCAAGTGAACGAAAAAAATTGATAATATAAATATAAATAAAAATTTTCAATATAGATCAAAGAATTTTTAAAAAATATAAATATGAATGAGAATTTTCAATGTAAATCAACTAAATTTGTTAAAATTTCGATTTCCGTCTTTAGATGAAAGACATATTTTTTAATATAAATATGAATAACAAATTTTGTATGTAAATCAAATAAATTTGATAAAATTTTGTAATATAAATCCAATAAATGTGATAAAATTTCAATGTACCTGTAATTTGGGTTCCGGGTGCGTATTGACCGGACGAGGCTGTGACCTGATAAGGATTGGTGCTCGGTGCCTGAGGTTCGTTATCGCCATGATGAGGACGATTCGGGGTCGACTTCACGCAAACGTCCACAGGTGCACCGTCCGGAAATCCATCGACGTTAATTGCACCAAGGGCGATTATCCCGAAGAACAAAATTACAACGTTCTTGACGATACTCATTCTCGTTCCTTTTTCTTAACGCTCCTTGAACGTTTCTTTCTTCGTGTCTCGAGAACGTCGTGAAAACTCTGCGACAAACGACAATTCTTCAGAAACTTTTACAAGCGAAGTGGGCAGAAAGAAATTTTCAAATAATAATTTCCTCCACGACCAAAACTTAAAAAATAAATCATCCCGTTTCTATTTCAACTTGCGAATGAATTCTTTCAATTTAACAACAACAATAAAAAAATCTATTATAAATAAATTTGTCAAAAAATCAAAAAGTCGATTAATTTCAAAATTATCAACAAACAAAAAAGGATGAAAGCAAAACTACGAATGAATTATATTTTTTAATTTATTCGTCCAATAAAATAATCCAACTGGTCCTTATTTATTTAATATTCCTAAAAAAATTTATTTAATAGTCCTAAAAAAATTAAAATTACAAAAACCGTGTAATTCGTCGTACGAAACGAGCCACGCTCTCGTGTCCTTTTGTAACAACAGCACTTAGGTAACTGAACGAAACGAGCGTACAATTTCCGAGCGACCGAGAGACGACGATTTTAAACAAATCCCACCATCGAAATGAATACTCACATCGTTCGACTCGATTCACCTTTTGCCAAATGTCACTTTCACTCTCAACGGCGGAGCGTTATATAGACGTCCGCGAGAACAAAATTGTTGGTAGAGAGACAGAGACAGAGAGAGAGAGATAGAGAAAGAGAGAGAAACACATACAGAGAATTCGCGATAAACAAAGAGCGATAAACACTTAGCTGAGTTTACCAACACGAGTGATTTTCCCTTCCAAGAAATATTCTCGGTTTTTCCCCCGATTTCCTTAATTTTTCCGTGATAATGCGTTTCGCACTGATACGGACCAATACGTCGACGATGAGTCCAACGATCTTTTCCTCGATTCGACAAAAAGTACAATTTTTTATTTATTTTTTCCTCTCGCTATCAACATCGCGAGAGACCTTTCGATCGTTTCTAAAACAGTTCGTTTTTCATAGCTTATCTGTATTACTTTTTTGTTTTCCTTGTTTATTATTTAACTTTTTGCAAACGATAGTGTCTCGATCCGAATCGAGCGATAGGAACACGTTCGAGCCGATATAAATAATAAATCGTAATAATTCTGAACGGTCGAGCGAGCATCGATTTGTACCGAGCGACAATGGGATTCAATCAAACTCGAATATCGTACAGTTAACGGCAACCAGATTGTGGATCAAACTGCAGGTGAAATTCCGACTCCGAAGCGTGTACGTGTTTATGCACATTGTATATATATATATATGTAGGTCGATGCGATTTCTAGAGAGACTAAATTTTCAACAGTATTCATCTCTGACAATGGCTCTTTATATATATATATATATATATATATAGGGTGGATGTTTGTGTAACTTGTTAAACATACATATACATTGACGTTAACGATTTATCGAAAGTTATTCTATTCCGGTAGCCAATTACTTATTCAATGTGAACATATTCATTCGCCATTTCCACCGTATACATAATTTGCTCTTGAACTTTTGCCTTTATTAAAAAATAGCAAAATTTTTCATTACAATTTTGTAATCGAGACTTTAATTTATTAGATTTGGAAATTCGAGTGGAATTCTTGATTTCAGGACGAAAAGTTCGTATAGTTTGTATTCAGGGGAAAATTTCCAATGGAACAAAGTCATTGAGAGTGTCAAAACAAAAATAGCAATTTTCGTTTAATTTCTTGAGGGAAATGTATAAATGTTCGACGATCTTTCAGAGCGTAGATTTCGAGATTGCTAGCAGATTATCTTCCATCGGTACTTATTAGAAATATTAAAAAGAAAACGTGGTCGAAAATCTTCTCAAACTATTGTTTTTTCCATTCTGTGGTATTTTCATCATCGAGTTCTTTGGACAAAGAATAATAAAATTATTTTATACGTGATCCGGACGAACGAGTATTTGCGCAAAGACCACGACGCGACTGATACGAAATATTTTAGCACATACCAAAGAAATAAGAAAAGATAAAAAAGAAAAAAGAAGAAGGAAAAAATCGTCGGTAACGTGCATACGTTTTATTTTCTCCCCCTCTTTCTCTCTTTTCTTTTTCTTCCTTTTGTTATAAATACGTGACTAAAAACCCGTGACACACGCTCTGCGTGACAGTCGATTGTATTGCGTGTCTCTCGTGATGCCGCTCCCGAACTTTGTTCTCCCCTCTATCCTCGTACACGTGCCTAAACGTTTGTATATATCGGGCTAACGTACAATCGTCGTTGGTCGTCGACGACGACTCGCATCGGTGGGATGTAACTTTTCACGCTGCTATATTGATTTTCCCGGGCCTATGCGGGCTCTCTATCTCTCCCTTCCCTCTAGCTCTCCTTCTGACTCTCTCACTCTGGTTGTTAGTGAAATATTCCAGCGGGGCATAAATTTTCTCCCCCCTTGAAATAAACGACGTGGGCCAATTGTTCTCTGGAAATCCCTGGAGGGAGGATAGCATTGCAAAATTTTATTATTTATGTGTGTAAAAATTCACGAGTCTATTAATATTTTTACCCCTGTCCTAGAATGATAAATGGCAAAGGAATAGAATAAAATGGAAAAATGATTTTATTGCATTCATACCTAGTGAATTTCCCGTTGATCGATAGACTCGATACGTGACGATAAAAAATATATACAAATACACGCGATAAAACGTGGGTTCTAATAAAGGCATTTGCGTGAGAAATAATAGATGAAGTTTATCGTATACGGAGGGGCACACGTGTATCTCGACAAACAGGTGACTCGCATGAACGAGGGACCGAAAGAAGAGGGAAAAAAAGCGAAAGATAACGGTGCTAGAACCGATGGATTAATTATAAAGCGCACGAAAGGCTCGATGTCTCCAAAAAAAAAGAATTTTAATAATCGAGACTTGATTATAACGCGGTCTAGGCCAACGAGAATTGTTCAATCGCGCGAATTCATCGTTTACCGCCCGTATATCGTTTTCGAGATAACGCGAGAGAGATCGACGGTAAAATAAACGCGACGGAACGAAGAGGAAAAAACCCCTGGAATTAATTGTTACGATATTATTCTTTTCGCAATCGGAAATGTTCGCTTATTTGTTCCCATCGTTGAATCGCACGAGTTGGAGAACCGCGGTTGTAATAACAAGGACCGTACATTTTTTTTAAAGATACGACGAGACGAATATTCGTTACAACCGCGAGTAATAAAATCTTGAATTTTATCTCATTTTTGACAAGTTGCCTATTATTATTCAATCGTATTTATTATTACGGGCACCCTTTGCACTTTTTCGTGCTATACCTGAGAAATAAAGATACAAATTTCGTGATATTAATGTATTCTGAGATCGATTGGCTAATCGAATTTGTTGTGTGGTGAAAAATTGCTTCCATTCGCTATGACCTCGATAACACAGACGCGTGGAAACCAGCCTCTGTGCCGTCCTATCGCGTCTCCCGCTCTAACGTCGATCCTCTCGCCGAATAGCCAATATCTACGATGAATTAAAAAAAAAACATCGATTAGAGACGAATTCAAAAAGGATCGCATCCAGTTTACTTAATTTATGTAATCGTTTCTCTCTTCGATTCGCATCTCATTAAAATTATTTTTAGGACTTCTGAAAGGTTTGGGGTAATTAATTATTTGGACTTTTATTTACTTGCGCCATCGCGTTACGACAACGTCGTTGCCAGGCTCGAGTTTAATACGTGGCTCGTCCGTGCAAGGTGGGTGACAAAGTACTCTCCATCCGTGTCTGAACGGTACCCAAGAACCAGAGTAAGCCGTCGTCACTCGGTAACGACGCGCTCGTCTTCGTTTTTCCAGTTTTTGAGCCAATTGCTCGCGCTATTAAAAAGAAAAAGGAAAATGAGCGAATGAAATTTTGCTTAAAAGAAAAAAAAAGGAAACAATTGATGATAAATAAAGAAGAGCTTACGGTCAACGTGTATTGATCACAACCCTTGATGACGGGCCAAACGATACCGTCGCCCACAGGACGACAATTCCATTTTAGCACTTGCTTCGCATTAGAAAGCCATCCATCCGAATATGGATGTATAAAAGTTTCGTCAGAGCCGTATCTTCTGTTGTGCGCTTTTTCAAGAATCCAATCTTCGATTCCCGTTTTGTTTCGAAAAATGGCGGATAGCTGGAAATTTGTACAGCGATTTTGTTTTTTTATTGATTTTTCTCGACTCACTGTTATTTTTGTTAAGTATTATCTAGGAAAATAGATGTTTACTTGAAAGTACAGAAGCATTCCAACGGCGAAAACAACGCCAATGGACAGGCCTATGGTGAAAACTACCAATATGAGAATGAAGATCGAGGGTAGAGGAAATGGAAGATCTCTCTTGAAGAGCACGGTGCCGACCCAGGAGACGAGGATTATCGTCGATACGCAACAACCACCTACCGCACTCGCGAGAAATGCTGCAAAGTGGCCGTGATTGTAATGACCCACGCAATTGTTTATCCACGGACAATGATGATCCATTTTCAAGACGCAGCGTCCACCTGATTATACAAGTTTGAATGATAATTTGATAGAAAGATAATATAAAACTGGACTTTGAATTATCGCTGGATCGTTAGATTATTATTTTTTACATTTTCTGCAATGATGTGACCTTGGCGCCTTGTAACCATTGCAAACTGCACAAAATTGTAAGTACTGAGCGTCCGCTGCGTTTTCCTGCAACGAAATGAGAGGCAAAACATTAATAAGATTCCATCGCATAAATATATGTATAGAAAATGATTGTTATTACAGGTGACCAGCCGAGAGGAAGAAATCCCGGACCTCCTAGTATCGCATTCATAAAATGATATATCGTCGATCCGCTGAGACTGAAGAATAATAAAAAATTTGCAGCGGCTAATGGACTTTCGTCGGGCGACCACCACTGTCGACTACAGTGTATCGTCATCAGTGTTATGATCTTGATGATGCCTGAAATTTAAGAGAAAATAAAAACAATTTTAATAGTTTCAATAAATATTCCAGTACTGATGAGAATCATTTTTGTACGATTCAAATTCTTCGCGGGGAAACAAAATGGCGGCTTGCGCCCAGTGATGACGTCACATCTAGTAGAACGCGAAATGTTGCCAACGACATTTCAACTGGATGAAAGACGGTATCGCAGCAAACCGCGATAACTCTTTTGTATACACCCCCGTAAAAGCGTCGCCATACTTCATCGGAATTTCCATGCCAAACGGCAAATACTTTGAGCGACAATAATCTTCACACGACGCATCATTAATCCGACAGTAATAGCCGAGACAGCAGGTCAAGAATCGCGAAATTTTGCAAATTGTCGTCTTACCGAGAGCGGTAAGTGGACCCCAGTGGCATACTTTTTTCAACCGGCGTGTCAACATCTCCGTGTCATCAAAACAATCACGAGTGACGAGCAGACTCTTATCCTCGCACTTGTCACAAGTATGAACGTCCTATCGAATACTCAACGAAAATAACGTCAATAGCGCTGACTCCTCGTGCAATATATATGTGTCTGTTGTCTATTACGAACTGTTGTCACGGACGCGACATTTCTACCTCGAATTTTCGTGTTTTTCATCATGTTGGTACTCTTGAATTTAACCCGATTCGAGGCAACTTTGTGTCGCACTAGAGTGTCTGAACCCAAATATCACGTCCACAGTTTTTTCATATCAGTTCGCCGGCTTGTTTTAATAATTGTACATAATTATTTCGGGCCATTTTTTCACGGGACTTTCACCCTTGAATTGTTGATATAAATCCTTTGATGGCTTATGTTTCCAGGTACATTTCTGCTGCCTATGTTTTTCTATACTTCGTATTTCATCCGGCAAAATGTTATACTGACTGTGGGAGATCGGGTTAATAACATTCATCCTTGTCACAAATCTTGCAAATTTGATACAAAATTATGCTTGTTCCGTAATCCCAATGAATTTAAAACGAACTTATGAAGTTTCGCTTCAACTTTGCATGTGCTTCACGAAATATATTTGTATCGAAATATAGTTTTACGGTGGTTTTCACCTGAGTACATATTTAAAAAATTACACTTCATTTGATATTGTAGTAAACATTAGGAACAACTTTATTTCACTTTAATATTAAGTTGTAGGATGTTACGGGTGAAAATAGGCTTAAAGCGCCGTTTCATCGATGTAATATTTTTATAGGTTACGTATCTCTAACGTCACAAAGATAATCGATCCCAGATAGTTCTTGATTTTTGTTATCGCTTTGCAGTAAAGAGCATAAATTAATCGTGTTCCATTTTTATTGTACTAACAACGGGACAAAAGGTATCTCGTAGGGTGCGTGGGTAACAGGGGTCAGTGTAACATTCTTGGCATTGACTATACAAAATTACACGATAGATCGTTCAAGTACTAAATCTTAAACCTTTGTTCATCAACATAACAAAATTTATTCATATTTATTTTTGACAAATATGCAAATTCTACTCTAGGTGTAAAATACACAAAGCTTGGGCAAAAAGAACACGCCTTGATTGAAAAAAAGATCGCAGGCGAAAGAGAATTTGGGCTCATCAGTTTTTTTCTCAAATCCCAAAGTTATTTCATTCTGTACAAGCATGAATCCCACCAACAAAGACGTATGTTACTCGCTTGCGATAAATTTTGATGTAAAGTAAGGATAAAAAAACAGTCCGTTTCATTTGCAGGTGATAATAACAGATTCGAAAGTTGGACCGTATAAACCAAGGCGTAGAAAATCCCTGAGCAGAATGAACGATGATAGGACGACAAAAAGCCCAATAACAAGGCAGTCCAAGTCTCCTGTACCCAAAATACCCATGGATCTGGTAGATGATGCTGAAGTGACCGATGATAACATGGATAATTCTGATAATCAGGAAGACGATACTGGGTGCTCGTCGGTGGAGAATTCTCCTATTCCCCCATCTTCTTCCACCTGTCTTCTTTCTTCGCCAGAAAAAGTAGCCAATCTAATAACTAAAACATCGCCGACCATTTCTTGCTCTCCGTACAACAAGAAAAATCTTGAAAGTAACAAGCAAAAAAACACAGTTCGTCAACACAAATACAAAGATGATTCTCAGCGATCACTAGGTGATTGCCAAAAGCGAGCAACTGGTTCACAGCAAATTATTTGGTGGCTCATTTCGGTCTTCTCTATTGCTGCCCTGTTGTGCGCTGTCTTGTATGGTCAATACAGAGGAGTCTTCTGCATATCAACAGACTCAAGGGAACTATCAATAAAAGATAGAATGACAATTTTGAGCACCGATATTAAGAGCTTGAAACAGAAATTTCAAATTCAGAAGCCTGATTCTTGGCACTATATAAACTCTGCTGTAGTAGACGTATTAAATGTGTCAGCGAAACCCTGGACGATCCTTCTCGTCTCGAACAACACATCGCAAATTTCGTGTTTAGCGGAATTGCTCGGTATCGCAAGCAGCAAAGCATTGCTCTCAAATACCCAATTGGTCCTGCATCCAAAAGATTTTGGAAACGATTACGGTGATGCACTCTACCGTTTGGAACCTCAAATATTGGAAAAAAAAGTAGTGGTGAGTCACGCAATCTACGCGTAAATTTTTCTCACATCCCAACACTATTACTGTTTTTCTTAACCATGAATGATTTACGAGAATGAAATTTACAGTTAAAGTTATTTTCTCGAAATAAAATTTTGCTTTTAATATTAATTTTTTTTTTTTCATTTTTGCACTTGTCAGGTCGTTCATGATTTACTGAAAATCGACGGAGGCGCCATTCAAGCATTTCACTCAATGTGCGATCGAGAAAATCCTTTGGTCAAGAAGGCTGTTTATATAATCACGATTATAACACCGAAAACCATCGAGTCCAAGAGTGTCGAGGCATTTATAGAGAATGAACTGATAAAAACATTTGTCAATAGAGTACCAGTGGATAAGCTTCAGCCTCTCGTAACGAGGCTCACGGATGGCCCGATAATTCAGCATGTACCAACAAAAAATCCAACAACAGACTGCTTCTTGTAAATCGCACATGATTGCTTGTTCAATGAAACTATTAATTAATTCGTAAGTAACTATAGGATCGTGGAAGATTTCGCCCTTTTGATAAGCACGAACTTTCGTACAGTAACTCTAATTTCATACCCATATGTGACTAACAAAAAATTGAATTTAATAAACGCTGATATATATTGAAGTTTTGTTTTGACGATTTTGTATCACGAAAGATTTATCAGAGATTAAATGTACGCGATAATTAGCTATTAATGATTTGACTCATATCTTGTCTCTTTTCTTTTCTATATTTTGTCAAAATTATTGCAGTCAACGTTAAATGGAACTACACGAGGATCGTTGTTATTTTTGTTATAATTCTGTAAACAATTAAAAACTAAATTTGTTATAAAGCCAAGAAAATCGGTGGAAAAAAGCATTTCATGTTAAGTTTACGTTCACCAATGGTCTAAAAAATCTTGAAATACAATGTCATCGAATGAACGTTGCAAACATATCCCTATAGGACAGTTTGCGTTATTTCACACTCAATACATCTCAGAAACGAGACGACTCTTTTTTTTATTCATTTATTTTTTTCATATACTTCGCACCCAGGAAGTTTAATGCCTGAAACAAATACAAATCTCAGATTCGAATCGAATATCACGAATTATCCTCGTGATAATCTCATTGCCAATTTGCGTTATCCACGCGCCGATTACAGAAGCGCGAATTCTATCTTAAATCGATCAAAGCCTATAAAGAAATTTAATGAAAAGCAATTAAAAAATATATATATTAGGACTGGAAAACAATTTGCAACTCTCGTCAAAACATTTTGTCGTCGTCGTCCCCGAAAAAAAATGTTATTTTCAATGAAAATGAAAAAAAAAGATACGTGACGTTTTTTTTCGTTTTTAATGTAACATAACATATTATGCTTGACGATGGCGAATTAAACGACTGAATTTCATTCAGCATTACCACTAAAGAACTTTGCGATAAAAGTAACAATAATATTGTTTTTTTCTTTTCTTTGCACAATCCCTCTGGTCGCAGAGCTTGAAATAAATCGAGTGGATTGGCAATGATGATCTCTTGTATAATTTCACTTCCTTCTTTTTTTTTCGACTACGTCAAAGCAACGTCGATTATTTCACAATCATATGTATTCACGGTGTCATCCTCTGTCGCAATAATAGAAGTCGGTAACTAAAAAGTGTATCGTATATATATATATGTATGCACATATATATATATCCATGTATATATATATAGGGCTTGTATAATATAGTATTGTACCGTCGAACCTAAATAATAAATACATTTTATACAGTCACAGATCTTATATACAGAATGTCCGAAAAGCTATTTGGCTCTTTGTTTTCACGGATATTGGTGCGTCGACCGAAAAGAAACAACAACAAAATTGAAACCAACCCCCGTAAACGAATTTCTTCTCGAGTATCGCAAGATTTTTTTTCCATCCGTGTTTTTCGCTCGATGGACCGGAAGTTGTCGATAATTCGTACTTACCACAATTCTTACTACCCAAAAACTTCAACACACGAAAAGCCCTTCGTTTTCACCGAATAGAATTCTAGGATCGCACGAAGTTGGAATTTAGCCGTGCAAGTAGAAGAGGTCGAATGAAAATTCGCTTCATTTTTTTCGTTGCGACACGGGGGGCATTCTGTATAGAAGAATCTTGAAAATTGCGAGATTCAGTATTTACAGTAAAAAATGTTCAATTGGTCAATGTACCTATCTATCGTAATAGGGAGAGTACCGCGTTGCGTAAAGTTGTCCGTATCGGCTACGTTAAGTTGCGGTCGATCCGTGCGTCTCGCGAAAATCGTGCAAGTTTTACGATTTTTTTTTGTTTTTTTTTCTGTTTCGTATTGTTTTTCTTCATCTTCGTTTATTCGGTTGTCAGTCAAGCGTCGAACGAGGTACGTTGCGTCAACCTCCACATCTCTCCAATGTCTCTTGATAATTGTTGACTGCGTCGTTAGTTTGCGTTTTTTTTGTTTTTGTTTGCCGACCCCTTACTTCTTGCCAGTTTACTTGTTTTTTCTTTCTTTTCTTTTCTTTTCTGCTTTAGTATCATCTAACCACTCTACTTAAGCGCTAACGTGCGTGTTACGATTTTCCTCCTGTTTTCGATTAAACTGCAAACTCACTGGCCGAAAGGAATTAAAGCGTTCGACGAGCGTCTTTGAAAACGAAACAAAAAGTATTGTATAATGTCAGAAACCTCATAAGTTTGGTCGTTACAATTTCCGTTTGTCTTCCTGGATAGTTCTAGAAAATATCGTATCATTGTGGCCTATACAACGTGTGTATATCTATAACGGGATATGCGATTTGGCTAAAACGAACGGAGAGAGAGAGAGAGAGAGAGAGAGAGAAAGAAAAAGAGAGAGAGAGAGAAATAGATTAGGAAAAGTAATTGAGAAAGAAACATAAAACAACGTTAAAGTCACTGTAAATATATGTCGAGCAAAAAGTTAACAGACGGTGATTGTTGATTCGCTATGTGGATCGTCGCGAGGTCCGAACTCGTCATAACTGCGAGATAACACACCGGTCGAAAAAAAAAGAAAAATGAAAAAAAATAAAATAAAAAATAAAGCACAATTTATCATTTTTCCCCTACCTTGGGTATTGATCGTTGTCATAACATTTTTCGCGATCTTTCGGCATATATATATATATATATATATATATATATATATATATATATATATATATATATATATATATATATATATATATATATATATATATAGATATCTGCTGCAACACGTGAAGCTAAGGAAAGGACTGGTGGTCATTTGGGAATGACCGGAAAATATATATATATCTTCACAAGTCCGTTTTATCCCAAACTTGCTCTTGATCGGAGAGAACTTAAAATCGGAAGTTTTGCGCGGGTAACTCAGCCGTATCGACGGAGTTGAATTGAAATTCTTGACCATGCGAATCGACCGTAGGCGCGATTCTCGAATCCTCTTCTTCCGAGCCGAAGTAACGCTCGATTATGTCGAATGCCTTCTGATAGATATCCATATTTTGATGCGATTGCAGGAACTCTATTTTGTCTAGGCCTGCGAAACGAGTAGATGGAACGAAACTGTTTTTAATCACTATTCGACAATTTTAAATGAAAATTTCGTAGGAATTCGTTATTAACTCACCGTAACACTCCTCGATGACCACGGCATATGGATTTATGCCGTTGTGAACATTCGCATCCTGCTCGCCGAGTTTCAATATATTTTCCAAGCCGTTCAACGCTACGAGGACTATCTTGGGATCCATGACAGTCAAGAGATCGCACATAGGAGGAATACAGCCTTTCGCGACTAGATAGCGTATTTGTTCCGGTGTACCGCCGCTAGTTCCATTCGTTATGGCCCATGCGGCTTCCTTACGAGTTTTGAATTCTGCCGTGCTGAGAAGTTCGATGAGCGCGGGAAATATATTTGCGTCGATCACCGCCTGAACAGGAAAAAAAGTACATTCGTGTAAAAAAAAATTCAATGTTACGGAAAAAATCACAAATATTTATCTCACTTGAATCTGTTGCGGATTTCCAGCAACTATGTTCGATACCGTCCAGGCAGCTTCTTTGCGAATGCTCTCCCGCGGTGCGTTCAGAAGGTGCAGTAAACAAGGCAAAGCCGAACAATTCAAAACTACTTGAGTCTGTACGTCGTCACCGGTAACGATATTTCCAACTGCCCTCAACGCTGCACTCACTACCGTATGTTCTTGATGCCTGAATCCCATTAATTGACAATTTAATAATAATCGCCATCAAGAAAATCAGGAAAAAATCGTCGGAGAAAATAAGTTTTCGTTACTCACATTAAAAGTTCGACGAGACGACGACAAACACCAGCATCTATGACTACTTGAATTTTCTCGTTTGGACCGTCGCTCAGATACGAAAGTGCCCAACAAGCGTCGGCAAGAGTCTCGTCGTCGCTATGATTTAAAAGATGCGCCAATACCGAAAGACAAGGAGCGACTTTTTGAAAATTCGGCGGTGGAGATTTTCCACGACACAAATTCGAGAGTGCCCAAACGGCATTACGAATCATCGGCAAACGGGTAGTCTTGGACAGTAAGCTGCGTTATTGAAAATATATTTGCATGAAATTTTCGTATATCCTTTCAGTTTTACCATTATTAAGGAATTTTTGTATATTATCTTTTTTCAATTATATTTTTGCTAAAAATAATACTAACTGCAGTAACGGCGGAAGAATTCCACTGTTCAATATATAATCTCGACACTCCGGGCTATCACCTGCAATATTGCCCAATGCCCAGACTGCTTGTTCTTGAACATCATCGAATTCGGAGCTTAGTAACGCTATGAAAGTCGGCACAGCACCGGCCGATATGACTGCGTGCGTCTGAGATGATGTGCCGCTCGCTATGTTCGTCAGGACCCACGCAGCTTCGAACTATAACGAGAAAAAACATGAAAAATAAATATTTTTCTCCTCCAAACTGTATTTATCTCGTGCATTCTTAAGATTCTCGACGAGACCATCCGCAACTGACCTGGAGAGTAGCATTTTCGTTGCATTTCAAGAATTCAACGAATCTTGGTACTATTCCAGTTTTTATAACTTCTTCTATGGGCGGATTTGGCTCCCTCGACAATAGCTTTCGAAATTTTTGCGTCGCGGCAACTCTTTCTTCCACGTCGTTACTGTAAAGATCCCCTATCATGTCCACGGTGATCGGTGGAGGTTCCTAAAAATAATTCGTTAATCATCTCCGTTATTTGTTCACTCTCCGGAAAAAGAAAAAAGTACGACGCCACTCGAGTATCTCCGACGTACCGGCAAAGGCGTAGGATCCAAGTATTCATCCGTAGTAGATGAAATACTGTCCTCGTCCGCAACAATGATTGGCACATTTCGCCTTTTCGACAATTGTTGCTCCCTTTTCTGTTTTCGTAATTGCACACCCTCTTCCTCTCGGCGCCGGCGCAACTCTTGCGAGTCCAGCCCTACATTTTTGTATCTATACTTATGTGTTGGTCCAGTTGACATCTGTAAATGTATTAAAAATTCAAACGATTTATATTCAGGGTCGTCACATACTTTTGTCAAATATTAGTAAGCGCGCGATGCATCCGTGCATGGATGTTGTAGGTGCGTGTGATCAATGTTTACAGAGACAAAATATGATTTAGATATTTATTTATCCGTGGTCGTAATGGTTTACGTTACACACGAAACGAAGAAAAAAGATAAAGAACCAATGAAATAGCTTCCCGAGCATGTCATCTACGACATCCAAATGTGGTGTTCATCGAGACAGATTTGTGAAATAATACGATTTTGGTAAAGACTGTTCAATCATGAATGAGTCACCATTCTAGGAACTACTCTGCAGAACCATAGTGACAGATATTTTGAAATAAAAAAAAACGTAAAGGTATGCGCGAAGATGCCTAAGAAGGTATTAAGTTCATATAGGTCACCGTTCGAGTAGTTAAATATGTCTTATCGCTGTAAAACATCGTATATTACAGTCGTGACAATGGAAGGAGTGTGAGGGTTAGGTTACCATTTCGTATGCTAGAACGAATCGTATTAGGGCGAAACAAAAAAACGCATAGCTTCCGATAAGAAGTACGATTTATCTAAGCAAACAACAAAACTATCCCAAAGTCGCGAGATTTTCGGTACTTTAAGGATATTATTGTGAAATTGGACATTTTGGCACACACGGGGAGAGAGATTGACATTGGAGGCTCGAGAAAATGTCTCTCTCTCTCTCTCAGCCTCGCCAGATATGCGTCGAAAATGAATCGCTCACCGACCTATGAACGGATTCGACTGGGAGATTTAACGTGTTTACTTACGATTGCAAAACGATCCGGCACAGTACGAGAATTATGCGTACGATATCATAAGAACATTAGCCCAGAACACCACCACACTTTTTTTCCTCCTCGTTCGTCCTGGCTCTCACGGGTATTATACAGCAAGTGCTCTGATCACGGCGGATAAAAGAGAAGCCTTCGTGCGAGAGACAGTGAAAGAGAGACAGAGAGAGAGAGAGAGAGATACTATTACTGAAGGCGCGCGCAAGGAATCACGGGTTTCACTCGCGCCTCTCTAGGGCCCATTGAAAAGTCAGGACATCACGCTTTTGTCTTGCTTGCACAATATGTGACTTTCTCTCTCGATTTTACGCCTACGCCGTAATGTCTACTTGCTATTTACAACCGTAACTCGGTCATTCAACAATGTTAATGACATTATAACCACGGTTAAGTGCAGGGTATGTTCGAAATATGATATTTTTGGTAAAGATCAGCCCGTAATATAAAACACGTTCTGTTCTTTTACGTTTTTATAGACTTAAGTCTCTCTTCCACTCGTAGAGATGCAGTCGATTTTTTATACTTTCTTAATTCTTCCACCCAACATCTCCAAAAATATTCCGAAATCTCGGTGGAAAGAAAATTCGTATTTAGAACTGAAAATTGTTCCTTGCATCGATTTAAGTGTTTTCGTAATCGTGATGCATCTTCAAGAAAATAAATTACAGTTTTTGTTGCCGACCTCGGCCGTGAGAGTTTATACAAATCACCGCCTTAGAGGGCGCCACCATACCGAAAAGCTTCGATGTGTTTTTGAACACGGGGTGACAGACGTCAGAGCGACTGCGCATAGCCCTCTTTAGACATCACCGCAAGGTCCAATCAGTCCCTTGTTATAAAATTCGAAAAAGACGTTTGCATTTACGTCCAAATAGGCACAGCAGTTCCGTCCATAGCGTGTCCGCGAAAGTGTTTCGAGATACTCACCGATGAGCTCGATTTTTTTTCAATTCTTTCATGTATCGCATTTAGTAATATTCATAGAATTTTAGAGTGTTCGTTGTTAAGCGGTCGATCACAGTAATAAGTGAAATAACGCAATATGAGCGATCATTCGCCTTGGTGAGTAGAACCTAAATACGAAACGCTTTTTACGTCGTGACAGAGACACGATGTTTAATGCTTCAGAAGCGATTCATGTACGATTATCATTTTGTCAATGTTGTACCCTGTTTGGCTTATTCATCAAGTACACCTATTAGGTTAACTAGGCTTCGTAATCAACACAGCTTCAAAAGTAGCAACCCTCTTTCGAACCTGTGAGCAGGAGAGAGAACGCACCTTCATAGTTCTCGCTCCCACTCACGATAAACAGTGAAATTAAAAAACCCTTCACTCTCGCGTCCACTGCTATCCGACCAGTAAACTTTCAGCGATGCGCAAGATAACCTGGCTGAAAATTATATCTTATGCTTTAGGTATCCTATCGTGCAAGAGCTTAATGGTGCGACTGAGAATTTATTCTCAAAGTTGTATAAAATATGCGAGGAGATCGGTTTCAAAGAAAATGCTCGTCAATCGTACTACGAGCAAGCTCACCATCACCTCACGGTATTTATTATATCCTCGTATATGTAATTTCGATGATCATCCATGAAAAAACCAAAATAGGTTCGACGAGAAATACTAAAGCTCCAATTTTATTGCCAGTCTCTGATGACTGCCATGTTAGAAGAGGCGGAGACAAAAAAAGAAGATTTATTCAAAGTAATTAATTCGCTGTTGGAAGAAGTTCACACGTTATCCGCCGAATTGAAAAAAGACCCGGAACCAAATGACTTTGATGACGTACCTCTGGTGGAAGTAAAAGCAGCCTTACAAAATCAGGTTCAGGCGCTGAAACAAAGCAAAGAACAACGTCTCAATTATTTGGAAGAACTTCGAACGGAGGTAAGATTTTTATCTATAAATTATAAATTCTTCGGTTAAGAGTTTAATTAATGTCGTATGATATCCGGCGACTTAGGAGCATGAGATTTGCAAAGCCCTTGGGGTTCAACCATTGAGTCGGAACGAGGGAATCCCAAGCTATGAGGAGCTTGAAAATTTCAAATTGTACTTGGAGAAGCAAGAAGAGACGAAGGTAATAATCCTGATTCTCTAAATGCTGCCATATTTGATCCTAGCACTATTTTTACCGACATAATTGTATTTTCTCGTTTCGAAAAGGCTCGTTTGGAGAAGACGTTCACCGAAATGCGTAGTAGCATCATGAGAATAATGGAAGAATTGTCAATTACTCCAGCCCTCGAGTTCGAGGTGTTGATATGCACCAATCCCGAGAATTTCGTGTACACGGCTGAAAATATGGTAAAATTGCGAGAACTACGTGACAATTTGAAGGAAAATTTGGACTCTGCGAAAGAAAAAGCATCGTTCAAGCGAGAAGAACTGATAGCTCTTTGGAATCATCTCGAAGTACCGGAAGAATTGTGCCAGGCTTTCCTCGACAAATATCCAGGTCACAGTCTCTACGACATACACGCTATGAACGAAGAAATAAAGCTATGTAAGCAAAAACGCAGCGAGAACATGGCGAAGTACGTAGAAAAAGTTCGCGAACAATTGAGAGAACTTTGGGACATGTGCAGAATGAGCGAGGAACAACGAAAACAATTTAGGGCATTTAACGTTCAGACTTATACCGAAAATCTTCTGACGCTTCACGATCTCGAGGTCGAGAGGCTTCGAGCATATTACAACAAAAACCGAAAAATCTACGAACTTTTGAACGACCGTGAGAACATGTGGGAGAAAGGAAAAGAGCTCGATCAGCGAGCAAACGATCCTGAGCGTTTGCACAATCGTGGAGGTCAATTGTTAATGGAGGAAAAAGAGCGTAAGCTTATACAAAAGAAACTGCCGAAGCTCGAGGAACAGATTAAAACTTTGATACAAGAGTACGAGACGGAGAATGGAGAACCTTTCACCATCAACGGATTACCATGCGACGAGTTCTTCATGCGATCTTTGGAGGATTATGCCGAAATGAAAGAAACATTGAAGAAAGCGCGTCAAGCAAAAGCAAAAGATAAATCAATAAGAAAGACGCCTGTTATGAGTACCTCGCGTCGCACGCCTGGAACTGCGACGAGTCTCCTCAGACCCGGTTACACGTCGGTTAAAAAAAGAAGCGAAAAATCACCTTTGGCCAATTCAGCGAAACGTCGAATGGTACAGAGCGAAAAATCTCGGCCAACCGTTTGTACCTCGCGAGTGAGACGAAGCGATCGCCTCAGACACGAACCCAGAAAGCTATTAAGGGTGCTGAACGCATCGAATCGCTCGTCGAAGAAAATCGAATCCGACGAAACCACTCTCGGCAGTGTTTCTCAGTACGAACAGTTTCAAGAACATCTCAAGCAACGTGAAGAATTACGCAGTTCCCTCTTACCGGAGCAGGTTCTTAAAAATGCACGTGGGAGGCCTAAAATGCGAACGCCGGTAAAAACGCCGGTAAAACCGTTGCGAAAAAATGTATCCTCCGCGAACACACCGAATAGCGTACCGAAAACGAGCCACCTTCGCGAACCATCGAGAAGTCCGAGGCTTATGTCGACTCCTCGCCTCGCCGCGGCACCGAACAAACTTCCGATTTTCTTCTAAACACTTTACCACGGTTTCGCAACGTTCGTCCGTGAATGCTCTCTGTTGTAAAGCAAGTATTAAACAAAAAAAAACCGCGCAGCAATTCCGAGATGACGATCAGTTGAACTGCTCGGAAATATTTTTCTAATTTCATATACATGGCCTTATTATATCTCGCAAATATCGGGTCTTGACTGTGAATTTGAAAAATTGAGATATCTTCTTGATGTGGTACGAATCAGATCGGAAACGTGGGTGTAGCATTGCGCCCCGTTACTTATTCTTACGTTTTTTTCTCATTTGTATTATTTTCGTGGTGTGAGAATGTTCAAAGATTACATATCGACTGAGGGCAATGACTACACACCGAGGAGAAATTTATCTCGTTATTTTACCACTGGGACAAAAAGATTATCAATTTTTAAATATTTTTCATCCATGCGCTATACAGAATCCATTGTCGACTCGATTATTTAAAAATTAATATTTAAAGCTTAAGTATTAATAACAGTATACTTGAGATTAAGATATTTTAAGATTTTAACATCTCGAAATTTATGTAAACGGGAATGGAAATGAAGGAAAAGTCAGGACGAGTACATAATTATTTTATTCGTGTAAAAACGAGCTTCTCGTATTTAATCACTTTTATTTTATAAGACACCTGAAAGGGGAGGGAACGATATAATGTGCACTTTGTAAATAATCATACTTGTTTTTTGTACCAACAATTTTATGGTCATCTGTCGGTTAAATATCCCTTGTCTGTTTTCCTATCTTACCATTACCGAGTAATAGATACAACGAGCTGTTTGCATGTACAGCTAGATGTCGCCACTGATGGCGTTCGAGAATCTCAAATTGAAGGATAATGGCGTCTCAATTTCCCCAACGGTTGTTGTCCGGCTCGTATCGTAAGCTGAATCGTCCGAATGCCGAAAGGTTAATCAAATCACTGCATTGATTATTTTATTTGTGCAATATTAATGGAAAAATGAGTCAGCACGTCGTTTCCGAAAACCTGATCCCCTTACTCGACACAACGAATATTATCCCAATACACACGTAAGTAGCAGTATAGATTGTAATACACTAAATATATGACCATATATCGATCAAGATCGCCGTAATAAGTCATCAACTTCGAGCTGGATAAAAATAAGCGAGAATGATCCATAGTAGGTGGGACTTGAGTAAGGTAGAGAGGTTAGACACGTGCAAGCCCCTCCCACCTGCCTGCCATTCATTACCTTAAGGCGTGCCACGCTCACCTCCCAGAGGTCTCAGGTGTGCTCACACCCACCTTTTGGTTTCCGTTCTCGCGTATTTAGCTACCAAGCAACGGGACCCTCTGTAAAGCATGTCCTAACGCCCATAGAAACGCTCCAACGAAATTCTCGAGTGCTTTACTTCATTGCAACAATACATTGATCATAATTACGAAAAGTCATCAATTTATATACAATACAAAGGACAATCCTGTTAATACAATAGAGAATAATATCCATATACATAGGCCTGAGGATTATGTATCACAGAAAAGCTTTCATTAAGAAGAGTGGGATCAAAATGGCGTCACGAAGGCGGAGAAGAGAGAAACGGTAAAATACCGTCTCATGGCAGAGAAATGCGACGTGCGTAAACATTCTCAGGGGCTCTTGAAGCACAACATGATCAATTCTTTCGGGCTGCAAGCAAGTACGGATGTATATATATATATTAGGCGACTAGTGTACCGAGGGTAAAGTTTTCTCTCATCCGGGAAATAAATAAATGTCAGTCACACGCCAGCCGCGCGTGGACTCGAACACATACACATATCCCTATGTGCGCGACGTTTGCCATTTCGTCCGCAGCGACGCGAGTTGACAGTGGCGAAAGAGCGAAGTCTTCTAGTCGAAACGGATATGCATGGTACACGTATGCGAGTAAAATGCGCGTGGTGGGAATGACGGTGCGCGGGAGAGGCATCGAACAGGAGGACGAAAACATGCCTTGCGTGGTTTCGCATTCGGTATGTTGAAGCGCCGTACGTAAAGCAAAAGGGAGATGGTAAAAGAGAAGAGAAATGTGACGGTGAGCGGGAGATGCCGAGAAAACAGATAGATGTGCGTACACATATAGCGTAGAGAAAAGGAAAAGCAGGGCGAGTATACGTACACATACGTATACGCACACACATATCTCTATATCTATACATTTATCCGCGTATATTATACACATAAAGCGGAGGGAGCGCTATCGGCCGTGAATAATGCGCGGTGGCGTCCGTTCGGTCGGGTCGTGCGGACGCCTGGCTGGATGGATTGATAAAGATTAAAGGTAAAGGGAGGTGGCGTCGGCGGTGGCAGTAGAAGCAGCAGCCGAGTGTGTACCGGGGCTGTATGGACAAGGGGTGTTTGGAGTTAGGCGACAGAAGTCACCAAGCGAAACGAACCGCCGACGTCGACGTCTCTTGCTCTCGCAGCGTGCATGCGTGTGAGAGAGCCATGAGAAGGGCACGGGATGACGAGTAGGTGGGGGAGCGAGAACGAGGGGGGAGGGGGTTGATGTCATATAGGGGTTTCTCTATAGCTCGACAATCTCGTCTCCCTTCCCACCGTATATAATACCGTCGTACAGTTGCACACACTCTACCTATTCCAATCCATACGACAACTATAATATAGGGTACAGATGCAGACTCCGACGTTTTGCCTTTGGATGCATTCGACTGTACGCGTGTATTATCGCTCGCACAGTGACGCAGATACCCCCACAATGAATCATTACAATATATTTATTTCTCTTTTGTCCACGAGTTGTACTTGTCACAGTAGCAAAAATAAAAATAATTTTGATCAATAATCGTTAAGATTTATTTTATATTAAGATTATTATTCGATCGTTTGTAACGGTAGAAATTTATTTCAACGAGTATATTTATGAACGTGCAACGTTATCCTCATCGTAAGCTTCGTCGCGAATCGGTCTCGGCGTAGACTCTCTCTCTCTCTCTCTCTCTCTCAATTGGATTCTCGAGTGTGCGCGATTAATCTCGCTCGCCGAGAGACGAGGTCCCGAGTTATACGCGCGACGAGGAGTACATACCTCGATAAAGAAACATCGAGAATGGTATACGCGCGAGGAACGAAGAATGTGAAAATACACACACCCGCCAACGTGTACGTATACGTCGATCTTCCATATAATATATCTAACAGCATCATGACGCAGAAACTCGTGCGGTCATCCATTCGAATCAATTCGAGGACGCTTTCCAATCCCTCCGTGGAGTATATATATATATATATATATATATACATTTTCAAATAAACCGGAGGCCTTGGTCTCTCACCCTGTAAAAGAAGCGGTATAATTTATTCATCGTTCTTCTCTCAGTGGGAGATCCAAGTCTATCCCTACTTCCATTTGTACGTTTTCCTTTATGAAACACAAGAACGGATCATAACTTTGACTTTTTCATGGTTTTCTTTCTCTCGTGGGGCACGACCATCGGCCCAAAGTTAGAAGATAATTTATCGAGGCGATTCTCTCGATTATGCGTACGTGCGCGTGCGTAGTTGCGTGAGAAAACAACGAGAGGGCGCACGGTGTACGAAACGATACGGTAAACGTTCGGAATCGAGGAACGAGAGAAGTTCGATAACCTCTCTACGGCCAGTTCTCTCACTCTCGCGAGACTCCTAGAGTCCAATCGACCACGCTATATTGTACGAATACCATTACGGCCAGAGTTCTCCCGAGTCGATGACGACCGCTATTACTTAGTTTACTGCTTGCTGACGCCGTCATTGTGTCTACGTATCTTTATATCCGGGACGAACTCGTGGATTATACGTGAATCTCGCGAAATTTGCAAATGTCAATTCGAGGCCAACGATCGATGTTCATCGTACCTAACCTATTCGCATTCCTTCCAATCCGCCTCTAGGTTTGATAAACAGGTTTTCCCTTTGTTTCATCGATCTTTTTGTTCAGTCTCATCGTTCTCAAAACGGTGAAACGAACTTTAGGACACATGTATCCGTATATATTTATATAAAACGAGCTGTTCTAATGCAATTTTATCTTCAAGACATTAACATAATAGGTATAATTCATCTAAATTTATCTCTCGGTATGTTTTATTTTTTTGGTACGAGATTCGTAAGTTGTAGATGACGCCACGGAAATCCGCGAGAGGGCGCTAGTTACGCCGCCGCGTTCCGTACCAGCGCCCATGCGGAATAGAGCAAAAAAAGAAGCCAGCATGACTCATTGCGATCTCGCAAACCTTTTTTCTATCCTCGTTCCGTCGAATTCCCGTTCCATGCGTACGATATACTATATTCGTGTACCCAATGACAATGGAAGAGAGAGTGGTAAACGCAGTAAAGGTAAGTCACATGACTGTGCGTAGATGCGAGCGAGGGTGAAACTGCGAAAGAAGGGCGAGAGGGTGAAAGAGCTTTCGTTCTGCTGCGTACGTACGGAAAGAGGAGCCACGGGAAGAGAGAGAGAGAGAGAGAGAGAGAGAGAACACAGCACGAGAGTACTCTGGCCGCGGGGCACGTGGCATAGAAGGTTCACCCCACATCCATCTCGTGGCTGACGGTCCAATTCCACCCTGCTCCCCTCCCCTCTTCTTCCGATCACTCTCGCATCTACTTTACTCTATCCCCTCTTCTGTCTTCTCCCTCTCCAACATCTGACCCCTTCGCCTCAAACCCCATGCCCCCTACTACTTTCGTCCTTTCGAAAATCTTACTCATACTGTTTAATACTTTCTTATCTCACCGTTTCCCTCTACCCTCTTCGTACCTTACCGGAAAAGTACTTTCTCTCCGTCATATTTTTCACATAGTTCAGACTTTTTCATTCGCTAATGTACGCGTATCAAATGTAATGCGTACTTCACGGTCGATTTTGTATCCTTGACACCCTTCTCGTCGCGTTTTACGTGTAGAAATATTTGTTAGATGTATGAGATTTTTTTAGTTTATTTTAGTACGCCCTTTGAAAAATTATATTTATCCATTTGTTGAATACGACGAATGTATTTATTATCCTCAATAATATGTGTATTGGTACGGTATAATGTGATATATCGCATTATTGGTTTCCCAATCAGCGTTATTGCTTCTCAGGATTAGTAGTGCTAAAGCGTGGAATCCACGATAATCGCGACGCTTGTTAATGTTAGTTCCCAATAATCCAGCTATTATCGATATAGCGCTGTAGTTGCGATATAGTGTATTGCAAATTAGCGAGACGCCCCGAGTGTCCAGTGTATTATATACGTATATATATATATATTCCACTTTCTGTCTCTTTCCCTCGATCAATAAGTTGACGCGTCGAGGTATGTATCTGTTGTATGCGAGAATAGAGACTCCCGGACATAACATTGTGCACAAATTCTGAATGGTGTTGGTGTACCATACAACGCAACATTTTACGACGTGTTCGATAATAAAACACGAGAACCGACACACACGCTTTGTAGGTATCTCGTAATCTTTGGTCGGGTTCCTAGAATAAACTACAATTAACGCATTCGTAAATTGACGGTTAAAAGAGAAACGCGATTGCGAAGTAAAATAAGAAGTTCCCTCGTTATAAAATGCTTTTGTATGAAACCTGACCGTGTATTAAATGTCTATGTATAGCAGACAGAGGGTGAGAGAAGCAGGCACGGGAAGAGCTCCGGTAAGGATCCGTCTCTCAATTAAACAATTACAACTTAAATTGAGTAAATTCCCGGAGTCCGCGATGCCCGCATGCTCGTTTGTAAGAATAAACTCGGTCGAGTATCAGAGGCACCCCGTGGCAAAGTGGCCTGTGTGTGCCGGACCTCGCACCTATCGCGTTTTCTCGTTGTTTCGCTCTTTCTCTCTTGCACTCTATTATGCGTGTGACTCGTTGACTCTCGCAGTGGCCACTGGATGTCGCGTCACACACACGACGTATAGCATTCCACGTTATTTACGCCGGGAGACCGAACGAGGAACGACGCGCACAGTTAAATTGACAATGAAAGCGGAGGTCGACCCGCACACTTCTCGATCGTTGACTCATCATCGTGGCTTTACACGGTAGTCGCCGACGATCCCTATGCTACATAACCTGAAAGACCCTCCAGGTAATTTTTCTCTCGTACGTTTCCTTAATAAAAGCAATGAGGGCTACGATCATTCATGGAGGTTAGATCGGTTCATTCCCACGAACATATTTCGTATCGGCGCGATCGCGGAATTGAACCGTCTGAATATGCGGGTATAGACCAAAAAAAAAGTTTCGCTTCAATTGAACGCATCCGCGGTAATCTAGGGATTTTTTATTCATTTTTTAACCACACTGCTTGCGATCGGCATGAACACAGGCAATAAATGTAATAATTTTCTCAACTATATAGTTCTAACGCTTAGAGTAAAAATAGTATTGAAAGCGACGGCAAAGCACATGGAGAGAATAAATTGTGAGAAAGTGTATCTTTCAGCGTAGAATACATAAAGGAACGTGAGGAGACATACAGTGATATATAACAGAGACGGAACCGAGAGAAAAGCGAGATGAGAGGGTGGAAAAGAGCCACCCTTGCACGTCAGTATTTAAACACGGGGGTGCTGAGAGAAAGGCTCGGGGGGGTGAGAGAGAGACGGAGTTAGACTGGGGTTGAAATCGGGGTCTTCCATTGTGCTCAGGTGTGAGGCGTGTGCAGCAGAGACGTAGGGGCTCGTGGAACTGGGATTGTAGGTACGTACCTATATATATATATATATATATATATATATATATATATATATATACCATATATAAATACCTACTAGGGGTGCGCTATACCCATATATTTTCTATACATATAGATAAGCGTTATACCTACATATAAACGTGAGTATATGTTATAGCCGTGGTAGAATTGTACAGTGTACAGCGGGAACGAGCCTCTCGCCACGCGGGACGGTAGATTTGCACACGCGGCACGAGCCGCTCCAACAAAGGGATGGAACAGATTGGAAGCCATTCATTCATTCGTGTTCCATCTCTTTTTTCCGTCTCTCTAGCTATCTCTCTCTCCTTCTCTATCACCCCATCTTTTTTGCGCTATATCTATGTATTTGACTGCAGGCTACTGACATTAACCACGTACATATATATGTATATATATTTCCATATTACGTGGTGCGTGAGGTACGAAGGACCGAGTGTCTCAGGGACACGCGCGAGAGCTTTACCACCCCTTGTATAATCTTCTGCACGACCCATTATCATCGTCGCTCACGTGGACACGTATTTTTCCCTTTAGATTACAATAAATATAGGCCTAATAAAACATAGTCCTTCGGCCCAATACGTATAGGTATAGATACCATAGAATATATCGCCAAAACCGTATTTATGTGTAAAAGTAACGCGTACGCATCTGCGCCAACGAGAAATTGCGTATAGCGATATGTAACAAAAACAGGGTTATACATTGGTGCATGCAAAAGGACACCGTTTCGTACAATTTCGATTTTCCTCGCAATTGACCGCAGTGCGCCGGCGCGAAACTTTATCCGGACGGCGAACTAGCGCGCGAGGCGGGGCGGAGCCGAGGATAGAGCAAGCGAGTGTGCCTGAACGCGTCAACGATTTATGGAAATGTTGTTATCGTGTGCGGACACACGTACGCGCTTCTGCCAGTTTACAGTTACTACGGAATGTAGCGTGTGCCATATGTGGTGTACCTTACGAGCGAAATCATTTGGTGGAGGGCAGGGCCGAACGCATTTTGTATAATATCACACCGACGCGTACTACAGTACGTATTCACGTACAAGCACGCATTACCACATTTTCTCACGATCTGCACGATCCCTCGACTTCTGCACATCGACGATTGATTCGAATGACAAAAAATCCCAGATATTGATTTACAGAATTCATCAAGAGTTCGAGGAAAAAGCGAGAGAGTGGACCCGAGTTCGTCAAATGTTTTCGTGTGACATGAGCTACGTGAGGTTAGCTGACGTTGTTCTTTTTCGTAATTACGACAGCTGCCGCGAGGAGCGCTGCGGATGCGAGAGGGTACCGATTTCGCCAATCAACGCTCAGCTTTTAGGTTGTCGACGATAAGACTGTGTTTTGTTTTGCGAATCCTTTACTATATTATTTTGCAGCTCGGGCATATGCGCGCAGTCTCGTATATCGCTAGTGTAGTGTAGGTTCAACGAGTCCGAGCATACTGCCCGCAACACACGGTAGTGAGTATAGGTTATGTTCTTTCCAGCTCCATGAACGTCTATTCGAGTTATTGCATTACTGGCTTACCTTTGCTCCCAAGCTACTATCTCGCAACCACGACCCTCGGTAAAGTTGGTGCTCGCTCCCTGTACAGCACAGGGGAAATTACATGTGAGTTTTGCTAGAAACAACGATATATAGATATATGTGTTGGACCATTTTCCATTCTCCCTCGTTTCGCCCACACAATCCGACCATATCCAATATCCATTGAACGTTTAGGAGGGGACTTATGCTCGCCTAGCATTTTTCAGCGCACACCTTTGGCTAAAGATCTGCGTATACAATCGCTAGCCCTTTAAATCTCGTTCCAACCTTTCCATACGCGTGTACTAGCTGCATCATGAAGACCACAGCTGCAGCAAGCATCCTTATTTGGAAAACATCATTGTACCTTGTAAGTACAAATAAATTTCGAAAAATATTACAAAATAATTTACCCAATTATTTATATATCATTTATTGTAGCATTACAACAGATCCATTATTAACACACGGCGTAAAAAAATCCCCAAAAGTCTATAATCAGCTCGTCTATCAACAAAATTAGAAAATAATTAATATCATTAAAAAAAAAATCCATATTCCAATTATCCTCATTACAATCGACATATCGAAAATTCTTCGACGAATCTTTCTCACATTCGAACCGTAAGACGCAAAAATGAAACAGGGCCAGAATTTCACAGTAAACGGCTCCAGGTCCAGCGTCACATCCAACGTGTTGGTCTACCGACTTCGCCCCGTGCACACACTTCTCGTATATTGTTTCGGGGGTTCAGGAGAGTACGGGTACTGTATATACTATATATAACTATAGATATACAGCTAATAGTGTATACGGGAGTATGCCAGGAGGGGCGAGAGAGAGAGAGAGAGAGAGTGAGGGTCCCCCCATAAAATCTGGCCCGCATACGGGGTCGAAATCGAAGGTGCACGCGCGCTCGTCAGAAGCTCCCCAGGCTGTTACCCATATGGTGACCATGGCCTCTGGGACTTTTGAGACCATAGGTAAGCACACTCGGGCTCTATACACCGTATAGGCAATGTACGTTTGTACTCGGCAAGGCTTGGCGCTCTCTCTCTCTCTCTCTCTGTTCGCTACTTTATACGTATATACATTTGTGTACATATATATATATATATATGAGACTAAACTCGAGTACGCGTTCTTTTCGGCCTTACACACACGTTCGCTCACTTTGTCTCATTCTCGCGTTTTCTCTCGGGGATATGTAGGTACATACATATGTATAAAGCGATATGCCCCAAAGCACTCGTTCTTTCTCTCCACGTTCGTTATATTTCCTCTCATCTCCCGCTCCCCGTCCCACATGCATATAAAACCTTACCTTGTACCTAAACGTAACGATGTTCCCGCAGCTTTCAATCTGTCGACCTTATGGGCCGACCGTTTCGTAACGACTGGGACTCACCTTGATGATTCGCAAAGGTAGGACTTTTAATTTTATATCATAGGCATTTTTTGATCAAACAATAAATAATAAAAAATGTATGACATAAAAAAATTAATTTCTTGTAATGTTAATGACATTTATTTTTAGGTGTTTAACACGGTGTATGTGGTGTTTTTTTTTCCTTTTCATTAATCCATCCTGTAAAGAGGGTAATGGCTGCTGATGTTTGTATGCGTTAAGGGAGACAAATAAAAGAGGTTTCTACTAAAAAAAATTAAAATTAATTAAAATTTGACAATTTATTGGCATCATTGGGAAGAATATTGAGTTTTCTTGAAAAGTGAACATTTCGAACGAGCGCACGTGTTTATATGAATATTATATATATGTATGTATGTATAATGTTCATGTTATATACTCGTATATATAGTACGTGTGTATATACAGTAGTAACAGTATCCTCTGGCGTTCACGGTAGCATCGGAAGACTTTCGAATGTACACTTAGGCACGGGAAGCAAATATTTGCAGCCCTCCCCCCTCCCCTCTCGAGTTGGTGCTCGAAGCAAGGCACACGTTGAAACCGAGAGAGTTCTATACCTTTGATACTCTATTAACGTTTGTTGTTCGAGGCTTTGCCATATACATTATATATATATATATATATATATATATACATATATTATTCTTGCTGTTTTCTCCATCACAAAGTACGAAAGGCCGCATGACTCTCGGAAGCTTAGTACCGAAACGCTATCTCTATATACGTGAACATGGTCGAACGTTTGCAGTATCGTATTTCCATCTCCCCCGCGTTATAAGTGCGCACATAGACGCCCGAGATTTTTCGAACGAGACACAATAATACTTTGTGCAAACTCGATCAATTTCGAACGATAAAATTATCGTTATACGTAAGGAAAGTAGCGATATAACGCGTATCGACGTTACTTCGAGTTTAAAAAGTTTATTTTCGTTGTATAAAATTCGATCCGATAGTTTCGATATTCGTAGATCGTGATGAAAAAGAAAGAAAAACAAAAGAACATCGCGTAACGAAGTTAGGTCGAGGACGCCATCTTGCGAGACAAGATGGCGTCGCGAGAGCCATGGTGAATGTTTCGTTTTTTTCTGGGCTCGGTCGCCCCCTCGGAGATTCCATAGGTGCATCGAGAGTTCTCCGAGGCTGGCTCTCTCTCTCTCTCTCTCTCTCTCTCTCTCTCTCTCTCTCTCTCTCTCTCTCTCTCTCTCTCTCTCTCTCTCTCTCTCTCTCTCTCGGCGATGACAGCGTGTAAGAGAAACTAAAGTCCAATACGGAGAGAAAACGAGGAGATAAAGAAAGCCAAGTCTTAAAACATACTGAAGTAAAAAAAGAAAATAGTGTGTGTATGTGTGTGAGGGAGAAAGAGAGACGGGGAGAAAAAGGACGAGATAACGTGAGAAGAAACGAGAGAGGGACGTTAAAACAGGCGCCAAAGTTTCGAGGAGAGCGAGCGAGACGAAAGTAGTAGAGAGCTTTGGGTATAGAGACGAGGGCGCAAGTGGCTCACACATGGCGCACAGTTGTTCGAGAGGTCAGGTTTTTGTCCACCCAAGGAGCCTTTCGGTTTTACGGGATACGAGAGTCAGAGCGAGAGAGAGAGAGAGAGAAAACGAAAAGTTACCGCGAGGCTACGTGAGATACTAGCTGTACCTACTATAATACACGTGCGTGTATATTTATATATACATGTACATATATATGTATACAGACACGTAGGCTCATGGGAGTTCGTCTGTATCGGACCAAAACTCCGAGCTCCCAGCTTCTCCGTCCCCCTTTTGCTCCTTGTTTCGACAAATTGTCAAAGTTTCGTATTTACGGTTAGGCCTGCACACATTAGGAACGAACACCGAGAGATAGGCCCGAGTAAAAAAAAAAGAAAGAAAGAGTTCGAAATCCGAGAACAAATGGCAGTTGAAAAGAAATATGAGAGAGGGATAGAAAATCGTTGGGTGTTATAAATGATCGTCTATTTTCGAAATAATTTCACGAATTTTCATTATTGTAACGGGGAAAAACAAAATTGGATCGGGTGTAAAACGTCGGAAGCGAATAATTTTTCGATATTTTCGCGTTCTCGGATACGTGAGAGTAAATTTATATTCCGCCTGGCATTGTTCCGCGAGAGGAACGCAGAATTTAATGCGTATGTGTGCGCGCGGTCGGTAACAAAAAAAAGTGGAGAGATATTAATGAATCATGCGAGAGAGGGAGCAGACGCGCGGGAGCGAGAGAGACACCGCGACCGTTGTAAAGCCTCGCTCGCTCGTTTGCAGCTAACAAAACATTCTTATTTTGCCCCCGTGACGAGCAAACGCCGGATAAAATGAGAGAGCCAATATATTCAAACGAGAAACTTTGTACCGTCCGCTTCGACCGTGGAAACCGTAACGATGTACAAACTCGAGATAATCGTCGCGATAGATTTCGAGGTTATGCGTAAACAAACCGGGTCACAGCTCTAATGCAAGCAGGATGATTCAGCCAGTCCGAATTTTCACGATCTCACGTAACATGGATCGAGCATAATCTCAAAACTCATAAATTCGAATACATTGACGTTTCTAAAGAACGGGAACGTCAACGTTCCAACATTTTATCGTCATATCCGAGTCGATTGTTGGTTATGTTCATAGAACGACTCGCGACGTCCAAGGTAAGAGAAAGAAGAGCAGCGAGAATACGAGAATCGTAAACGCGAGAGAAAGAAAGAGCAGATTCGCGTCTCGCGTATCCGACAATTTCATCTCGTGTGTATATATATATATATAATCTCAAATTGTCGGAGCCACAGGAACGCGATATCGCCGGTGAGAGGCACACACCGCCGAGATAAAGAAACACAGTTGCGAATCACGCCGTGGCGGTGGTAGAGGCGCCTAATAGGCGGCAACAAAAAGGGGTATCACCGATGTCGGGGTTTTTCCCCCCCACCACGAGCATAAACCAGCACGCCCGTGAGAATGAGGAGAAGAGCGAGTGAGTGAGTGAGTGAGAGGGCGCGCGCGGGAGGTAGGAGTGGGAGTGGGGGAAGAACATAGAGAGTCGTTTTATCCCTACCACGCGTGAATCCCCCGCTGTGCTCGGAGATGTTCGCGTCCCTTCGAGACGATCGCTGCGTCATCGGCTGGACCCGACGACGGAGATCAGGCAGGGCCGTACGTTTGAGGCGTCTGACTCTCGTAATCGAAAACAAATACCCCAATTATTGTCCAAATAAAAGTTTTTTTTTTTTCAATAGTTAGATTTTTTTTTGTTATCGATCTCGATACACATATAAGTATAATTAGCATTATTAGAGGACGGTTTCAAGTAAGCGAGTCGTAAAGCGAGATAGAAAACGATAGAATCGCAAGATACGATTATATGATGGATAGCTCGGTAACGAACTACGACTCTGGACAATTGATCGTAAAGCGTGGTGCGCGTCTCGACGCTGATTCCTCTTGCTCGCATTATTCGTCGTGTATATATTTGTCCCTCTCCCTCTCTATTTCTTCTCCCTGTCTCTCTGTCTGTATGTCTGTCTGTCTCTTCCTCTCTCGCGATCTTTCAAATCAACGAGCGTACACACAAGCGCGAGGGCACTTTCGGTCGGGCGCGCGCGCGCGCATTCTGACCGTTTCGTGCGTGAGAATCACGCTGTCCACTTCGTACTCCCATCTAGACATAAATTCAATAGTTCATACGAACCACGCAGCGCAATATTCTTTTTCCCCGTGACACGAGACAAATCCTCTCCCGTCGTCGATAGTGACTTTAGACCCGAAGACAGTTTCCCACAATTTTTCATCCGACGAAATAAAACAATGTTTTTTTTCTTTACTTTCCTATATACCAATAATTTATAAACATATTTTTATTATAATTCGACATAATAATTGTATTATAACGTATAAAATCGTTAATTGACTCGTCGTACTTCTTTTTTTATTGTTATCGAGACAACGGGATTGAAAATCGTCCGACGGGGTTTGAATTTACCTACAACGTTCTACCATCGATAAAACAAAGGACGTTCTATCGTTAATCGATGGTGGACTACGGTACGTTCGCATTTTCAAGAATTATATAGGCGTATAACGCGAGTGTACTACCCGATACAACGAGCATTGTTTCGAGACGCGATTATACTTCGGGTCCATTCAGTAATTCGCTGGCAGCTGCATACTAATAATAGTATCGAACGAGAAGAGCGAGAGAGAGAGAGAGAGAGAGAGAGAGAGAGAGAGAGAGAAAAAGCAGCGGCCATACAGTTCGCTCTTCTCGCTATATAACTCGCCTGTATAAACGTTCCTCTCGTTCACGCATGGTATAGTCATCGTCAATTCACTCGAGGGGCAACATCGCGAACGAATCGTGCCGAGAGAGAAAGAGAGAGTAAGAGAAGAAGAGGAGAGAGAGGAGATGAGGAGAGAGATAGAGAGGCAAGAAGAGGAGAGAGAGAGAGAGAGAGAGAGAGGAGATGATGAGAGAGAGAGAGAGTGAGAGAAAGGAGGGGAGGAGGAGGGAGAGAGAGAGAGGAGTATCTCGTCGGTGGTCTTCCAGTTTGGAAACCTTAGAAACGAGGGAGTGAAAAAGTGAGATATCCCCACTCTCGAAGCTCGCGTCCGGTCGTCTCGTTAGAGATCGATTATACACGCGGCGTTATGAGAATTTCGAAACTTCGTTTGTCCTCCGTACGCATAGCGCGACGATATAGAGCGCAGATAGAAAACAAGGGGGGGGGGGGGGGGAAATGACTTTTGCCCCCGTCGGGAATGACGAATGATCTTTTCCCTTCGAAGTTTACCTATTTCTTAGTATTTTTTTATATTTTATTTTGTTTTTCTTATCGCGAGATATAAATTAAAAGCGTTGAATTATCTCCCGGCAATGACGTTCATTTTTTGTCTTTTTTATTTTTACTGTTCTCCAATTCTCACGTACGGACGAAATTTATAATTTGTATCTCTTGTTTTAATTCAATGTCGATCGAACTGCTGATAAATATAAATATATAATGGATAATTAAATTAATTGTATTATAATTATAATAATTGTATAATTAAATTAATTTCTATTAAAAAAATTGATTTATTGACATTGTATGATTAATGGATTTTAGCTGTTTTTAGCGGACGATCGAAAATATCAAGAATTGTGAATTTTGTATAATTCACCATCTGGAGACATTGAGAGCGGCGCCCATTGTCGTTGAAAAATTTCCTATCTTCTTCAAGCCGATGGAGTTCTCACACCTCCGCGAATATATTATTGTGTCTCGGGTAGTTCGAGGCTCGTGCGCAAAGAGCAGTGTGATTCGCTCAACGAGCCTGGAAAGCCTCGATGTCAATGCATTTGACACGTGCTCGAGTTTGTTACAATTTAAATGTGTGTGTGTGTGTGTGTGTGAGAGAGAGATAGAGAGAGAATGAGAATGACATATTTTATGATATATATATATATGTATATATATTAAATTGAGTTGTGTACGCTGACTGGAAACGCGACAATTTCCGTAATACGATCGTGGCCTCTAATCACGAAACGACCCTAAAACCCCCCACCCTCACGACGGATTTCTTTATCGCAACACCGAGGGACTCTCGCGAACGTCACCGCATCATTTTCCTCGTAAACTCGTTAAAAGCCGTGAGACGAAGGCAACGAGAAAGAAAAAAAGAGAGAGAGAGAGAGAAAAGTCTTGCCAGATGAAGAGAAATATAATCGTCGAATAACAAATATATATACACCGACTCGAGGACAGAGAAGAAAAAGAAGAAACAAAAAGATAGACAAAAGAGCGAAAATCCTCGGCTCGGGTATATAAATCGACGAGACGCGTCCAAATGGTGGACTTTTCTGTGGGAGGGGTCTTTTTTATCTGCTCGTATATACGTTCGAGAGAACGAGAGAAACAAAGATATCGAAGTTTCCGGTAACAAACGCGCTATCCCCTCAGATAAGAGAGTCCTCTTTCACTCGCGAGCCGCTCCGTCTCCGATTCGACACACACACGTTTATCTATATATATATATGTATACACAGGCGCATATATCGTTGCGAGCATAACATAATCATGTTCTTCTCCAATCAACGATTTATTTGCCAGCCTCTTTCTTCCCCGAAAAACTAATATCTTTAATATAGTTCTAGTAAACTTTCTTCATCTTTCAAACAGAAAGAAACAAAATATGAGATGGCTTTGCGAACGCGAAAAATACGCGGTTGAAAAAGAAGTCGTGAGACACGGGGCCCCGCGAACGTCACGTTACGGTCCTGACGCGCTGATTGCGCTCGACGCACACGCGGCGCTGTTGCAGGTAGGGGGACGTAACGAAAGATACCACGGGTGAACACGGCGGCGAAAGGGCGGGGGAGGGGGGGATACAAACGTGACTCGGAGAGCGAGAAAGACACGGTTAGTGTAGCTCGTGTGTTGTGTGTGGGAGGAGTGGAGTGAGGGGCGACAGGGAGAGGGTAGAGTGTTATCGCGCGCGTGGGGATACTGGGAAATACCAAGTGCGCTGATTCGCCGTTCAGAAATCTTGGCCGAGTGGTGGGGGTTAGGTCGGAGAGCGGGAGTGGGAGTGAGAGAGTCAGTAGGAGACGAGCATGCAACACGTTCGGTACGTTCGGACGTTGCCTGGAGTGAAAGGACGCAGCGACAGGAGAGGGAGGGTTATACGGTTTAGTATGCTTGGTCAGGACGCGGGGGAGTGAAGAGATACACACAGGGGGTGTAGTAAAAAAGGGAAACGATAGCGCGAGAGTACGAGAGAAGGGGAATGAGGGAGAGAGCGAGAGAGAAACACGGGGGCGGTGGCTGGATGTCTTCGTGTCCGCCATCACAGCCATCACCTACCGTCCCATCTCGATCTCTCCTATCCTATAGTAAACGCGTCGCGCGCACTCTCTCTCTCTCTCTCTCGCGCTCTCTCGCCATCTCCCGTATCCACCAACTGGGCAACCATCTCTCGTGTTTGCAGCCTCCCCTGCATCGCACACGTTTATACTTTCGTCCGTGTCCATGTGTGCTGCGTGGTAAGCGTAACACACCGCGCACGTATACACAGAGCCCGTCGCACGGCTCTCCGTTTCACGTGTGTGTAGGTGAACGGTTAAGCGAGAGAACGGCGGGGACCGGTGAGCTACTCTTAGCTGGTAGTACACCGCGACATTCTGCCTGCCTGCCTGCTGCCATGCCCTAGCACCGGGCTGCAAGCGTCTCTCGGTTCCTTCGTTCCTTCTTCTCTTCTTCCTTTTCGTTTCCCTCCCCGTTCTATTCGTTATTGTATTTTAAAAAAAAACAAGAAAGACACGAAAACCACAAATAATCGAAAGAAGACAAAAAAGGGAATAAATTTTTAAAAAATACGAACAAAAACGAAAGAACGGCCGCGATCGCGACACAACCCGTACGAATCAAAAGTTAAACGCGCCGATGTATATATATACAAACATATATACATATATGCATATGTATACGAAGTGTATACAGTGTTGCGACTAATCGTGTCTGTGTGTGTGTGTGTTTCGTTCATCGGCGTCCGATCGGCCGTTTCGTCGTGAAAAGAAAAAGAAAAAGCTGCACGTACGCGCGAGGATACTTCAGTCTCGCTCCCCCCTCCCCCCCCCCCCACACCAGGGGTCTCGTCAAATCGACGAAACACCGACGGATAACGAAAAGAAAAATCTTCATCTCGCATCGACCTACCAACAGTCAACGTGCGTAACGTCCGTCACGAATCGTGAATTTTTTTTTCTGTGTGTATATTATCTGTCTATATATATATATACGTGCGTGCAAAGTGCGCGTGTGAAAGAAACGACGAGTGGCGGCGATACAGCGAGAGAGTATCGTTCGTTCGCGCCGTAGAGGAAATGAGAAGAGATACGACGCGGTGCTCGTCCCGGTAAAAAAAACAGACGAAAAAAAAGAAGAACGCCAACGGTAACCAAGAAAAGGGAGTCGACGATGAAGCGAGGTTGAAGAAACGTCGCAAATTGGAATAAACAGACCCACGTAGTGAGGTGTGCGAGAGCGTGGAGAGAGAGAGGGAGAGAGAAAGAGATTAGTGGAAAATATTACAAAATAAAAGAAGTGAAAATGTCTCCGGTGCGCGTCCGTGCGAGACGACGCGTATGGTGAACGTGGTCGGTCGGTGAACAAGGAGGTGGAGGTGGAGGACGAGGAGGAGGAGGAGGGGGGAGGTGGGGGTTGGGGGGCCTGAACGGTACGTGGGCGGCGGGAGAGAGAGAAAGAGCAACGAGGCGACGATACGGTTCGCGTCCATCGTCGACCTGTGTGAGCCGCCCGATACACGGGAAGCTGATGCGGCCAACAGAGACCGCCTCTCGTTAATGTACCAACACACGACAGCTATATATTAAGGCTTTATAATTCTACGATTCGATTTTGTTCCCTTGTGTATACTCCTCGTGTCCGTCGGCATACATATATACATATATATAAAATCCTCGAAAGTGCCACGTTCGATCGTGTGCGTGAGAGAGAAAGATAGAAAGAGGGAGAGAGACAGAGAGAGATAAATATTTCTTCCGACGCACGAGGATCATTCTCTTTACCTGGAATATATAAACCTCGCAAAAAAAATAAAAAATAAAATAAAACCACGCTTTTTTTCGATCCACGACACTAAACCAGTTTCGAATCGAAGCGGGTGGAAGAAAAAAGAAAGAAGATAAAAAAAGAGACGACGATCTGTATTACGACCGAGAGAAAACGAAATGATATTTCAGTGAACGTCCAGACACGTGTGCGAATATCACGAGCAGCGAGTCGGTCAAAGCAGGAAAATAAATGCAAATTCTATTCTATATATCTTGCATAAAAAAATAAATATATATATATATGAACTGTATATAGATCGTAGCAGTGAAGTGACAATATATAAACTATCGAGAGAAGCTGCGCAGCGTGCTGAAAGCTTTTTTTGTTCTCCGTATGAAAGTTTTCCGGCGCGACCCACCTAACCTCCACGAGACTCGTGTGTCCCATCGTTAAACACGGGAGTGATATTCATGTACATATATACACATACGTACATGTATATATTCCTTTCTTTCGAGTTATTGTGTCAATTTCTTTCTCTCCCCACCTTCACATTTTTCTTACTGTCCCGAGATCGTACGCATCTCTCGTTCATCCAAGTCGCATCCCCCCTCTCTCCCGTCTTCTTTTCTACACCGTCGCGCGAGATCCTTCTCTGTCTCTCTCTCTCTCTCACTCTTTTCTCCCCTTCCCTCACGCGTGCCCTCACTCGCACGGGTGAGGTATCACGATACACGGCGCTCACTCACCGATAAACCAGGGAAGAGAGAGAACGATTATATATATATATATATATATAGATATACGAGGTCTACATACAAAACTCATATGTATACGCATCGGTTCACGAGGCTACGCCACCTCACCACCATCAACGATACTACCACTGTAACAACTACGACTCATCAGCGGAGCTAGCAGCAGCGAACATTGCGCGGAGATACGTTAATAAGCCCGAAACCTTCGATTGTACAGATTGACGGCCCACCTCGTTCATCTTACCTGAGATATTTGCATCGGGATTTTTGACGTGGCGGAAATAGTAAACAAAGGGTAAATTCCAAAATTGTTTCGGTTTCTTCGCGCGAGTGTCAAGCGCGCGTGTGATACGCGAGGGTGAAAACAACGTCGTAAGTTTTCAAGATTGAACGTGCGCGTGGTTCACGTCGAACGAAGAAAAAGTGATTTACACATCACCTCGCTGGGATTATATTTATTCACGAAAAATCCTCGTAACGTGCCTGCAACTTTATTTTATCGCCTCGTCGCGACACTACTACGCGACGATAGAGGAATAAATATATTTGCTCTATTTGTGAAAATTGTCCCTGTCGCATACGTGCTGTGATCGGAAGGCGTATGTATTTCATTTTTTTTGTTTCGTTTTCGTGAAAAGCCGTTCGTGTGTAAAAACGCCTCGTGTTTGATGTTCCTGCCGTTCGTCAGTGTCGTGCCCGCGATCGCAAGAGCGGCCGAATATTCTAACGAAACTACTACCGGGAGGTCGTTTTTAACGATAATTCACGGGAGTGACGAGAACGCGACGAAAAAACTGTCGTCGCTCGTTTCGCGACGTCGTGACTGTCACGAGCGGGAGTTTAGCGGGAGAGCTGAGCGCGGGCGCCATCTAGGCGGACAAAGGAGAAGCCAGCGACGTCAACAGAGACTCGCGGGACGACGCCATCGACATCGTTCCAAGATTACGGCGTGTCAACACGAACTGTCAGTAAGGACGACGGCAAGAACGATGAGGACACGCATTTACGTTCCCTAAGATCGATGAAACGTGTGTAGGGTGGTGGAGAGAGTCGCCGGGCATTGAACAAGAAATTAAAAATAAAACGAAGATACGACGGGAGAAGAACATTTTTTTTACGTACGTCGTCGGGTCGTCGAAGACCCACGCAAAAATCTTCAACATACACGGGCCTTAGCGATCTAATATGAGCATGACTCTCGTACGGAACACGTTCAAAGGTAAATTTCATTATTTTCCTACATTTAACATTATGTCAAATAGTTTCGAAATTATCTTGTTCCAAACAGAAAATCACGAGCTTCGAACATTCAACATCTCCCAAATATCATTAATCCAGACAATATACATCCCAAACATTCATATTTATACAACAAAATTGATAATCACTCGAACGTAACCTCAAAGTAGAGGGCGCCGTGGTTTGCCTCTAGCGGTCGACGATGGAACTTCCACACTCCCACGTAACCACGCACACAGTACTTCCTCAAATCTCACACTCGTATCGTTTATCCCCGTATCTCCATGACTCAGGTAAATCTCTCATTATTGACCAAAGTACGTCTTTGTCCTCTCTCGCCATGACCGATAAAACGACATCTCGTCTTTCTTTTCTCTCCCGTCGTTCAATCCGACGAACTCGATTCTCAACACCTGCTGACGTCGCTCAGAGCGCAGCCGTATACCGCGATATACATATATATATATAAATATAACGCACAAGCCTATATATATATATATACGTATGTAGCGCGTTCCTCTGCATCACGTGCGATATTTATGTCCCGCACGCTTTGCTTCTTACAAAGTAGTGGAAGGGCCTTTATATATGTACACATAAACATAACCATACATATAGTTATTGCCGTTCACGTAAAGATTTGTGTGCGGCTTTGGGGCTTTAGCCACAGGAAACTGAAGCGAGGAGTGCCGTCGGGGCAAGGGGAGGGGTCTAACTCGGGTGCCTTAGTGCCGCTCCGTATTCTCGACGGAAGCAGCGGTGAGGCGTTTTTATTAATACAAAACAAAGAAAAGGTGGAAAGAGTATTTCTCTCTCTCTCTCGTTCGTCGTGAAACAGTGGACGATATCGCTCAGGAACTCGTGCGGTCGACGAGCTCTCTCTCTCTCTCTCTCTCTCTCTCTCTCTCTCTCTCTCTCTCGCTCTCGCTCGCGGGCGTCCCAAAGGTCGACGTATGCGAACGAGAAAAGCGCTCTACGTACGTTGTATGTTATAAGTATAACAAGACGATGACGCGAAGCACCTCCAGGGGTCATATGATCTCCGATAAGAAAATCGGAACTGTGTACTCGATATTGCAACTGATGCGCGATCCTCGAGCGTAACACAAACATGTCACGAGGCGGTTAATAATTATTAGCCACACGTGAATAAACAAAAAGGATAGAAGATTAGACAACATAGTTTATTACAGTTTTATAACAATAATAATAATAATAATAGTTATTAATAATACAATAATAATAAATTATTTATTGAAGTATTTTTATCGCATGTTTTAGTCTCATAATCAACATAATGTACTTAATATTTTATTTCACATCTGTTGCGTAAACGGTTGTGGCTCGGTGGTCGATTTATGCTAATAAGATCTTAGCTAATAACGAGACGGTTCGTATGCGTTCTGGAAGAGCCCGCTTAAAATAGTCCGTAATTCCATACCGTTCTGAGCGGACGCACCGGCGTCGAGCAATTTCGCAATTTCTCACCTACGACCTGCCCTCGTATACCCGATCTACGCTCTTATCGGGATGAGCAAATTGCACGAATTAACTAACGTGGATATCGAGCTCTTTCTCTCTCTCTCTCTCTATATATATATAGGAGAGAACCAAGACGTCCATCTCCACCTCCTTCTGTTCGTATATATATATATATAAATATATACGAACAGAAGGAGGTGGAGATGGACGTTCCTATATATATATATATATATATATATATATATAGGAACAGAAGGAGGAGGAGGTGGACGTCTTGGTTCTCTTTACTTCTCTATCGTTATATACCTATACATATATATATATATATATATATCCTTGGGGTACGTCATTTTCGTCTAAGAAGTGGGTTTTCATATTATCGCGTTTGAACGAGATTGACGCACGCCCCTTATTTCAGCCCCTTAAATTCATTTTCGACGATTATCCCAGCGCCATTAGGTTATTAATTTCGCCGTATTTTTTATTTCATTATTTAGCTCGTGAAACATTCGACGAAAGAAAAATGTTTATTTTTGTACGTATTGGTTCGATCCTGGTCAACTAGTCATCGTTCGAGTCATCGTAATCGCAAAAGTACAAAGTTTGCATAGTTGTATATACCTGCACCGCGAGAAACGTGTTCCAGCCGTGCTCTGCTCATCGTGACTAATAATTCGTACCACAAAAGCATTGTCTTTCGCTCGGGTCAACGAGATAAGACTGTACGATTTTTCCTTTTTTTTCCTTTGGTCGCAATAATTTTTCTACACGAGGTGACGAATTTCTTTCGTTTCGAAATATTGACTCACAGACGCTTTACGAAGATTTAAAATTGTCTTTCAACGCGATTTTAGTCACTTTCATTCGTGTATCGTTGTACTCGTGTATTTTGACAAGTGTACGAACGATTCTGCAATTCTTCTTTTTTAAATGTTTTGTGTTATGCATGAGTTTGTAGCGCCACCTGGTATAACAGCTATTTTCGCTCTTAAAACATTTTTATAAATGGTACACGCAGTTTCTTTTTTCATCTCGAAACCTTCGCTATTTTGTACCTAATAGTTGCCACACAACCCTCATAGAGCGCGCTATTCGCATTTCGTACGGGCGTTAATTCGCTTTCGGTCACGTTTTGAAATTCGAACTCTCGAATTCGTTTCATGGGGAACTTACGATGACGAAAATACCTTACTACATAGTAACCATACCTAGAGGCGCACGTGGCGCGGTGTGTTGCGCAAGCTGGCCGCTAGGGGCGCTTGGAGTCAGGCACGGCGCCCAGGCGTGGTGAAAGAAAAAACATGTTAAGAGAAACCGATACTTATATATATAGACAGAAAGAAAGAAAGAAAGAAAGAAAGAAAGAAAGAAAGACCAGAAAGAGAGAAAAGGGAGGGAAACACCGGGACGGTTAATCTCACGACGATAAAATCGGTTCATCTCCTCGTTCGTTCGATCGCACTCGCGCAAAACCCACGATCCACGGTAAAGAACGTACGTGCCGTGACGTCAACCGTTCAGGGGCAGCGAAGGCGCTAAACGAGAGACTCTCGCCATTCGCGGTATTTACAATTGCTTATCGCGTGCGGTATATAACTCTCGGACTCGCTTTGACGAATACTGCAATAAACTCGTACATGGCATTTTATTCTCTATTTATATACCCGCCTGTATAAGATTATGCATGTGTGTCCTCGTGTTTTCGTTCTTGACACCAACAAGCTCGCGCATGAAGCAATAATAACAGCTTCGAAGATTCCATTTTCTTATATTATTTTATTTTATTTTATTTTCGAGACGAATGCCTCGTGGATCTAATGCTCGTTTTACGTCGATAGGGGCAAAGAGTGAATAACAGATAATTATGGGGAAGGGAGAATTTGTAACGTATATCCTTATCTTATAGATTTTCTTTAATCTAACGGCCAATGTTGTCGCACTATTTCGTCCAACGGTTGCGAAAATATGTAAAATTTATCGATCCTATTTTTCTTCTTCGCGACGTGCCAAGAAACGTGATTCGACTATACCTCTAGCCTCGCTGTTCTGTTATTCTTCGCTTTATATGTATATATATATATATATATATATATCTATTTTGTTTTTTCACTATGGATACAACGAGAGTGACTCGTAGGTAATAATTCACGTTTTAGCGCAAAGTTGCTCAAATGATGTTTCGCGTTTATAATATGGCGGCCGCGCCCCGTCCGCGAGATGAAGCTCAACGACCTCTGTCCGGAGAAATCGTTCGACGTTATGTATCCCTTCTCTCTTTCTCTCTCTCTCTCTCTCGGTCTCTGGTTGGCTTTATCACGTGGAGCACGTTCTCTATCTCTATCTATCTCTCTCTCTCTCTCTCTCTCCCTCTCGACGTGTATACGTACGTATACTGTGTTTTCTCCCTGACTCTCGAAGCACGAAGAAGAAGAGAGACGCGTGTAGATCGCGCGTGGCGATTCCTCTAATGTCCGCGGGAGGGAGCGAGGACGACGACTAGTGTGAGAGAGAGAGAGAGAGCGCGAGACAGAGGGACAGAGACGGAGACAGCGCTCCTGGTGGTGGTAAGTCGCATCACACGCACACACAGGGAGAAGCCGAGAAAACAGAGAGCAGCACACATCGCGGAGTTCCTTTCTCTCGTTTCTGTACCGAGTTCTGACACGGGTATTTCGCTCTATTATAACGCGAGGCGTCTCGACGGCGGAATCACGAGAGAAAGAAGAAGATGAAGAAGCGCGGCTGTGGCGGCTTCATCCGCGACTCTCAAGAGAGACAGAGAGGAGTGAGCCGATGACGTAAGCGCCGCGCGCCGTTGCTTCGTCCACCCGCAGCCCGAATTACTACATGGCGTCGCCCATCTTGGTCTCTCTTTCTCTCTCTCTCTTTTTCTCTGCTTCGCTATGTGGTTTTCTCTTAAAGGGCACGGCCATCGATCGAGAAACTTTGTACGAAGGTCGCAAGCGATATAGCTCTTTCGCACAGTATTGCAGGCACCGTGTTCGAACGATAGAGAGACTATATATATATATATAGATACGTATTCAAGGGGTTATGTGTATGAAAATATATGTTTGTCGCAGGGGACGCCCTCTGCGCGCCGCGCGGGCAAACCTCTAGCCAAGCTGATCCAATTTACCAACCCAGATGGTAAATTGGTCAAACTTCCGGTTTGGCGAAACCGGAAGTCGAATCGTGTTATCGCAGGTAGACAAAACCTTCGAGAATACGACTCATAACCTAAAAAAGCGAAATGTCAACTTTAACAATTCGTTTCTCACTCACCGTGCTTAACCTTCGTGCGAATACGAGATGTTCTCACGATCACAGCTCGTTCACCATTGTCGAAAATACGTTCTCGAGTTACACCGAAACCATAATTTTTGTCTCGTGAAATGATTAAAAGTCTCGTTGCTTCCGTTCGGTCCAAACGACACAATATACGCGCGCGTTCGCAAAACGTCAGCTGACATTAATCGCAATCGCACGTGGCCACGACCCGTGCAACCTCGCGACGTCGCTTCGACTCGAATGCGAAAAAAAACAGTGTTCGTGCATGTAGCAAAACAGGCCAGGTCCGTGTACGCGATTATTTATCTAGCAAACGATAAACATTATTTATCGTCTCTGGTCCCGTCTCGCTACCTCGGTTATGAAGATAACTTCGTAAACGATCGAACCACGTTTTATCGATTAACATAACCTCAAACTTTCGCTAAAAGTTAATTATCCCTTAACGATCGTTCGCCCTCCTGGTCCAACCGGTGTGTCTCGAACAATAGAGGCTTCCTACTCTACGTATATATACGTGTGACACGGGGGTTAACGACGGGGTGCACGACAAAATATTCTTCAACCCCTATACTTCATTCATAGATATATACAGGCTGATTCAAAACTTGAGAACTTTCAACCCGTTATCCAACGACCTAAAAATCCTCCTACGTCGATATATTTCCAAATACTATAAATTCCTCGGAAAAAAAGAGAAAAAAAAAACAATATTTTACGCGATAATTCGAAATTTACCGTACGTATGGATTAATTCCGTGTAATTTCGTATCGCCGTGTACACGATCACCGGAACAGGATTAAATTCAGCGTGTCGCATGCGGCGCACGGTGCCCCCCCCCCCCATCTCTTCCCCTCCTCCACTTAATCACCCGCCTGTCCTCTAGCGAGCCGCGCGGAGACCGCTATCGTCGAACGGTCCTGGGCGCATGCGCGCGCGCGCGCCTGTACGAGTCTGGCATTTAAACTCCCGTGGCCGTAGACAATGGGCGTCCCCGAAAAGTTATCCGTCGACGGGACGCGAGAGCGAAGAGACGAGGGAGAGAATCTCATCCAAGCTAGAAAAATACGAGCTACGGTGCGGGAACGAGATGAGGGGTTGAACAACCCCCGACAATATCGTATATGCAGAATACACATGTACGAATATATATGTATACATGTGCGTATTTACGTATATGTAGGTATAGCGAATCCCGGTTTCTCCCCTTTTTCACCCTCGATGGGCCATGTGCCACTTTCTTCGGCGCCCGCGGGAGAGCTAGCGTGCGCTGACACGCGTGCCGCGCATCGTCCACCGTGGCTACTCGCACGAGCCATAAGCATGCTGCACATATATATATATATATAGGTGCATGTGTGTATGTGTATATGTACGAGGGAACAATAGGACTCGCACGAAGAGATTGTCCGCACCCCGGAAACCCTATTCGGTCTTTTTTCCTCTATCCCTCCCTCCTCTCTCCCCCCTCTCCGTCAAGCTTCTACCTTAACGCTCGGTAAGTTCGCGAAACTTCAAGCACAACAGCAGTCAAAGCCCGATGATGCGGGGAGCGAGAATAATATCCCCGGCGAAAAAAAAAACGATAATGTACCGAGGGATACGTGGCGCCCTCTCTCTCTCTCTCTCTTTTACGGATAACGCCGAAAGCAACCCCCTTTCCTCTGGTGTACAGAGGGGGAAAGGACGCCACACGTCGCAGCACTTTTCGACGTCGGGCCATTCATCTCTCTTCCCCCTGACCATATAAACCTCCCCCCCCCCCGCAATAGGATATTCACGCGGATTATAGAACCATGCGCCATATGCGCGTTACCTGTAATCGCGAATGGGATAAATTAAGCTTGCTACGGGTTGGGTCAATATTTTATTGTTCCATAGAAATATGACGAATCTCGGTTTTTTTTCGGGTTTTATTTGAGAAAGTTTGAGAGTATTTTTTTTGGATAGTCGATGATTTTTTGTGTCGACTGGAGTTGATGAAAATCAATTGAAACAGTGATGATCTTAATACAATGTTGATAATACACAATTATAATAATTTTGATATTAATAATTTCATAATTCTACATTTATTGAATTTATAAATTTTATTCGTAATTTTTCTTTATCATCACATTATTATTATATAATAAATATGTGTATTATATGTAAATATGTACAATGTAGTCTTACCTGTTTTTATCGAGAATGAGTTGCTCCTTTTTTTTTAGTTAATAACGTGTCGTTTGTTTGTATCGTTCAAGGGTGCAGCGAGGATGAGGCCGGCGCTGAGCTTGCTGAAATTGCCGATTGTGGTGGTGGCGCTGCAGCTCAAGGAGGAGGAGGAGGTGGCGGCGGAGGAGGAGGTGGAGGAGGCGGTGGGGGTGGAGGAGGAGGTACTGGGGCCACCAGTGGTAGTGGCGGAGGAGAGGCGGGCTCGGCGAAGCAAGGCGAGAGATGCCCGCAGTGTGGCATGCTTTGTAGAAATTTACACATTCTCCAGCTTCATCTCGAAGACATTCACAAAACTTCCTTCGCAAGCATCGACAAGCACGATCTCAGCGCTCAATTCTCACAAGTTGTGAGTTGTACAAAAGCTAATAACGTTTTATCAATACTACGTTTAAAATTTTGTAATTATAATTTTTACTTTTTTGTTTCCAGTCGTGCAAAGTGTGTAACAAAACTTTCGCAAATGTATATCGTCTCCAAAGGCACATGATCAGTCACGACGAGAGCGCGGTACTCCGCAAATTCAAGTGTCCACATTGCGAGAAAGCCTTCAAGTTCAAGCACCATCTCAAGGTATATCATCGCTTCGTCCCTTTTTTATATTCAATTCGATTTTATTACCTACTTGTTTTTCCCTCGTATTTACGTTTGCGTTCTTAAACTGTTTCAGGAACATCTTCGTATTCACAGCGGTGAAAAGCCATTCCAATGCAACAATTGCGGCAAACGTTTTTCCCACTCGGGCTCTTACTCGAGTCACATGACATCGAAAAAGTGTCTGATCGTAAATCTAAAGAAATCGCGACAGAGCTCGATCACGAGCGTCGACCGAGTCGCGAAAAAGTCTCAGCAAAATCTGTCCAATTCGCGTCGCGAGGTCGTGGACCTTCACGTCTCGAACAACAATACGTTTATGCCGATATTGCCGAAATTATCGCCCTCGGACTATCAAGATATACAGCGGGATAGCGCGGGTGAATAATCGAAAATTTGTCTCAATATCTAATTATTATCGTCGAATAAACGGAAACAACAAAAATCTAACTGTAAAAATTGAATTTTTGTTTTTTTTCTAGGTATTTACGACATGCCGACACTTCTACCTCAAATGATGGGCTTCGGTAGTTACTTTCTCCAATCGTCGCTCGGCAAAATTCTCAATCAATTGCACACGAAGAGACTCGACGAGGTAGCGGAGCAATTCGAATCGCATCGCGAGGTAATGAGTCCGTCTACCGCGGATTCCGAGGGTACGGAAGGCACGGAAGGTAAAAATTCACCGGTACCAACGGACCCTCAGGGTCTCGACGCGGTGAGACGAATTCTCGAAACCGTCAATACCTCGGTGACGAAACAATTGCTCGAAGCGAATGTAAGAAAATTAACCTCGTCGCCGGCCACCATCAAACGAGAATACGACGAGGACTATCAGGTACAATTTTTCATCATTATTATTCTTTCGTTTCTTGAAAAATTGTATAAGATTTCTGGCAAATTTCTAGATCGATTAATTAACTTAATGTAATTTTTATTTAGGATCAGGATAGCGAAATGTCGAGTGAAATGACGCATAGCCAAGATTGGCAAGCGGCCGATCAGTGCGACTCGCAGAGCGAGGGTCTCGCCGCGAAGCTCGAGGATGTCAATCAGCCGTCTTCCGAGAGACAGAGCTTTAAGAGAAAAGCGGAAGATACCGGCGTCGATACGTCCGAGGCTGATTCGGAGGACGAGGAGAGTACTCAGCCGCAGAACGAGTCCGGGAGAAGGGTCAGAGCTCGTTCGTTGATCGACGACGAACAGTTGGCCGTTCTCAAGGGTTACTACGCGATAAATCCACGGCCTAAGAAGGAGGAAATAGCGATGATCGCGAATTACATACACTTTCCTACTCGGGTAGTTCAAGTAGGTTTAATAATTATATTTTTAAAACGTTCATTTCCCACGTTTAATCGTAATCAATTTTTATTTTTATTTTTTGTATTATTTAGGTTTGGTTTCAAAATTCACGAGCGAGAGATCGTCGAGAATCGAAGATCCCGGGTCTCGTGCCACTGGCGAATCTGAACAATCACGCGATCAATCTCGAGCAACCGCTCGATTTGTCCAAGAAGGAAGCTTACACGATATCCGTGGTGAAGGACAGCGACGGTGGCTCCAGCAGACATACAGCGTCACCATGCGGTCCTAAGGAGGAACTAATTCGTCCGATCACCCAAGTTCAGAACGAGACCGACGATGTCGACGATTCGCCTCTCGTTATAGACGAGGAAACGACGGATTCGGCCGAAGTTAAGAAACCGGAAGTAATAATGGCCGTAGAGGAAATTCCGGTCAAGGTTAATCCACCGACGATTCAGACCAAGAGCAACGAGCCAGATATTCATCCGACGATCGAGGCGCCACCTGTCGTCGAAAACGAACAGGAGGGTCTGTACTTTTGCGATCGGTGCGACAAGACTTTCTCGAAGCACAGTTCACTCGCCAGACACAAGTACGAACATTCCGGTGAGTCTATCCATATATTAATAGTAAATTATGAATTTTATCAACATCTCGAAAGAATTTAATTCGATCGATTGTAGAAAAATCTTAATATTACGTTTATTCGTGAAACAGGGCAAAGGCCTTACAAATGCGAGGAGTGTCCCCGTGCGTTCAAGCACAAGCACCATCTGACGGAGCACAAGAGGCTTCACACCGGCGAAAAACCGTTTCAATGCTCCAAATGCCTGAAGCGATTTTCTCATTCGGGTTCCTACAGCCAGCACATGAATCATCGTTACTCCTACTGCAAGCCATACAGAGAATAGTGACTACCTCGTCGTCGACGTCCTCGTCGTTTCGCAACTTTGCCAAAAAGTAACCAAAAATGTCCGCTCGCCGAGCCAAGTACGTATGAAAGCAAAAGAAAAAACGAAAAAAAAAACAAACATAGAAACAAAAAAGCACACTTCCTTCATTCAGGGCTTAGCATTTAAGCTTTATTCACCGATTATAACGTCAAACGAGCACTTCGTTGTAAGAGCTTCGTTTGCAAGAGAGAGAGAGAGAGAAAGATAAAGGTAAAATAAAATTCGAGAGCAAAGAAGTGGTGTTTTGCCTCGAGACGCGGTGGTTCAAAACGTAACATCACAGAGAGAGAGAGAGAGAGAGAGAGAGAGGGTAAGAGAGAAGAGAAAGGGGCTGAGAAAAAGATATAAAAAAGAAAAGCGTACGAGAGCCAAATCTTCCGGAAGTTTGGGTTTCCGATCAAAGTTCGAAAATAAAATTCGCGATCGCGAGACTGACACGAATAAAACGAAGCTCCGGACGAGCTTTTGCCCAAACGCGTTGATATAAGATAACAAAACAAAAAAAATGAGAAAAGAAAACAAACGAAAAAATGAAAAAAAATAAACAAAGATAAACCAACAAACATCACGTAACGGTACCAAAAATGCATAATGCAATAATCTATTATATATTATAAATAATATACATAATATTTTATTATTTTTATTAACAAAATATATTATACGACGACAATAATAAGAAGAACTAATAAATGTACAAATTTGTTAGCCACGATGCGCGATCGGGGAAGTTCCGAAGACGAAGAAAAGCACACACGAAAAGAAAAAAAGAAAAAGAACGGATGAGAAAGAGAGAAGTGAAAGAAAGAAAATGATGAAAGAGAAAATAATACGATGAAGAGAAGGGGAAAAACACTTCGCGAACGTTTGAAACAGTGCGTTTACTATGAACAAAGCAAAAGCAAAGAAAAGAAAATAAGAAAAAAAAATAGCGGAATACTTTTTGAAGATGAATTAAGAGGCAAGAAAAATTATTGATAAAATAGTTGAAGTAAGGAATATTGAAGTTCGCGCGAGAAAATTAAATAATAAATGAAAAGAAAGAAAAAACGAACAAGCTCTCGGAGAATTTTCCGCGGTATTGCAGTTATTATGTATAACTATAAAACACGAATCGTGATTAACGCGACTAAATCGAGTACGCGTGCACAAGCGTTGAAGGAAACAAAGAATCGAAATTTAAGGATTATATATTATATATATATATAACAATTTAGGTATGCGTCTCGGCAAAGAATAGCGAGAACCTTCGTTTTTTTTGTCCAGCGAACGAGCTTCCGTTATTGCAAAAGCCTCTGCCAAAAAAAAAAAAAAAAAAAAAAACAGAAAAAAGCCAAAAAAAAAAGAAAATGAGATACTTGGGTGTACTTTGTGTAAAACGGGCGAAAACTCGCACGCGTTGAAGATACTTTGTCATTTCTTTGTGTTCTTCTCTCTCTTTTTTTTGTTTATTGTTCATAAATTCTAAGCGTGAACGTTTCATTAATTATTTCTCGTTTCGTTTTTTTTGTTTGTTTGCGTCTCGTTTATTTTATATTCTCTCGACATGTTTTTTTTTTTTTATATTTTGTACGTAGTAATTAATCGTCAATTGTTAAACGCCGTGAAAAAAAAGTACGAGAATGAAATATGATTTAGAGCCTAAAGCACGGGAGCGATCGCAATTTATTGTTCGAAACACATTCCTATTGCGAGTCTCGTTTTTTTTTGTAAATTTTTTCTTCTTATTATTATTATTGTCTTTATTAATTTTATCGCCATTCGCGACGAGAAATTCGATGTCGTTGCTAACGACAAAATTAAATTGCACACGCCTGAACTTATACTCCGAGAACAGAGCTTATAACGAAGAATGAAAAAAAAAAAGAAAACGAGTGGAAAAGAAATAATATGATAAAAACGCGCGTTTTGCCAGAAGAAGGAAAAAAAGAGAGAAAAAAAAGAAACTCACTTAAAATATACGATAAACGCGAATGACTAGAATGGAAATCCGGAGTCGTCCTAAACAATGCGATGGGCATCGCGCGGATCGGTGAACGAGAGAAAATTCAAAAAAGAAAAAAAACAGAAAAGCAAAAACCAAGATAAGAAAAAATCGAGTATAATCGAACAATCGTACTTACCGCCAGTCGACGCATTAATCCTATTATTTTTCCAGCCACATTCCGTAAATACGCGTTTTGTTTTTCTTCCGCTCTAATTTTTTTGTTCTTCTTTTTTTAAATTAGATTTTAGAACGTTTTTTTGCCTGCCACGATAATTATTCCTTTTTTTCGTTTTTGTTTGCTTTTAATCGTCGCGTTAAAACGAACGCGACTTGCATTTCGACTTTTTTTTTGTTTTGTTATTTTTTTCGATCATTCCCCGTTGCACGCGAGAGAATTCGTCGAAGACAAATTTCATTGTTTTTTTTGTATTCGCCCGTGAAGTTCCCGTCCCCCGGGGTCGAGAGTTTTCAAAAGTTTTGTCCGAAGAGAAAGAGAAAACGTTATTTATAAAAAAAAAATAATATTTAAAAAAAAAAGGAAAACCGGTGATTTTTGCTCTCGCAGCGATTTTATCGCGCGATTCACCGTTGGATCCGTCGGCCCGATTCGAGGATGACAAATTTTCGAACGAACGAATCTAATTATGATATTAAATGCTTCCAATACTGTACTATTAAACAACAACAACAAAAAGCTACGATAATTATTACGGACGTTTCTATCATTTTTCTTCTCTTTTCTTGTTTTTTTTTTTTTTTTTTTTTTTTTATTATTATTATTTTTCTAACTATCATTATTATTTCTAATTATTCGTTCGAGGAGCCTAGATACAAATGGAAGGGGGAGCAGCGATTTGACCCAACAGAATATATGTCACTGCAAAGATAATGATAATACTCGAGAATGTATTTTATAACAGTTTATTCGTCTCTTTTTTTATTTACACATACCACAAGTGATAAGTGATATTGTTATTGATAAATGATTACTGAGTACCGCGCGTAAAATTTGCCAGCGAATAGAAAAAACGGATGGCACGTTTTATGCGGAAATGGAAAAAAGAAAGAAAAAAAATGAAAAAAGAAGTAAAGATTAAAAATTAAAAATTAAAATAATAATAATAATTATTAATGATAATAATGATAATAATAATATTAATTAATAACGATGACGATAATAACGTTTAATATTAAATAAACGCTGAACTTGTACTTCCTCAACGTAGAAGCTTCGGTTATCCGCGACAGGCATCGTGTTCATATATATTCATCCTACGAAATAAGCAACAAATATGATGCTTATAATACTCATTTATTATAGTGTTAACACTTAAGAAATATATTTTTATATAATTATAATATATATTATAATACGATAGAAACTTACATGAGATCGTACGTACGGTCGACACAGGTCTCTATCCGCCCCCCCCCCCTCCCTTCGCGCTAAAACCATACACACCGTCGCGTCGGTACAAAAGAAAAACGAAACACAATTTTTCGATATTTCACTTTCCAAAAAGTCGTAATCTCTCTCTCTCGTCGACTCGGTCCCGCGAGTAAAGCGTACGCCACGAAAAATACGTCATTCACTTTCGGGTTAAAGAAAACAAACAATTCTTTCATCGAGATGCATTTACTTGATATTAAACGACGATCGCGAATCTCAGCGATTAAATACGTTTTTAATCCCACGAAGGAAACGAACAAAACACTAAAAAAAAACGATCGTAGCTGTTTCGTTAATAATTCACGGATTCGTTCAAATCGCAGGTATTTTTTTCTTTTTCTTCATTGTCAGTATTCCTCGGATGAAATTTTGAGGTAATGTTTGTACGGTGCGAGACAAGATTTATGTATATACAATGTAAAGATCGAGCCGTCACGGGTTTAAAAACGAAGATTGAAAATAACGTAAAGACAATAATAAATCGACGCACTCGTTACGTATACTAATGACAAAAAAGATAATAATAATAATCGAAGGGAATAAGAGGAAAATAATTTTGAGATAAAGGTGAAGTGAGGCATCGCGGCTCTCCGATAGTTCAAAGAAAACAAAACAAAAAACTGTACTGTGGCGCCATCTGTCGCTCCTTCGACGTAACGACGACGCCCGAAACTTTTCGCAATCGTTCTCTCGGCTCGACCGCCGATCTCTCGACGCGTTTTTTTCAACAACGAAACGGTTTGACTAAGAGATTATTATTAATATTCGCGATTAAAAACGCAGTCCGCGTCGCGCGTACCTCGGCAGTACGATTACGATAGAATAAGCGTTTCGTTTCTTTCTTTCAGCAAGAGATTCCGATAGTAATTGTTGTCGCGAAAATCGCGCGCTGTCGTGTAACCGCTGATCTAAACAAGCTGCCAAATGCATACGATATATAACCTTAAAAAAAATTAAAAAAAACTTTCCACTATAGAGACGCAAGAAGAGTCCACTAAAAAGTTTTGTCTGTCGCTTTTCACAGGTACGCGAGAATTGAAACGAACGAACGGAAAAAAAGACACGATATAATTGAACGGAAAAAAACGCGTCGCCCGACAATATTATTATACCCTCTGTCTCGTCGGTATCGGCAAAATTTCACGTATGTAATTCCTAAAGAGAAAAAAAAACAAGAAGAAGAAAAAAGTGATGGAGAGAACTAAATGAGATGAAAATTTTTACGATTGTTAAAGCAACGATTTAATAATAAAAAAAAATAATAAAAAAAAAATTAAAAAAAGAAAAAAACAAGCACCATACGATGCCTTCCGTGAACGACCGAGCTTGCCTAGTTGCCAAATAGTACCGACGAAGCGAGTTTAATATCGAAGGTAGGCTGTTTTTTCGATGCGATTCTACTATGGAAAAACAAAAACAAAAAAAAACACGAAAACCAAAACAATAATATTGAAGAGTCTTGTTGGTTCGATTCGGTGCATCGAGCGCCCCAAAAACGAGCGTTAACGGCGAGAATCACAACTATTTATTCATCATGGTGGAATCTCATTACGATCCATTGTTAACGTCTTAATTCTTTTCTAAAATACCACTATTTGTTTCTCTTTTAAATGCACGTGACGGCGATCCTCGTATACGCAGTCGGCCTTAATGCACAGGCAAATTGCTTTTTGTCCTCCTCTCCCCGCCCCCGGTGCCTCGCTGCACTGAATATGGCCCATTGCGGAAGTGTAATGGCTCTTCTTTTCGAAGCTATGAAAAAAGAGAAAGCTTCGCGCGCAAATCGAAAAATAAAGAGAAATCTACCTTGCGACTTCCGATTATGCGCAGTAATATACTGGTGGTTATGCAATTGAGCTTTCCATGACTATATATATATGTATATGTATATACATATATACGTATAAATATATATATATATATATATATATAAACACACATAAGTACCAGAATGAAGATTTAAAAAATTGTATATTACTATTCGATACCACGGACAATAAAAAAAATATACCGTTTCACTTAGAAGCTTAGACCGTAAATACAACATAGTATACACGTAGGAATAAAAGGTATATAAATTTACAAAAAAAAATTGGTATATGAATATATATATATATATATATATATATATATATATATTATATATATATTATATACATTTAAAAAAATACGTTTAATTGCCATGAAATAAAGATATGGAAATGATAAATGGTGAGAAAAAAAACACTAAAAAAAACAAAAAAAACAATGTAACGCAATACGTACTCATGGAAGCGAGAGAAAAGAAAGCGAAAGGCTAGCCATGTAGTGTCGGCAGTCCCAAATCGTGTTTAAATAAAGGGAATATCTTTTTTCGATTTATTGTAAAAAAGAAAAGAAAAGAGAGAGAGAGAGATAAGAAAGAAAAAGTAATTCCAAGTATTTCGGCAATATCGATGTGAATTAAAATTATTATATATTTCGAGAAAATTGTACTCGAGGCTAACGAAACGCGGCAAAAAAATGATGCTTATCCGATTGACTTTTTTTTTGTTTTTCGTTCGATCCGTTCGAAAGTGAAAGAAATGAGAGGAAGAAAACTTTCAAGCGCGCGTCGTAAAAGTAACAAAAAAATCGAATTACTTATTTTATTCGTAATGGGCAAAGGGCAAAGGGTTTGTAAAGTGGGAGCTGTTCACACTATGTCGCTAACTTTTAAAAAAATGGGTCAGGACGACCTCGAACCGTCGTATTTGTTACTGTGGAATAAGAGGAAAGAAAAGAAAAAATGAAAGAAAGAAAGAAAGAAAAGAAACGGAGATGACGAAGCCAGAAAAAGAATAAGAAGAAGAATAAAGAAAATATTGTATTGTGACGAAGTTCCATCCATAAATAAATAAATGAAATATTATACAGTTAGGCCGACTATTCCGCCAGTTCGTGCCTTTTTTCTGCAGGTAATGTGCAGTTTTGGAAGCGGATCTAGCGAGCTCTGTAAATTGAGCGAAAAGAAAGAAAGAAAGAAAAAAAAAGAAAAAAAAACGAAATATGCAGATTTCCCGTGTATTTAGTCGACTCGCCTACTCTACGGAGTACCATCCCCACCTCACTCCAACCTCTCCGAAGGTACTGATATATTAAAATGTCACGATCGTTTTCTAACCTTCCAATTATTTATTTGCATGTATAATATTGTGTAAAAAAATACCACGGTACGCATAATAGAACGAAAAATGTAGATTTACATTATCATAACCGAAGTATATATTGATTTTTTTTCATTCGTAATACGATTTCCATTTGAAGGAAAAATTGTTTGTTTTTTCGTTTTGTCCTAGAACGAATTTATTGAACGGTGAATCGTTCGACGCAAATAAATCAGTACGTTCAGAGACGTTAAAAATTTTATATTGATTTACGAAAAAAAAAAAAAAAAAAATACAAACGATGTAGTATAGATGCCTATGATGTAATGTGCAAGTAGTTTGGGTTCGAATTAATTTTAGCCGACGGTTCAAGAGCCTCATTTTGACGTATTTTTCCAATGTGTGGTAGCTGAAGTAAAGCAAGATAAAAAAAAGAAACAAAAACGAAACGAAAAATCGAAAATGAAATGAAACACGTCTAAGAAAAAAAAACTTTTGTAGAACGATACCCGTATACTTTTCATTCCAATGTCCTCTTTCTTTCGCATTTCTTTCGTTTCTATGGCCGAGCGAATTATTATGTTGCGTGCAGATCGATTGTCCAACATGTACACTTAGAATGCAATTATACACTGTATTTATGTATTTTTATCGAGGTGTAGTAGTTGCAACCTGTACATTGCGCATTGAATGGCGAATATGTTTTTCTATTTTGTTTTTTTTCCGTTCTTCCATTAATTACGATGGATATTATTTCTTCAAAGACTCCTCTTGGTATGAATAGCGATAAGAAAATGATGAGAAAATGTTTGATTCGTTAAAATAAACGTGAATGGATTTTCTTGTAGTTTCCGATTGTTATTAGACGACAAGGTACGACGATCGAAGTTTATCAAGATCGTTGATTCATTTGCTTTTTCAAAAAAACTATGGCTACAAATTTATTGAAAAAATGCATTTATCGTTTTGAAAATGGCACAACACTGTGCGTTTTATAAGAAAATATGTACATTCGTGCGATCGATGTATTTTTCTTTTTACAACTTCACGACCAGCTCGGTACCAGGATACTCGGGTAATTCGAGATTGTACTCAGTCGCTAATTTATTTGGGACGAATCTACCTCCGAGATAATGATGCTTTCCTCCAAAAATTTTAGCGCACAATTTTGGCGCGGTTAGAGAAATTAGCATCTCGGGATTGATACCGCCTTCCGTGGGTGGTCCTGTTTCTACATCCCAGCCGGATGGAATGTCGATGCTGCAGATGGGAATCGTCGAGGTTTTAAGGACATCGACTACAGGAATAAATTCGGTTCTCACGGGTGGTTTGAAACTGAATCCAAACAGTGCATCGACGATTAGTCTGTATTCGCTCAAATTTTTGAAACTTTCGACTCCTTCGAGAATGACGATATCGTTTTCTCGGCATTGATGCAAAAGATTCTCATAGAGACGATTATTCGTTCTTTTGGGATAATAAACTTCAGGCGAATATCCCAAAAGTTTCAAGTGTCTCGCGCAAACCAAGCCATCCCCTCCATTATTACCCGGTCCACAGCAGATTAGAACCTTGTTCGAGGATTTTGGAGATGCCGGGTAACATTTGGCTATTGCTACCGCGCAGCTCTGACCGGCTAATTCCATCAGTTGGTCGACACTGAACTTATACTTTTCGAACAGATCTTTATCTACATTTATGGCTTCGGATTGTCTGAGATATTTCACCATATTGTTCTTTTGGTCTTTAGAGAAATGTTGACAGCGAATGAAATGCAGAAACGAGAGCTTTGAAATTGCAGTGCGAGAAATCAATTGCAAATTTCTCGTCAGAGACTTCAGCATCGAAAATAAAGCTTGGCTTTCTCTTTGTACCTATCAGAAAAAGAATATATATGTTACGAATTCTATAGAAACGTAACAGTTTTTTTACTTACAATGATTTATCGAAAATTTCTGGATATTCAAGACAAAAATCTGATTTTTGATAGCGTCTTATGGAAAACAATACTGTTGTTTACCCTAGGTAAATCAGCTGTTTTGCACAATTACGACAATGGCGATAAATCGCGAATTTTGTGGACACAGGAATTTGAGATTCTGAGTTGGTACATGGCTGGGGGTTGGGTGTTAATTTAACGACAAAAGATAAAGTAGCTCGTCGAAGATAATCACGACATACTGGCACTATCGTATTCATGTTTTTTTTTCATTTGTATATTTATCGAACTTTCGAACAATTTTTGTTCTACATAGCTTTATATATTTTTATGCAGATAAGGCTGATGTAATAGAGCCATACACATTCAAATTGACCGCCACCGGAAGTCGTGGCAGCACTGATCAGACTCTCGTATTACAACTTCCGCTTAACCAGCAATTCTTTTTTTCTGCTTTTCACGATACTACTACGCGAATTTTTTTATCTTATGGAACAGTTGTGTCAAATAACCTGTTCGTCCCAAATTTCCCCCATCTAATGATGTTTATAAATATGAGAATTTGACAGTTTTACACCGTAGCGTCTGTACAATATTTTACGTCTCTCGGAACATGTAGATAAAAATCGGTCGTTATCCAAACACAAACGAGATGCAAATTATAACTATTATTCCATTCTAACGTAACTAATATTATTTATTGGAAAAAAAAAGAAGAACGTATAATCGGTTCGTCTGAAAAATGACAACTGGCCAAAGTGGACACGATCATTCCTTCACCATCAGACAAGAGATACAACGTTTCGAGAGTGTTCATCCGTCTATATACGCTATTTACGATCTGATAGATCTTATCACGGATACTCACATTGCCAAACAAATTCGCGAACATGTTGTCGCCATCGAAGGTACCGATCCGTATTTTTTCGTCTGATGTAACAGCTGCTTTTTTTCATTTTCATTTTGTGACCTCCGTCACGTGCAATATGCATGTTATTTCAATCGGTTTCAGACTCTTTCGTCAATAGCCACGAGTGGACGTTGGCCAGAGACGTTCCTGAATTGCATCTCGGAATTATCGGCTCGTGCGATTCGGGCAAATCCGCCCTGGTTCACAGATACCTAACCGGATCTTTCATGCACGAAGAATCGCCCGAAGGCGGACGTTTCAAGAAAGAAGTTTTTATTAACGAACAGAGTTATTTATTACTCATCAGAGATGAGGGTGGAGTGCCAGAATCACAGGTATTTACAATTCTTGTCGCAAACATAACGGTATTTCTTAATTCTTATTTTTTCACCTGCATTTTTCAGTTTTCTTCCTGGATCGACGCTGTCCTACTTGTCTTTAGTTTGGAGAGCGAAGAAAGCTTCTCGGTAGTATGCCATTACTATAACAAAATGTGTTCTTTTCGGAATATGTCCGATGTACCAAAAATTTTAGTAGGCGTACAAGGTTCGTTACAGTAATCTCTCGGTTTTATTGTCCGGAGGATAAAAAAATGTTCTTTTTTGTAATCGCTTCGAACATTTTCAGATTCGATCAACGACACTAATCCTCGTGTGATAAAAGATATTCGGCCAAGAAAGTTAGCCAGCGACCTGAGGTGTCCTTATTACGAGACCTGTGCCATTTACGGCTTGAACGTAGAAAGAGTCTTTCAAGATGGTGAGCTGTTAAATATTTATTACAATTTCCCCAAAATATCGTTTCAACCATTCAACATGCCATGCAATAACGAAATTTCTTTCGCAGTGTGTCAAAAAATTATCCAAAAAGTATCTACCAAACAGACGCGATGTAATGGACAAAATTTGGGAGATAACGAAACGAAATACTCGATACCTGTGATTTCAAAAACTTTGCTGCCACCTACCAAAGACACGGAAATGGGCAGTCCCTCGAAAATAAATGTAAGCCGATTCGAATGTATTTTGTATAATCGATTGATTAAAATCGTGCTGAAAATTATTATTCGCATCTAGATAGCTGACAAAGCCGAAGAATTTCTTCGACCGATGCAGGACAACATCACGCAGTGCGAATCTGTGTTATCCAACGACAGTTTTCAATATATACAAAATCAGCATGGAGAGCTTCGCTCATCGATTTTAACACCGACGACAATCAGGTAATTTTTTTTTGTCATAGTTACAAAATTAATGACTGGGAGATATTTAATAATAATTAATTTAAATAGAAAATTTCGGAGAAAATCAAACATATTTACACCATCGAAGAAAGAAAAGTACAATATGGGTGAGATGGGCGTCGGCAGAGAAATACCGGCGAAGCAAGGCTATCTTTTCAAGCGTAGTAGCAAATCACTCAAAGAGAGAAAGAAAAAGTACGTCACGCTGTTGGAGGATGGCAGATTGACGTATCACTCGAGCCTGCACGATTACATGAACGACACGAATGGCAAAGAGATATTGTTGCAATACGTGACCGTAAAGGTACCTGGAAAAACTCCAAAAGGCTCGAAATCGACGCCTACGCAAGGTGAAATTTCCAAAATATCGATTATATAAATTCTTTAAAAATTGAATAGTTTGATCTACAACCGAATGATTTTTCTCGCAGACGATGGTTTCGAGTTTTCTATCATTTCATTGGAGAACAAAACCTGGCATTTTGAGGCAAATAACGCGGATGATCGGGAAAGTTGGATCGCCGCAATCGAGCAGCAAATATTGTCGAGCTTACAAAACAGCGACGGCGATAAGAAAAATGAGACAGAGGCCTTTAAGATGCATTGCATAAAAAACAAAGTATCTGGAAACGATGCATGCGCTGATTGTGGGGCCGCGAGTAAGAATTCACAGTTGTTATCTCCGTAAAAGGAATTTTATCGCAATTTGTTTGATTTGAAATTGAAACTTTGTCCGTAGATCCGGATTGGGCGAGTCTAAATCTCGGAGTGCTAGTTTGCATCGAATGTTCCGGTATACACAGGAATTTGGGTTCTCATATATCGAAAATACGATCGTTGGATCTCGACGATTGGTCGTGAGTATAATTAAAAATCCTAGAATTCTTTTTAAAAAATACGAATATCGAAATTTCCATGAATTATCAATGCAGAGCTGGTCAATTGAGCGTGATGTTGGCTCTCGGCAACGACATCGCGAACGGGGTTTGGGAATACTGTCTAAATGGTAAAGTAAAGCCAAATTCCGAGTCGTCCAGGGAAGAAAAAGAACAATGGATACGATGGAAATACGAGGAAAAAATATTTTTACCACCGACAAATCCGAATATATCACTCGGGAAATTACTGATCGATTCCGTTTGCCGGTAATTTTCGATGTTTATAAAATTTTTGTTTTAACTTCGAACGAATAATTTTTTAATTACAAAAATCATTATTATTTAAAACAAATTGATAGTTATTGTCTTTATTATGCCAACAGAGGCGACATGAGAGCATTCACACTGTGCCTGGCGAGATGCTGTTACGAGGATATAAATATATCTGTAAGCGCAGAGGACCTTCGAACTCCTTTGCATCTAGCTTGCGCGACCGGTAACTTAGCAATGGCTCAACTCTTGATCTGGGTAATTATTATAAAAAAATGTCAGTAATTTTCAAAAATATCAAATACGCAGCTGAAACGATAGGTTTTTTTTACAGCATAAAGCTAATCCTCAGAATCTCGATCACGAGGGACGAACTTGCATGTCGTATGTGAGAGCATTGGAGAGAACCCTTGACAATTCGTCCGATTCGATGGAGATGCAAAAGTTATTGGAGGTATTAGAACAGGCTAGTATATCGAGTGTCGAAGAGACGGAGGCAACACAGTATTAATCTCGTTCGGTCTAGCATGAGCGAAAAAAAGTCTCGAAAGTTTGGAAGCGTTTTTTCGAACTACCTTGACTGAAGAATTTGGTGAGAAAATGTTTGTTGCTCGAGTCGGTGAAGATTTTCTTCACTTGGACCAGCGATCGCATATTCTTATCGAGTTACCGGCAGACCAAGCGTTTTTATTACTCTACGTACTTATATCATCGTGTTTATCGACGAAATCGTCGATCGCACGGATTTTTTATTTAAAACGACGAAAGACAGAAGTTCTTGTTGTCTCGAGAGTTCATTGTTTTAAAACAGAAACAAGAAACTTGTGTGAATTTCAAACGGTATTCCTTTGTGTATCCTGTAGGATTTTTAATGATTGTCTTTCTAGTATCTGTCCGAATTATTATTTTGGCGTCCCATTATTATATATATATATTATTATTATTAATATTATTATTATTATTGACTAATTTCAGACTCGTCGATTTGTTTAACGTAAGATCCTAAGCATTTATCCCCCAATTTTCCGATGCATTCTAGCAATTAATTTTTTCGTCAAACGGAAATGATGAAACGAAAGAATAAAGACAAGAACAAAAGTATATTAGCAATACGAGCCACCGATGAAGCCTCGGGGCGCACGAGGTATAAAACGTCATCATCACAGTAGTACTGTAATTATCCGAAAATTCACCGAACGTTTTTAACATTTGTCACTTCATTCTCGTGCAAAAAAAAGTTGATTGTGGCCGATAGGGAGACGAAAAGATTCAGTTTTCAGCATGAATTCTTGCATGATACAGATACGATTATTATATTATGTATAATGAAAGTGGAAGATTTTTGTTTTAGCAAGATAATCGAGTGTGCGTTGTCAATGGACTGAGAAGTACAAAAGCGCTCATAAATCTAGTTATATTTATACATTGAATGTATTCGAATTATGCTTTTACAATTCTCACGTTAATGAAATATATATATATAGTACGCAGGCGTTGTCCCCTCAACTGCGCCGATTTTCAATGTAACGAGAAATAGTACGAAATATTCTTCTTAGATGGAAGGCACCGAAGCTTCATCCCCCGATTCCTAATCTACCGCTGTCATAAAAAAAGAATAATTTAAAACAATTAAAACGATAGACGATTATTTTAAAACTTGCATTTTTAGTGATTAGTTATAAATAAAATAATAAAGTAAACAATTTAATATAATTTTGCTCACTACAGAATGGGTATGTTCCTTGGGTATCCATCGCGAAATTTCCAACGACTCGAAGTTGCGGAGTAACGAGTCCCATCATTGCGCAAGAATTTGCGTTACAGTCGTCGGATATGATGAAATTTTGATAACTCAAACTCGCGTAGGTAGCATTGTAGCGTTTACCAAATATGCAGCCTTCCTTTATCGCAGCCGCCATGTAACGAGGTGCTCGAGAATGACTGCAGGTTGCCAAATTGTATAGAACTGAGAATGAAAGAATTTTCACTGTAAGCATAATTTGTTTTGCCATTCCAGACGATTTAACGCCTACTCACCTTGAAAAGTTATTCTTGGTATGTCGGTAAACTTTTTGTACATAAAATTTTCGCCATCAAGGACGCAATTGGGTTGATACTTTCCACCGTTTACAAAAAAGTCAACGGTACCAACGCTCTTACTTATTCCAAACCCGAGAGCTGGTATAAATGGCCTTCCATCGGTGTGCACAACGTCAATGAATTTCGCATCATTCCCGTCCAATCTGATCTTCGCATTTTTGCCTTGAAAGCCCGGCTGAGCTGGATCGAGAGCTTTATACGAAATTAAAACTATAGAATCATCGAAATTACGTTGTTTAATTTCGAGAATGGGAAAGATCCGTTCGTGCCTGTAATTCTGCCGATTCCAGATATATTTTTGCCAACGTATGACATTATGTGAGATCCTAAACTATGACCCAGTAGATGAATTTTTGCGGGATCCGCGCTAGTCTCGCGAAGGATATGCCGAAGGACCCTAAGATTTAAAAAATACAACATAAAACTCTAAAGAATATTGCTAAAACGAAAAATTCAATTTCTCACCTCCGGATTTCAGCTGCCACCATTCTAGTGTTCGAAGCAGCTTGGAAATAGAACGCCTTCGCCCCCGCCGTCCAGTCCACTCCAAAGACATTTCCATCGGACTAAATAACGAATACTAGCTAAACAAAACATTTCATGAAAGTCTTTGTTAAAACCATCCAACTTACTCTGGCCAAGATCGAATCTGTGAGATTTTTAAACCAAGCGACATCGTTGCCACTGAAATATCCATGAGTTACAAAGTACGTGGGTTTCCGAGCATCGAATCCTGGGTTGAGCTGAATCGTCGGCCAGGATTGCATGTACGTCGCGTTAGGATTTTTCCTGGAAATAAAATTTTTATTTATTCCAAATTATTCCGAGTTACTACGAATTTTACAATTTCTTACCTATTCGAGAAGTAAAAAGTTGTGTTCACTGATCGAGGCTCATTAGGTCCTGGATATGGCCTGAGGAAATCAAACCAGGGATAATCCGTGGGAAAACAGCCCAATTCATCGTAGCATTTGTCCGTTGCGAAAACTTGGGAACGGAAACTTTGTTATTTTCATGCTTTTTTGAGTTAAGAGACACTTTTTTCATATTAAACTTACGACCAGGTGTGACAAACGCAACGATGAGTAAAGCTAATTGCTCAGCAAACTTCATAATTAGCCAATATTAATTATCAAGACCAGAGAAGATTGACACGATATTGGTTAAAAATTGAGCCCACACCGTCTTTTTATATAGATGGGCTATCCAGCTAACAACGAATTTTATACCCAATGCTATGTTTAATCAGGTGTACTGATGAATAGTCGAATGAAACGTTGAACGGTAATGTATTCGCCGTACGATTATTCAAGCACTGTCCGTATCAAAAAGTTAATCAAATTCGAAAGTCAATATACCTAGGAACGATTATGTAAAAACAAATTCACAGCTTTAGTTAAACATCGTACGGTTCGACGAACCAATCTTTAAGGCGAGTTAAACAATGACTTTTCCAGTGACAGCGATGTATTTGTTGAGAGAGTACATAAAACGAATCGATCATTAATAATAACGTTAACACGTTAGCGATCGTTTTCTGAATTGCGTCAACGAATTTTATACGAGCACGATGAAACGCTGGTACCATGAAAATGTTGTTCATACTCGTTCCAATCATCTGAAAAAAATACATAGAACAATACAGTGTAAGTCGAACTTTGAGCTATTTTGAATTGCTAAGTCATCGTACAGACCTGGACTATAAATATTCGGTGGAAATATTGGTACGAGACTGTAGTGCGTCGTAGTAGTAAATTTGGAGGCTTTTTGACTGGATGATAACGTACCCCGCCATACAGATGGAGACCTTGAAAACGAACAAATAATGATATAAAAAATTGTGACCCAGTTTTCGGTAATAATATTCTTTTCCTTTCTTTGCCCAAGCTGAAAATTGTTGTTTGCCTTACGTTTTCGCAACTTCTTTGATCACTGCGTTCGAGCCTGGTGCTTTGAGGGTATAAATAGGGTTATCGATCAACTCGGCGAATGATTTGACGGGCGATTCATCAGAAGTGTACAACTTGAGAGCGCGATCGAATAACGAATACGACATATTGACCGAGCAATCTAATTTCTGCACGAGAAGCAGAAATTCCAAACAGATATGAATCTGTGCCATCGTTAGCAGCCTTTTCCTGTAAAATGTACGAATAAACGCTCGATTAACAATTGTCTCTGTAAGCAAATAATATTCAATGATCGATACAATTAATAAATAAGTCTTGTTATTTAAAAATAATGAAATAAAATCGGTAAACGAATCGAGTCAGACCTATATTTATCACAATTGAAATCCTCCTGTGAAAAACGGGCCAATTTTTCTTTCATATCGTTTACATCGACGAGATTCGCGCTCAGCAACAGATATGTATAATCGCGTCTCATTTTTTCCATTCCCATGTCGATAACCAGCTCGAGAGGCAAACTTCCAGCCAACGACGGTACGGTAGATTTTTGAGTATTCAATTTGGAAATTAATTTAGAGAGCAGTGTTGATTCCTCTTCGCTTACCTAAAATCCATCAAGTTGCTATTAACCCTTTACGCTGGAGTGGCGCCTCTCAAGCGCCACTTTTCAGCGGTGAGCAAAGTGTCTCGAGTGCAAAGGGTTAAACTCCTACCTTGATTCTACGAAATAAATTTTTGTTCAATAAAATTGTGTCATACCTGAGGCTTATAATGATTATACACGATATCCTCGAAAACCGCGTGAATGCAATCGGTCATCTGTGCGTAATCGTTCGAGCCGATTACAAGCTGCCACAGCTTGTCCGTAAAATCAAGATTTTGACGAGTCGATAACTCTTTCAGGTAACTGGATAAAAGCATGTTATCGTCGAAGTCGTTTTGATTAACTAACGGACGTTCATCTTTACGCTCGTAATAATAGTCATCGTCGAAAGCATCGTCCCCGCTCAACATGAGATTCAATTTTTCAATCACATTTCCGGAATTCTGCAATCCCATAATTCGAAAATGTTCCTTGGATTTATCGTGTTAATGCGGAAGCTGGAGATTTTATAACTACCTTGGCACAAGGAGTACGAAAATCGTCTGGAAACTTTAGCGGTACCACGCTGTATCGAGAACTCAAATTTTTCTTCTGATACGTTTCAAGAATTGTCAAGTATTCGTCGAGCAACAACAATTGATCCCACATTTCGTGCAGCGGACTGCCCTTCCATCCTGCCGCAATCTGCGCTATCTTTGAGATATATCGTTAATTAGCAGTTCTTGAAATTCGCATTCGCTACATAAATTTAACATACGAGATAATTCGACGTTGTTCTTATAGGTGGCTGGAATGACAAACAATTCCACGTCAATTCCAAACTCAAATATCCCTCGAAATTTAATCTTTTGTTCTCCGTCCAGTCTACCATTGTTTTATTAACTCCGTGAAGCTCGTATGTACTTAATATCGTTACTTTTATCTGAAAAAGTAAAATAAGCAAAGTTATTATAGTAAAAAAAAATGACAAATTAACGATATTTTTTTTTAATTACCTCACGTTCTGGGACGGATGATAATTCCAAATGTTCTCTTATTAGCGAGCTACAGTCGTGAATTTTTGATAACCCTACAAGACCTAAAGCGCATACTTTCTTTGTGAAAATCCACCCAGAGTTTACAAAGGTGCCTAGCAAAATTGTTTTCTCTTTGTCCAGAGTGTCGCAGAGAACAAACAACGGGGCTATCTCTTTTTTAACCAGTTTTTCCAGACACAAATTCAATACAGAGCTGAAAATAAAACGTTTGAGATAAATGTACGAAGCGTGGTGTGAGTCCCACCACAACTTATTTATGTACCTAGCTTCGAATCTGCTCAGAGGAAAATGATTCTCCTCGTCTTTTGACCAATTTCTCGTCTCGGCGGCGATCGAAATGTTAAATGTATCCTCGCCGAAAGAATAATGCAGAGGAGAGCCAGTAACGTCGGGATCTAAAATATTCGTTTGTCGAATAATTCAGAACAATCGTCAAGCCATTGACGTAAACAAAAAAACTCACCTGTTGCTTCCTCGAATACGTCAGCCTTGTATTCGGAAATCTCATGATGTGATGCCGAGGTTGGCGAAAGTATCTAAAATGTAATTAATTATAGCTAGAAAATTGTTACGATAGAAAATGACAAACACCTGAAAATTTTCGAATCGCCTTACTTTCTTGCAAATTAGTAGAATCTCTCGATGTCCTTCGAAGTCTGAAAAAAGTCTATCGATGTATGTAAAATTCGTTTTTCTCGCAATAACAGCTTTATTTTTGAGAACACCTTTGATAATCTCTAAATCATCCATTTTTTATTAGAATTTCTATCAACGGTTTGCTAAGTAATATTTGAATCTGTCCGATACCACACATGTACACATTAATCATACTTTGAAGGACGTTATGTGTTCTTGAACTCACATTTCGTGATCGTTCCAGGAATTACAATATCTGCCGCAAGATGGCATAGCTGCTTGGTATACCAACGTAACCTCAAAATTGATTGTCCGCGTAGATTAGGAATAGAAAAATAAGTGTCATCGATCATTTTTTCATCTCTTCAATCATGTAACAAATTTATAAATGAAATATTCGTTAAAATTTGTATCAAAACGAAGCTGAGATTAATCGTTAACACATAAAATGTCGTTCCCAACGAAACTGCGAAATACTCTCTTATTTCTCATTTCGTGGAGGTTATGTTCCGTCTACATCGTGCAAACTTTCCACGTACCGGACGAGTATTGGCAATCTTTGGAAGTTGCCCATCGTTTGGCTTTCGGTTATGGATATCTGACGTGGGAATGGGACACCAAGATACGCAGTTACATCTATCCATTTCTCATCTCGATATTGTACCGCCTGTTGGCTTTCGTTCGTCTGGATAACACGATTCTTCTAACCAGTCTTCCAAGAATTTTCCAAGCTTTGCTCTCTGGTTACGCGGACTACAGGTTCTACTTGTGGACGAGAAGCAAATGGGCACTTTTCACTTTGTGCACGAATTGGTTTTGGTACTATTGCGCTACTAGAACATTGGCAAATAGTCTGGAAACTTCGCTTACAACTATAGCGCTATCCATATTTCCTTGGCCCGACGGACGTCCTCGAGGTTCAGGATATCTCTGGATCGTTGGATTTCTTACTGCCGTCAGACCTACGGCAGCAATTCTTTGGATCCCTCTTTGTTTTTATCACATATGTACAAGTTCAGAAAAATTTTCTCGGTTACTCAAAAGTTACAGCATTATAGGGATTTGCACTATATTCTATTCTACCCTCATTGATTCACTGTGCTATAAAACTTTCATCATAACTCCCTGGGAATTCTTCAGAATCAATGTTATCAATAGTATAGGAGCTTTTTATGGAACGCATCACATGTTTTGGTATATAATAGTAGGTTTGCCATGCATACTTGGCTTACAGGTATTTATTTTTCCTCTGGCTGCTTTGAGAGTTCTGAGATATTCAAAATCTCATCGGCAACAGGTTGTTATGGTTGCAGTCATATGCTGGACCATTACAATTTATTCCACACTGGCTCACAAAGAATTTAGATTTATATTGCCCCTCTTACCGATGTTCATTCATGTTTGTACGAGTACGAATGTTCTGTTCAGATTCAGAATCACAGAGTTCAAAAGAAAAGTTTTGCTTACTATTTTTGTACTCAGCAATCTTTTACCTGGCTTATATCTCAGTGTCATTCATCAGAGAGGCTCTTTGGACATCATGAGATCACTCGAGTACGAATTAGCCAATGCAAATACTACTAGCAAAAATATTATGTTTCTAACCCCTTGCCATGCGACACCCATGTATAGTCATCTGCACGTCAATGTTCCAATTAAATTTTTGACCTGTGAACCGAACATATACAATTCCTCCGATCACGTCGACGAGACTGACAAATTTTTCACAGATCCTATGGATTGGTTAAGTATAAATATGCAGAACAAAGATACTTCCGAACCAGATCTCTTGGTCCTGTTTGACAACCTATTCCCTAGAATAATGCCTTTTTTAAAGAATTATCAATTAATCACGAAAATATTTCATGCACATTTTCCTCAACCCAACTACGGGGAGTATATTACGATATATAGACATAAGTGATCGAGGATCACTGAAGCAGCTAAATGAAAATGCTATAATGTTAAGCTGTAAATTGTACAAAATTTTCTGTATAAGTATATCACTGCGATATCAAGCGTCGTGTAAAATAAATTTTTCAACAAAATTTTCACTGATTTTGATTGTTAAAAATACGGCGCCTCGGGAAAAAAAATGGCGGTTCTAGATCGTCACGTGATATCGAAGTCGTCGTGGGTGTGTTACAAAGCGAACCAACATAAACATGAAAGTGTGAGCAATTCGTCGCTCAGTTATAATTAGCATTAACGTTGCATTGCCGCTCTGTTTAATCACATATCATGCCAATTGTGATGCAGTATTGTAGCAGAAGTACTTCATTCTGATGTAGATAAAGGAAGTTGCACTGTTTGATAGCGTTGCATGTCATTTCGACAACCTCCGGTTAGTTAACCTCAAATGGATTATACTCGCGATTAATCCAAATTTGAGCAAAGCAAAAGTGAATTCTTTCCAGATATGGAAAAAAGCATTGACGATGTTTGCGAGGAGCTCGACACTCTGACTCTGCGATCTCTCGAGCTAATAGAGGAAAGAGTTTCAGTAAATATACAGATGGAAAAGTTGATTCGCGAAGGACATATCGAATTGGCCAAAGCTCGATACATACGAGGAAAGGAGTCCGTAGGAGCTTTGCAAATTCCTCAAGATGGCCAAATGAATTCATTGTTCGAATTGGAAAACACCACGAGTGATAAAAGAGGCAAAAACATTACTAACTTTGATATCAGTTTGAAGCAGAACCGGGACAGTGAAGAGAAATATCAGGATCCTATCAAGTGGTTTGGAGTTTTGGTGCCTTTGAGCTTGAGAATGGCACAAAAAAGATTTCAAGAATCTATTTATCTGGCGGTAAAAGTAGCAAATATAAATTCCGAATTGGAAAGTTTACCCAGAGAAGTGGAGAGTCTGAGGACTCTGAAAAATACTCTTCTCAAATGATTACCAAATCCATGTACTATCTCTATTGATTATGTAAATAATATTTGTAATAAAGTATTATTTTAATAAACTCGGAAAATTTATTTTTGACCGCCCCGCCCTATAAAGCCGTGATTTTAGCCAAATAACTAGAGCCACGGAGATACTGTTTTTTTATTCCGTGACTGTAGAAATTTCACTAAAGTCACGGAGTTGAATATTTTTCACTTTATTCTCTGTACCGCAGCACACACAACTATTCGTCCGGCTGGACTTAATTTAAATGAAAATAATAACACGTAAAAAGTGACAGCGAATAATAATTGAACTATGGCATCGTTGAGTCACTTTTTATTCACCTCACTGCAAAGTGTAAAACAAACTATCGTCAGTCCAACTACTTCCAGTCTGGGTAAAAACGCAAATTTTTTTCTAGGTTAACATTTAAACAAAAATTAAAATATGGTTTTTCATTTACCGTAATAAATAAACTTATTGTCATGTTTTTTAAAAATATTTATATGATGCAGTGTGTGTGCGTCACGCATCGAAAAAGGCTAGTACAAGTACGAGAATCAAGCCAGGGCACCCTAGACCAAAGCACAGAGGTTGGAAGGTCCAGGATGGTTGTAGAGTTAATCCAGGACACATTCTTGCTACTCAGCGAACGACAAGATTTCATCCAGGACTTCACGTGAGAATGCGACATAACCTATCAAAAGTTCCATCAATCGAGATAAACATATTTCACATATAATATTTCTACTTTAAAAAAAAACTAATAAAACACATTGAATATTTCAAATATACATTTCCTTCAGAGATTTGAATTTTTACCACGTTTCAATCGTTTTCTAAAAAATTCGGAAATTTGTATAAACTGAAAAATGATTTTCCCTTTTTTACGAGAGTCAAACTGTTGAACTTTTTGTATTTATATTATGTAGGTTGGCTTCGGTAAAAATGGAACCTTGTGGGCTTTGGAAAAGGGTACGGTAGTGGTCACGTGCGAGAAAGCGGATCTCAATTGGGATCATACTTGGATTCAGAGATGCTACAGCGGTCGTCAAGGACAAGTGATCTATAAGAAATACTTCAATGTCATCCCGGACAAGCAGCATACTATATTCCAGCGTTTCGATCTTGTTTGAAGAAATTTTATTTCATTCTTAAATAATTATAAAGGTACTATGCTTGTAGCAAAAGTCTGAATACAAAACCGTTCATGTTATTGCCTAAATCGGCGAGAACATGTTGGACTCGGCCCATTGGAACGATTGATATTTTATTTTATCCTTATCTTGATCATCGAGACTTGCGAATACTTGCGTCTTTCTCACATGACACGCGACTCTGCATTGACCCGCTAATTCTACTATCGTTATATCATTGTCCTTATCCTTGCATTCTATTATGAATTGCGAATGAAAGAGTATGGGATCGCCTGCAAAAACATTTACGACGTAAGAAATTCTAGATTTTATTCAGCATCTTTAATTAATTAATTATGTTTATACCTGGATAGGCTAAAAAATCCCCACCAAACTTCTCTCCACTGGACACGTAAAATCCTCTTTCCCACAAATCCCTGTAAGTTCGATATCTTAATATTTCTCCGATGGTCGATGGATAATTCCATTTTGCTATTGTAATATCCTTTTCTGTCAACCAAGGGTAGGCTGGAATTCAAAATATTCAAAGTTATTTAATATAGGAGAATAAATACTCATATTAAATATTAAGACGAATGTTATTCGTGGGAGATTCGCGAAAGAAATTAATTTAAACACCATTGAGACTAGAAATAACGATATTGTAAAATTCTGTACAGAACATTTAATCTTTTACGCTTGCCTGTATGAATTTGAACCAGTGCTTCAGATTTTTCGAGATTTGGTAATTTGGCCATTTCCTCGGCCATTAGGACTTCTCTGTCTATGTGAATATTGTTCAGTGCTTCTTGAGTTTCAGTGTCCAAAGGTTTTTTCATTTTTTTTTTGGTAGTCCCTAGTCCAAGTATCTTCCTTTTTTTCCCTTCGACTATCGTGTCCATCATTATGGATATCTAATTATTGAAAAGAATAAATTCATAAACATTATAATTCCTCAAAAATATCGGCTTTTTTCAATTGTACTGAAATTTTGTTTAAGAACCTGACGTTTGCGTTCGTCTTTTAAGCATTCCGCTTGTTCATTAAATAATTTAGCTCTATATTCCTGGACTACTTGTTTGAGGCATTCAGTGGGTTTTTGCTGAAGACAAGGGTAAGAAACGAGCCGTGCCACATTCTTTTCTAACAATAAGGTTGCTTCTTCCGGTAGGAGCATGAGCGGTAAGCCATGGAGAATATCCTGCCGTGATTTTTTTGGCAAACAGCCTATTAATTCTCCCACTATTCTGTGATCCTTTCTAAGCGTTAGCCAGTCTTTGAAAATTGAATAAACCTCTCAATATCTTCATAGTTATACGAAAATTTCCGGTAAATAGTGATTCATTTCTTAACCACATACCTGCGGCGTTCCACACGAAAACTTGACCCTTTGACAATACGAGATCGATCATTTTTCACCCTATTTCATCGATGCCAAGTGTTAATAATCAATTATTTCATAATAATAAATAAACAGACGAAATTTGGTGCGAACCACGACTTTTTACTATTACTTTTTACCACTGGTGATACGAGCTTCAAGCATTTACCGACTTCTGGGTATAGATGGCGCTACTGACGCTAATTATTTCCCGGTCGTTAATGCAGCAGCCGCCTTGCACCAGCCCAGCTGCATTTGTTGCCATATTCTATTGTTGCGTCGCGTTGCTGCCAGTCTCGTAAAAGAACCCAAAACACACACGAACGTCAAAAAGGCGTTCTTCACGTTTCTCGCGAAATCGGCGAAACACACAATACACGCATTAGACTTCTCGTTTCTTTTCGCGGACGATTAGAAGGAGACAATCGTTTTTTTTATTCCACCCCCGCTGCCTCAGTGGTTCATCGCACGTAAACTACGTAAACGTCGCATGGCCCCCGCCCGGTATGCAATCGAATAGAAAAAAAAATCGCGAATTGTAACGACAGTGTTCGGACGGTCACGATTGATAAACACACGGCGATGAGGCTCCTCGGACGTGGCTCGCACACGCGTTGAGATGTAAAACGCGCGTCGCCTAGTCCCTCTTCGCCCTTTTATTATATACCACCGCAAACACTAAAAACTTATTTTTCTCCACCATTGATTGAAAAAGAAAACCAAAAAGAATAACACGCGCCCACGAGCCTGTAAAACTGAATACAGCTACACGGTGATGATGGCAGCTCACAAGACAGGTGGGCCAAATGCTCGCAAGAAAGTACAGGTACGTCGAATCCTCGATTTCGATAAAGTTTTTTCAAGAGACAAATTTATATCACGTGCATTATCCCTCGTCGTCCAACTTTCTCGAACTTGCTTTTTTTCTTCGTTGCAATGTTCTTGTATCCTTTCACCGGACATTCTCGAGAAATGCCAATTACTTGAGAGTTAATAGTAAATAAAACATTATTACAATGCCAATATATATATATATGTTTTTATACTTTGCGAAATAAATTCACGTTAATTCACGTCAGATAGATAATCACGTTAATTAAATTGTCGGATAAACTTTATCTTTGCGATTTTTTTGTTTATCGCTCGAAGGTATCGATGGTCATAAGAGACGAGGTGGAGAGGAGGCACAGAGCGGGTGTGAATTCCTTGCAGTACGATCCTGCTTCGCACAGGCTCTATTCAGCTGGCAGAGACAGCATTATAAGGATATGGAATTGTAAAAATATAAAAGAACCTTACATTCAATCTATGGAACATCACACAGATTGGGTCAATGATATTGTCCTCTGCTGTGGTGGGAAAAATGGTCAGTTCACAAAACTCATTCGTTTCGATTTAAAAATCGATCAATAAAATTATAAATTACTATTAATAATAATAAAAATAAAAAAACAATAACAATGAATTTTGAATTATCTGAAACATTCAAATTGTTATATTTACAATAAGATCGAATTCTTTGCCCTACAGTAATATCCGCTAGTTCAGATACAACAGTAAAAGTATGGAACGCTCACAAGGGATTCTGCATGTCGACCCTGAGAACTCATCAGGATTATGTAAAGGCTTTGGCCTATGGTAAAGATAGAGAGCAAGTAGCCAGCGCCGGGTTGGACAGAGCAATTTTTCTTTGGGACGTCAATACCCTGACGGCTCTTACAGCTAGTAATAATACAGTAACAAGTGAGAAAAATTTGTCAGACGAGTATGAGAGACGATATCGTTAAATATAACAGAAAAACTCGTGCTCACTTTTATGGTTTTGCAGCATCTTCGCTCACAGGCAATAAAGATTCAATATACAGTCTAGCAATGAATCCGCCTGGTACGATAATCGTTAGTGGAAGTACGGAAAAAGTATTGCGCGTATGGGATCCGAGAACTTGTGGAAAATTGATGAAACTTCGTGGACACGCCGACAATATAAAAGCTCTTGTGCTAAACAGAGATGGCAGTCAGTGTTTGTCCGCAAGCTCGGACGGAACGATCAAACTTTGGTCGCTCTCGCAACAATTGTGTATACAAACGTTCCGGATACACACCGAGGGTGTTTGGGCCTTATTGGTAAAGGAAAAAAACAAAAGTTTTCCATAGAATATATCATTTTCTCATTCGGATAAATGGAGACGGAAAATTTCTTTATTGCTTCCCAGGCGACGGATACTTTCAGTCACGTTATATCAGGCGGCAGGGACAAGAGAGTAATAATGACTGAATTGAGGAATCCCGATCGTTATACCGTAATTTGTGAGGAATCGGCACCGATTCTGAAAATGACGATGACGCCGGATCAATCGAGTATTTGGGTTGCAACGAGCGAATCGACAATTAACAATTGGGTATGCTTACAACGTTTTTTTTACTCTTGGATCAAAATTATATTTATCACGACAATTAATTGTAAATTAATCTATAATTTATTTCTATTTAACGGTTGCATTATCTAATACATTCTTGCAGAGTATAAGCCAAAAAGACTGGCAATGCGGTGGTGATTATTGCGTAGACAATGTAGGCGGAGGAGACGGTGGTCTCGTACCTCGTAATACCGAGCCGGCTCAAAGGATACAGGGAGGACCAGCAATAAGGCTCTTTCACATCCTGAACGATAGGCGGCACGTACTGACGAAAGATACCGAAGAGAATGTCGCAGTCTACGACGTCCTGAAAGCTTGCAAAGTCGAGGATCTTGGTTGCGTCGATTTCGATCAAGAGATCAAAGAACGCAGCAAAATGGTTTTCGTACCAAATTGGTTCAATGTTGACCTCAAAACCGGGGTTCGTTTGGTTGAATATAACGATTTAGACAGAATGAAATTTGTTTCATTCTGGTGATTAAAATGATCGTAAAAACAAATTCTTCCAGATGCTCACGATTCATCTCGGTCAAGATGAAAATGACTGTTTCTCAGCTTGGGTGTCCGCGAAAGACACGGGCTTGGCGGAAAATGATTCCGTCGATCAGAAAGGTATTAAGTTGTCGCATCAATTTTTAACATAGAATTATAAACTATTCCGCTGAACAAAATGAATATTTCTAATATTCGTTTGATTTTTGTAGTCAATTATGGAAATCTCCTGCTCCAAGCTTTGCTAGAACATTGGTCAAGACCGTTGCCGGTTGACGATGAGAACGATGGAAATGGAGATGACGGAAGTGGGCAACCGAGAGGTGGAAATCCTTATTTCTCAGTCCCGGGTCACACGCCAGTAATATTTAGGTAATTATCATCGTAAATTAAACATCACATTATTTCCATTTCTGGAAACTTACACGAATTCTTTTATACATTTATGATTACTGTTTTCAGCGAAGTTGGTGGAAGAACTTTGTACAGATTGCTAGTTCGCGATGCCGCTGGTGAAACGGAGGGTGGTTTGTTGAAAGAAACCGTGCCTTCCTGGGTCGTCGACATCGTAGTTCACAAGAATTTGCCTAAATTCAATAGAATGCCGTTTTATCTTTTGCCACACTCGAGCTCTGGCTTCAAAACCCTGAAAAAGTGAGTAAACCTAATCAAAACTTAAAAATTAAAGTCATATCAATGTGATCATCGTTTTTTCTTTCTTCTTCTTCCAGAGATCGTCTTATTGCGAATGATTTCATTCAAATGCGCAAAGTTGCGGAACACGTTTACGACAAAGTTCTAGGCGCTGGTAGCGATTCCGGTTCTGTAGCTGGTGGAGGTGGAAACACGGTATCCGGTGGATCGCCGGCTGGCGATCGTACGAATACCGACTCGAACGCGGACAATTCTTCGCTGGCCGAAGAAAAAGTTGAATTGCTCTGTAACGATCAATTGTTGGATCCATCAATGGATTTGCGAACGGTAAGATCAATTTTACGTTTAATATTATTGTTGTTATTACAAAAAATCGATTTGTATTTTTTCAACATATTCTGATTTTTTTTACACAGGTAAGACACTTTGTTTGGAAAAATTCGGCGGATCTGACACTTCACTACCGGCCCGTCAAATAGTTGTGATCTCGACTAACCAATCAGGGCTCTCTGAAGTGGGCCTGGTTCTGTGGCGTGGCCAAATAGCGATTCGTCCTCGTGCACGAGAGTAGTATTAATCGATGTGAAAATACGAAGGGAGAATTGAGGAGTGCGGTGCGCCGAAAAGTTGCCAAAAAAAAAAAAGAAAAAAATGAAGAAAGATAATCACGATAATGGGGAGACGAGATGGTCGATAAAGTCGCGGCTGAACGACGCGCTCGTTTTTAACGTGTGAATTATAACGACTTGCGAGCGAGCGTCTTGTGAAATATTCATTTATTTTTAATCGAATATTTCGTAAGACTAGGCGGAGATGATCCCGGCAATTCGTATGCCGTTTGTACATCCACAAAGGGGGGGGGGGGGGGATAAGGAGGATTTATTACTCGATTGTATCTGCCGGAGGCAGCGAAGAAGACGATTTATTTTTCTTTTCGACCAAGTCGAGAGCAATTTTTTTTTTTTTTAGTTTGTTCTAATTTCTTTCAATGTGCCACGTAATTGATCCGTAACGACGAAAAAACGAGCCTCGAGAAAAAGGAAAAAGCCGATACATTAATTTCTATTCTCGTATTTCACTGGCTGTCGATAGCGGGAGTTATCTCTCGTCCGTCATTGTCGTCCATTCTTTGTCTTCCAATTTCACAAAGAATCGATAACGCCCGCTCAACAATTCACGATCGTAAGTTGTCGACCAAAGAAAAATCGTCGAAAACATAAAGAGAAAAACAGAGGCTTTCGGTCGCGATTAAACTCTTGTTTGATTTATGGCATTGTACATAGGATATTAAGACTCTTGGCCTAAGAGAGTTCGGGATGAAGATTTAGATAAAAAAATTATAAGCAGCAGCGAAGTATCGATTCTCCGTTGTTTCGTGGACCCGCCAAGATATTTGGTTATCTGACGCTCGGACAAAATGTGGCATACTAGACTCTTTTTTTTACTTTTAGTAATTTTCTCTCTGTTTCTTTACTAATACGCGACATTATCGGCGAAACGTCTTCGCGCGTAGACATTTCGAAATCATTGAGAACGGGATAAACGAAGAAACGAGCTAGAGAGAGAGAGAGAAGTGGAGGAAGCGAGATGAAGAGGAAAGAGTAGCCACCAAAAGTAATCGTATTTATTGCTAGTTAAGTTTGAATTATTTTTTACTTTTAAAGAATGTATCACAAGTGTTATGTACGCAAGCTTAGGTCCCGGACAACCTAATGCACACAAATTTTCGACCTCACCTATTTCGATATATAGAAGTGTTCGCCCAGACTTATACGTCATTGATAGTAACAAGATGAGAATCAAAATGCACATACGACGACGAGGAAGAAGATAAAGAAGAATGAAAACTTTGAATCATCGATAGCCTAGGAGCCATCCATATTAATCGCGAGTCCGTTGATGAGGGGGAAAGGAACAAAAAGGCAAACGAAAAAAACGTGTGCAAATTCGAATGAAATTTCAATGATCAACAAAACTAATTTCTTGTCTTTAAATTATGTTCTCTACAGTCTCGGATAGTTGTTAGGCGTCTTCTGATCCATATTTACGAGAAAATCGTTAGAAAGGTGCCAAATTTTTATATACTCTCACAACAAATTAGTCTGAATTTGCGTTTCGTCAAATGAGAATTAATGCTCCGTTATGTTTTTGAGTTAATGTTTTTTTTCTATCCACCTCGTCCGATGATCGCCCATGAAATAAAACAAAAAAAGTAATTAGACGACGATAAATGGAGAGACCAATCTAGTCAACCGCCGTGACGAGCTCAACGAAGTTGCATCGATGAAATTTGTGTTTGAACCGTTGTTTCGCAATAATAAGATTGTGCATCGCTGTGGGGCGATGAAACAAAAAAAAATTATATTTTTAGATCCACGAGAAATAAGCTCTTTAACTGGACTCAGGGAAAGAACAAAAACGAGATGAAAATAGAAAATCCAGCAATCACGCTCATCTTCTCCTCTGGTAGATCTCTTGCTGAATAAACTCTTTGCCTCTTTTTTATTTTTCTTGTTTTTAACAAGAAATGTATAAAATTGATTAACATCGACGATGTGAGTCATCGTTTAAAATCGTAAAGAAAAAACGTTAATTCATCACCCTTTACTTTTAATCTCAAGAACATAAATACGACGACGATGGCGCTGTAATGTCATGCCACGACCTAGGAATGTGTAAAGTAACATTTGAATCATTAATATTTAAATAAAACATATAATTTAATACGTAGATTAATAATCTTGTATATCGACGATTATTCTCATCGGGTATATATTTGTTTCATTCTTCAATTTTAATCAATTTGATCGATTATAGCGTCGATCGCCTCCACAAACGATTCGCAAACTTTGTAAGGCGATGGTGCTATTGTAGTTTCGTCACCCGCTCGAAATTTTCCTGTTTTAACTAAAATTCCTCTCAGTCCTACTGCTTGAGCACCAGCTACATCGTCTCGTACGTCCTTTAAAAAAAACGGCCTAAAATTCATTTCTTGTTTGTTATAATTTGTCCAAAATCGATCGGCGAACTTACATCACCGATCATAATTGCTGCCTCTGGATCAATATTATTCAGAGCAGCCAGGAAAAATCCTTTCGTTGGTTTTCCAACAACCTCGGCTTTTACGCCGGCCGAATATTCAAGACCTTTGATAAATGCTCCGGGACCAAGAGCTAAGCCATCGCTACGTTTATAATATCGTCCTTCGTGAATTGCTATAAGAGGCGCTCCGGTCATCAGCAATCTGTGCAATGAATAAGGTTCACGAAGAATGTGACGTCGAATCGTTACTTTTGAATGGGAAAGTCATGAATCATAACCTAAAAGCTTGATTTAATTCATCATAATTAAATGTGTCTGGAGCCAATCCCACGACCACGGCATTAGATTCGATATCCGTTCTTTTTAAATCCTCAAAGTCTTCCATAGCAGCTTCGTCGATCATGAGAAGAGGATTCAAATTTCGATTGATAATCAATTCTCTCGCTGCAGCGAGAGAACTAAATATTTCATCCTTCTTTATATCGAATCCGAGCCCATTCAAACGATTGTGTAGAAAACGTTTCGATTCTTTGGTCGTGTTTGTAACAAATTTAATCGTTGCATTTGTTTTTCGTAGCCTGATAATAACGAGCGAATATTACATACGTGTTTGAAAAAAGCGCGGGAACGCGACACATACAGGGCACATCAGATTATTTTCCTGCTCATCGGTTAGTCAACTCGAAATAGGGCAGTGATAAAATACAATTTGATATGTTTTGATATTTTGTCACCTTTTTAACGCTTCGACAGCACCGGGAATCACTGCGTTATCGATATGAAGCGTACCGCTGAGATCTATTAGAACAGCTTTTATTTTCTTGGCCATTTTCAAGGGTTTTAGCCACCAAATGACAAAACACTACAAATAACTAAGATAGATTATGTTACATTTTAGAGCGATCAAGAAATTGTAACGCCACTCTACTTAACCGTTACAACTAAATTTTATGCCGGTAAAAACAAATCTTATCACCAAATCTACGTGAAGTTAATCGAAAAATATCAATTTTGTCATATGTAGTTTATCGATGATTATCACACTCATTATCACATCAGTAAAAAACGAGTATTCTAATTAATTTGTGAATCACCAACAAACGATGCGCTTAAAAAAGAGAACGAAAAATGTAATACGATTTGACTAATATCACGGAGGTGTTTGTTATCCAAACTTGGCAAAGAGTAGAAAATCCACGAAGTTCGTGACGTGGGTTTGTTGTTTGTTTACGTGGTGCGAGAATGACTTTTTGACAGAAACCCCGATGCAGAACTTTTGCTGATTTAACAGTTATATCAATTTAAACAATATAACCAATGTAAAAATATCTTTGAACCGAAGTTTTCAAGTTAAATATTATCGCAATGATCGAGATCGTGGCAAAGCTTAGGAAGGGTCCTGTTTATTTTTCCGGTGAGGTTATCGAATGTTTGGTTACATTTAGCAACCCTCCGAATCCTATACACCAGAAATCACAGAGTCACAGCGATGTATTCGAGTGTTTGGCTTGGGCCAGTGCTCAAATACACTGTCAGTGCTCGACAAACGGAAAAGTCGTACTCACCGATAGGCTTGACTCGACTGCGAGGCTCGCTGCTATAAATGCAGGTATAGTTGCAAATTATAATTGCTGGCTTAACAGATGTTAAGACGATGTGAAAGCTAGATTTGTTAGGTATAATTAGCTATTCATTGTTTTGTACAAAAGGCCAACTATCGTAGAGAAAAGTGGATCGTTGTTTCTCGTATCAACCGTTTCAATTTCACCTTGGCTTAATAATATACAAAACACGATAAAACAACATTCCACATTACCTTCGTGCTGAAATTTCTTTCAGATACAACATTCGCACCCTGGCAGCAGGATAATGGTCACGCAGTTATGAACACAAAGCCAAAAATTTTATTTTGCGATCTCAGACTTTCTCCAGGAGAAAGTAAAACATGTAAGATCGATCGATCGTAAAACATATGAGAAATACGATTGAAGAATATTATCAATTTTAGACATATACCGAGAAACGATTCCCAGCGACGCGCCACCGTCGTATAGAGGACAAGCTGTGAAATATTCCTACAAGATCACCGTCGGAACGCAGCGAGTCAATTCGGCTATAAAACTATTACGGATCCCATTTAGGATTCTTTCTTTGAGCGGTAACGCACCAGCGATATTTATAACCTACCTCCAAGTAATATAGATTAGGCTCAAAGAGCTGTAATATATTCTTGACCGCAGAATTGCCAGAGATAGCAGCGTGCAACGATAGCGTCGACCTCAGTCCGAACAATCCTTTCATGGAGACTCAAGATCGCGATACTCCTCTTGACATAGCGTTGCAAACACTGCAAGTAAGTCACGGCGTATTAATTTAAAGTTAAAAAAAAACAAACAAAAGTTTCTCTTTTCAATTATTCCATTGCAGAATTTAACCGCTCGTCGAAGTCCAAACTTTTACAACATCACTAACGGTCGTGGACGCGTCGTGCGTTTCTGCTTGTTCAAAAATTCCTACAAACTTGGCGAGGATATCGTCGGAACATTTGACTTCTCGAACGCCACCGTATCCTGCGCTCAGGTATCCGTGGCTCTGCAATCGGAGGAACACGTTGCCGAGGAGTACAGACGGGGCAAAGGAAACGCACCAACGTTGGTCAGTTACAACAAACATCACGAGGTCTGCTTGGGCCTAAAATATTCTCAACTGGTGCTGCCGATACCGTTGCATGTTACGCCCGATTTCACGACCGACCTCGTCGTACTTAAATGGCGACTACACTTTGAATTCGTAACGACGTCGAAACTCATCGACATGCCGAAGGAAACAACGCAGACTTGGCAAGGCCCGAGTTCTCTGGACGTTGAAACAATGATATGGGATCTACCGCTCCACATTCATCCAACAACGACACCGCCGAATTCCGTGCCTCAAACCAAACACACGATAGTCATATGAATGAAAAAAGACTGGTTCGAAAAATCCTTGAAATCTTCCAAACTGAACGATAAAACGTCTCAGTTGATCTACTCTTAACGAATTAGCATTATCGGAATAAAGAAAAGTATACATATAGATACTTTTTATATACAAATGTGACTTTTTCTTCGATGACGAAAAATCGATCTAGTTATGTATAAATGGGAGAAAAAAAGGAGGAGTGAGTGCGAGAAAGGAAAAGGAATCGAAGAATCTTTGGTATCAGGAATGAACGTTGTATCGTATCTGGTGATCGTCCAGCTCGCTGGATAATCGCGATGTTAGCGGTAAAGGTGGAGGTGGTGGAGGGACGAACGGTGCGTGATAATCGTAGCGATAATAAGCGAAAGATTCCCAACGTCCTGGATGCTGAACGTCGAAAGATCCTCCGGGTGTGGTAGGTCCATAATAGCCCGTTCTTTCGGGTATACTCGGCACATAAGTATACTGAGGCTCCAGTAAACTCTGCAAATGTCTTATATAAGTTATTGCGTGTCTGAGTGACTCGATCTTCGATAATTTTTTTCCAGGCGGCTTGCAGATTGGTAGCTTCGATCTTAGAAGCTCGAAGGCACGATTCATGTCTCTCATTCTCGTGCGTTCGCGATCGCAGGCCGATTTTTTATAATCTATGAAAAGAAAAGAAAAAGAATAACAATCGTTAATTTCAACAGAAGACACTCGCTGGAATGTAGTCGATCCGAGTATGGAATGTCAGAGAAGTAACGTATAAAGATGAAATTACAGTATGAAGGAGATATTAGAAAGCGGGGATAAAGGTCGTTGAAAGGCGAATGAAGATGACGGGGAGGACGTTAAGTGAACTTCATGGATTCAAATCGTCGTATTAAAAGGACTAATCTATGCTAAGCAAAAACAATGAAAGCCAGTCAAAAAGGTTAACAGCGAGAATTAAGATAATTGGAATACAAAAAATTCAATCATCTAATTATTTTTATTTGCATGATTAAACGATGAATTATTAACGATCGTCATTAATTGTCAGGAACGAAATTGAACGACATCCGGACATTCCGGCAACTACGTCCTTATACTCGCAAACGTATAACGGAAATGCGTTTGTTTCCCGATATTTCTGGTGTTCACGAAGACTCAACGTCATCGTCGAAGGATCCGAAGAAGCGATTAATTGCTTCCCGAAATTCCGGAAGATCGAGAGTTCGTTGTACAATTCTTGATCGTGATCGAAAATCGAGAGAGATTGCTTGGGTTTCGTACACGAGCGATGAACGAAAATCCGAAAACTTCGATCATATCCAAAAACATTGTGAAAATCGAGTGCGAGATATTTTTACGGAGACTGAGCCAGAAATTGAAATCGCGAAACTTCCGGAATTTTTGGACTCTATACCGGAAATTACCGATGTAAAACTTCAATTAGAACCGGAAGTGGAAAAAAACATAGAAAATGTACCGGAAAAAGAAAAGAAAAAGCTGGAAACTACTTTTGTCCGTAACCGAGAGTTCGACGAGAAATCAACAGAAGAAATCGAGAGGAAAAGTCATCGTGGAAAGTACGAAGGTCGAACGGGCGAAAGTTCAAGTTCCAACGACGAGAAAAGTTTCTGGTGGCGTTACGAGAGTATTCGAAAAATTGTCGATTTCTTCGGCCACCTGTTGAGACGCCGTGGAACTACGAATCGCGAAAAAAACCCTCCAACAAACGCTCAAGGTCGTCAACGCGTTGGAACGCGGATCGAACGTTCACGAAACGATAAAATGAACGAGACGAAGAATTACGCGATGAGAACTCGAACGAGACGTTCGAAACTCAAAAGTACGACCGTTAGAAGAAATTTAGCAACTATGCAACCCGAAGATCTGCTTTTTTCCGGTCCCACGAAGCTGATTCCAAATATTCGTGACGAGATGCTGCGAGCTACGCTTGTAGAGCGTGAGATGAGAAATCGCAAGCTCGAGGAAGAAAATCGTCGTTACAAGAAACTATTCCAGGCCAACCTGAAAACTAGACAGATGAGCAGCCCGTTGCACTGATAAAGTCGTCGATCAGAAATTAATATAGAGAATGAAGTTACTTGGGACGATGAGAAAAATAAAAGTTTTTAACGAATCAAAGACCAACCATGAAAAATATCCATCAACGTTATTATTTTTTAAAGAAAAAAAAAGGAAAAATCCAGAAGAATCGCAAAACCTCAATAAAATCGATAGAAAAAAGTGTCTCGAAAATATTCTAGGACAAGCTGAAAACCAAACAGATGAGCAGCCTGCTGCACTGATAAAGTCGCCGATCAGAAATTAATATAGAAAATAAAGTTACTTGGGACGATGAGAAAAATAAAAGTTTTTAACGAATCAAAGACCAACCATGAAAAATATCCATCAACGTTATTATTCTTTAAAGAAAGAAAAAAAAACAAAAAGCCAGAAAGATTACAAACCCTCAATAAAATCTATAGAAAAAAAGTGTCTTTACCTTTTTCCGTTTGCGATGGTTCTCGTTGCATCGGTTTTATATTAGTCTGATGAAGCATCTCCAGATGGGAATGAGGCTCGACGATTTCTGGCTCGGGGACTCTTATAACGAGTACACTTTCAGGGGTCTGAGCTCTGTCGTACGACCCGGTCTCCTGCCATCTTCTTCTCAAAGATTGTCGGCGAACGATACCAGCATCGCCTGGAAATAGCCCACCGTATTATAAATCGTCCAAAAGTATCGAAGTCAAAGAAGAAAGAACGACGACGCCACGTGTTTAAAAATTTAAAAGAAAAGGAAAAAAACTGCGTCATCGATCTCGTACCGTGTGTTCTTCGCAAAGTCTCATCGAGCCTCGAACGTTCTTCCAGATTTGTCAGATCGTTGGCCGACTCGTTTCTCGTATCTCCAGCCTCTTGACTACCCTCGGCGATCCTCGCTTGCTGCTTTTTCGTGCTTTCGTCGAGATCGAGAAGAACCGGCGGCTGTTGGGGATACTCGTCGTCGTTGCTATCGTTCTCGGACTGAAAACAAAAGCACCGTAGGCTGAGTTCGTCGACGCGACGATAAAAAGTATCCAAGCCCGACGAAGAAATGAAGAATAATTATTCTTTCTTTTCCTCGATTTTCAATTTACAACAAGTAAGTATACCTCGTTCTTAACGAATTTGCTTCTACACTCTTGATCATTTTCCTCCATGATTGATCAAAAGAAAGAAAACAAAATCGACGACTCGTAGCGATAAAATGATATTTAATTAATTTTATAATAATCGATATTTTTCCTTTATTCGCAGACTGGAAAATACGTCGTTGCCTCGTCAGGACTTCGTTTCTTCTTTCGGATTCGTGATGTACGAGAAAGAGAAACGGATCTCCTTCCCGTCCGAGGTGTGACATGCGACTACATGCGACCCGTGGGGGGGAATCATTTTTTTTCTCTTTTTTTTTCCTCGGATAAGATGTGGATCGGTCGACGTACGAGTCTGTCGTTATTAATGTTAATTTTATCCGTTTATTAAGTATTCAGGTGTTCGGGCAGAGGCTCTCAAATGGTATCGGTACGAGTTCCAATGTTTGCCCGGGCGTTGGTTCCCCCCTCGAGGTTTTCACGTTTCGTTTGTTTTCTTTCTTTTTTTACAGACCTCGATGATCTACAACGACAGGGTCGGATATCGATCATCTCAGTGCCCTCCGATGATCTATGGATCTTTCTTTTTTTTTTATTGTAGTCGTACACGTTCGATTCCCCCCGGATAGTCTTCGTCATCGTTGCCGAGGGTAAACCAACGAATAACGCTCGAGTAAGACTCCTCGAACTATCGTCAATTTATGGAATACGTACGACGAGCTCGACGTCAAGAAATTTTCCGATCGAGAAGAAATTGAAGACCCCCGGAGCTGGGCGTTAAAAAGATGCAAGACGAAATTAATCCGGATTATGATGAGTCGTCGATGGAAGGCACCGTCGTTCAATGGGTCATCCCTGACTAGCTCGCAGTCATTAACATAAGCGTCGAAGCATCCGAGTGAGAGAACCAAGGGGGGGATTATAATGAAAAGAGGAAGAGAGAAGATGAAGAAGAAGAAAAATATTGAAAATGGGAATAGGTACGTGTCGGGGACCGACATAATGGGCCACCTCGTGTCACGCTTGTAATACTAATGAGGCGGAACTGTATCGTTTGTAAACCGCATAATAGCCGGGGAAATGCCTTTTCCGTACGGTTAGGCTCTATAAAGAGACCCTACTTTAACACAGAAAATACGACGATCGGTCGGAATGAAAAGAAAGAAGAAAAAAAAAGAGAAAAAAAATGAATTATTACGAATCGAGTGTCGTACATCGCAAGTATCTATGTTTGCCTCTTGGCACAAATTTATAAGAGACGGGTCGTCGCACTCGTGCACGTTGGCTTAAAGAAATTGTATTGGCACGAGACTTTGAAAAAAAATTTTGCGATTATATATTTAAATTATTTTTTCGTAATAGTTCTTTTTTTAAATAATCTATTCTGTTCGTCTTATAAAAAAATAGGGAGCGTCATCTATTCTTATTAAAACTAGATAATTTCTCGTTTCGCAGGTCACGTCTGACGTATCGTGGAATTTACGAATCTGTAGGTCGTCGCCTTTTTGTCTTGATTCTGGTGACTGTTCGAAATGTTGGATTTCCTTATTCTTCCCATTAACGAGGATCTTGTCGACGCTCCGTTCGAACCGTTCGACGACAAATCGTGTTCTGCAACATCAGTTTTCATCCCATCAATGGTAATTATTACAAAAAATACGAATTACAAAGAAATAAATTTAAAAAACATAAAAAAAATAAACCATTCTCTGTAAGTATATGGTCAGTATATAATTTTTGTCTACTTCGTTCAATGACTCACCAAGACCCGACGATATTTTAAAAATATAAATTTATTTTTTTTAAATATAAAAAATATAAGCCATTTCTTACAAGTATATTGTTAGTATGTAATTTTTGTCTACTTCGTTGAATGACTTACCAAGACCCGACGATATTTAAAAAATATAAATAAATTTTTAAAAAATATAACAGATATAAGCCATTTCTGACAAGTATATTGTTAGTATATAATTTGTATCTACTTCGTTCAATGACTCACCAAAACCCGACGATATTTCAAAAATATAAATAAATTTAAAAAACATAAAAAAAATAAGCCATTTCTTGCAAGTATATTGTTAGTATATAATTTTCGTGTACTTCATTCAAGGACTCACCAAGACCCGACGATGTTTCAAGACCGACGGTTTTCTTGAAGAAATTGGACAGTAATACTCTCAGCTCGCTATTGAAACCAAGATAGATCCAAGGATTAACGCAACTCGTAAGACTGCTGAGTAATGCGAGAATCGTGAACGCTGGACCTGGAAGTAAGAAGATAGCACAAAAAAAAAGAAACAGGGTAAACATTATTCCTTCGTACTTCTAGTCTGTCTCTTGAACTTATGACATTAGGCGAAAATCTGACCAGTGAAAAAAGTGGTTGAAGTGGCGTTGGGATCCCACGTGGCCCACAATTGACAACTAATGAAGGGACTACTGGTCATCGCGTAGAGACTAACGACCGTGATCGTTTGCCTCACTGTATTGATTTTAGCTCTCGAGATCAGCGGCTCCCGATTGCGCTCGTTTCGAGTACCGTCTCGCCTCGCAAAGCTCGAAATCTCACCGTTTTTCCATATACCATGGCATATCCTTGTGTACGTGTACACGAGAACGGTGAAAGGAAGAAGAAATACCGTCGCGCTGAACCTGTGAGCCAAAAGAACAAATATTAGAAGCGATTTTAAGAATCCAGGAAATATTTAATATTCAATATTTCTCGTATTTAATCCTACTTCGAGAATATATTGGCGACTAAGAGGAATATAAGATAAAAAAAATTCATTTTTACAAATCTTCAATATTAATTTTTGTTTCAGGAATTTTTTTACCAATGTGCGCAAACTTACCAAGTCACGTAAGCTCTTTCGCCATAAGGCATATCGAATTTTGCCCAACAGTCCCATACTCCTGGAACAACTTCCTGATACGAGAAAACGATGATCTGGATCACAAGAATAGGAGAATTAAAAAATAAGAAGAGTAGTTTTTAACTAATTGTGGCAAAAAGCAAAAATGCAGATAAATTATGCGATAAAATTGATAAAGAGGATCGTATCGTGAAACGTTGGATGATGAATGACCAAGAATGCAAAAGGATTGCACCTGGGGCGTGCAGAGAACGAAGGCCACGCACCAAGCACCGTATACCATCGTCCTGGAGCGTCTCGAAGTCGTTCTGCAGTAACTTATCGGATGGCAGATGGCCTGATATCGATCTATCGCCGTTGCTGTGAGAACGTACGAGCTCAGATAAGTCGGTAGAGGCTGACAAAATTTAACGAGCTTGCAGACCACCGGACCACCCTGAAATCTGGTATTCTTGATGAATTGAATCGCGACGTTAGGTACATCGTTATATTACATCTCACGAATATTTCAAATTTTTAGAAATATTCTTTATTTAAACGAAATATCGTTATTCACAGGAATTAACTAACCTGAAGGTCACGTCCCAGGCGAATTGAGGAAGAACGTTGAGAAGAGCGTTGAGGAGATCGGCGATGCTGAGATTCATAACGAAGAAATACATTCTCGTTAGTTTTCTACGTCTGCCACGATATCGACGAAGATAAAGTGCGAGAAGAACGAGACTATTTCCACAAAGAGTGAATACGAATATCGTCGCGAGAATCGCCATTTCCCAATGAGCGAGATATTCGTCCCGAGAGTCAGAATCGACACTTGTATTCGACGTTGTGTTTCCACTATCTAGTATCATCGTTGATTATTATTTTTAGCTTCAATTTTTATTTATTATCCTTCTTTCGATGGTCGTTTCAACGAGACTTTGTTTCACGAAATAAAATTCTAGATGTATAACGAATCGAAGCCAATCGTACAATGGCAGTGTTTTAGTGGCTGATATAATCTTCTTTTGAAAATATTCGTCGTGTACGAAGAATGCGATAATCACTATCTTTCACATCTGGTCTAGCTTTTTCGTGTTGACGATCGAAGGGCGACGTTGTTCGAGACACTATGTTGATATTGTTTCAAATCATTTTAACAGCCTTGAACGATTTGGATAATTTATTTAACGCATGTAGCGATTATTATACGCGAGTTATTGTTCTTTGGTCGTTCGATCGACAGCGAGGACGGTACTGGAAAGTTTGCGGTGACTGCAGGTTTTTATAAAATACCCACACGGTCACGTAGGTTCCCTTACGTGTGGTTCACGCGAGTTTCTTTCTTCTCCTTGCCTCGCGTTCTCGTCCATCTCGCACCTTCGATCAGCCGCGACGGAGTTTTCGTCGAGCAATGTTCTCTTCTCGTCGCGTTACGACCGAACGTTAACTACGAACGGCTTGACTAATGAACGAAGACATAACGATCCCGATATTTCATGAAAAAGTGTTGTGAAGATAATTGGCCCCCTAGTCGAGAGTTTTTACCACCTTGGTTAAACATCCAACGAGATGGCCTCGCGAACTTCCTCTTGTTCAACATGTTTATGTTTTCCTGAGCGAGACATTTGTATCGACAAGTCTTAAGAAATGGAATATGAAACGTTGCCCTAATTGAGAAAAAAGAAAACATTAGAAAGTGTACGGTGTTTGGTTGGCCATAGTGCTCGATTCGCACGATTATTATTCTTCTTCGTCGGTTTTTGAATTGCTAATCTAATTAAGTAGCTAGTGTGTGCTCATATTGTTGACCCGAGCTCTCTCGATGTTCGCCTTCGTGTATTTTTGTATCATCGTATACCGTCGAGCTTTTTTTCACGCTCTTACGAATGACAGAGACACCGTCGCGTTAATACAGTGGGTTTTTGTTGACGTAACGACCTGCACAATGATCGACTCGCGTGAAATAAATTATATGTAACAGTCGAAAGAACAAAAAAAAAGATCGTCAAAGTCCATCGGAAATCGTTTCAATTATCCCAAAGGATAAACCGATGGCGAAGCAATTATATAGTTATTTATGCGGTTGATGAAAGATTATTGTGTCAGTATCGGTGTTATGTGATCTTTGGATGACTAGTCATGACAGTATATCATTAGTAAACAGAATCTCGAAAAAAAAAACATTTCAGAGTCACGATACATCTGATATACATATATCAGTGTTTATAATCCACATAGTATGTCTATTTTATTCGTGGTTATTTACTGGAGTAACATCAACTACGTGAGAAAAGCTCGTTTATCAAGATTCATAAATTTCAGAGTATTATTGTCCCAGCTAGAAGTCTTCAAAGTCAAAACCGGATGTACAGGTTTCGAGGTTATAGCCACCCCCTCGATGGTACAAGAGTTCCGGTCTCGCTGCGAAAGAGGGTCTCTTCGTCATCGGAACTTCCGGTCACCATAACCTATACATTTGTTGATGCATAAATTCGTGCAATTTGTTGATAAATCGCAAATCGTGTAGACTCCTTTCCCGATAAGATAGCGTTCTCCGCATAAATGAAAGTACAATCGATTTTTGATAATCCTCGATACGAGTTCGCGTTCGTCGCGAAATCCTTGTAGTAGCAATTTTCAAATCGCGTTTCCTCTATTTTATATGTACGTCAATGCAGTCGGGGTGGGGATTACGAATGGTACCAACCGCACCCGTGCGAGTCCAGCCCGGCGAGCTTCGAGAGCGATAAGGAAGGAACGATGCAAAAAGCGCTCATGGTCCGTTCCGTGCGGTGCACACAACACTACACACAACCTCTCGTGTCTCTCTACCACTACTACGAAATTCTTAGCAGACCGAAAACGTCTGCGAGCGAGTTCTCGTCTGTCAGTGGGCACTCGAGCAGCGTTTTGTAGACACCGGGCTCCGTAGAGACAAATATATACATATATGTAGTCATATATATAGATTAATATAAAGAGGAACGAGTGTGCTGCGAGAGCCAGGAAAAGAGATTACGATGCGACGAGATTTTCCGGCGGTGTCTCGCCCAAAGACCGAACGATCATGAATCGGGCACGTTCGAATTTCGTATAAGCCTAAAAAAAACGAGAATTCTTATTGTCAAAACACGGGAGAGATATCGGGATGAAAATTACATAATGTCGATAGACGGTCGTGAGTCACAACGATTGTGACCAGGCGGAGACGTGTCCAAACGTCAAAAGTATTGTTCCATCTCTCTCCCTCTCTGTCGTATCGCACGAGAGATTCACGTTGCTTTGGCCTCTCGTCGCTCAGGAAAGTTCATTTCTTTCCAAATATTCTTCCCCTCGTAGCCATGATCTTGTCGCAAACTGCCCATCGTTCGTTCCTACACGTCGTTCGATTATAGTCGAAAAAATAAAAAAAAGAATAAAGTTTCCACGCGTTCTTCATCGATTCGCCGTGCAGTATTTCTTATTCTGGTGCCAAGTGCAACGACGTGTGAATGGAGTTGATTTTTCGTAGTAAGTATAGATGCGTATATCGTTATATGCGAGCGGAAGGAATTTTCATACGTTCGTTCACGGTCACGTTTTACAACGACTATCTCGCACACACGTTAATGCATTAGTGCTTATTCACGTTTGACCAGTCGACTAATTGCAAAAAGTACGTAATAACGCAACATCCCGATGGTGAAACAAAATTTAACCCTTTTTCTATGAAGAATATGGATTTTTTTCTAATTTAATGAAGATTCGACGATGATTTAGCGAAAAAAAATCTTTCTTTACGAATTTTTCATTATTCTTGGTCTAATTTAGTGTGCTGACAAGCGTGATACGACTGATGCAATTTTCATTATTCATAGAAACAATATTTGTGCCGATTAGAGCTTTTTCTTCTTTAAATAATTTCAGAGAACTCTTTCGCACGAAGCCGGAAAGATGCTGCGACCTTTTGTAAAATCGTGAGGTTACTTCCAACATCATGAAGAACTACGGAGCAAAGTTCTCATAGAAGATCGACCCTTTACAGCGACTCGAGGATATTCCAAGGAATTGAACAACAAAAATCGTAGCATTTTTTTCACAGACTGGAAACAATGCCCGCTCCGCCACCTCCGATGCCAAGCCGGCCCGAAGCGCAGACTTGCGACAAAACCGAAGTTGGAGATTCGACTTCCTTGCCCGCCTGGGCAAAGATTACATTGACCTCTGCCGAGGCTGAAATAGAGAAACTGATAGTCAGAAATGAGCTCAAAGATGCTGAGGTTACTTACTTTTGTCAGGTCGAGCCGATACTCCAGGATGGACCCCAGTGAGTAGAAACAGCAATCTTTACATGTTCAAATGGATCAAACCAGAAACACAAACATCAATTTACATCACTTAAACAACAGAGCTACGATTCTCGTTTCGTCGATAAAATTTTACCCAAACGGTAATACATTCATCACAGATTACTAACGCAAAACATCCAAGACATGATTTAACCTCTCGTAACGTCTCTAAACTTAAAACCCAATGTTCATTCTTTTTCCTAAACAATATTATGAAATAGCCATGGAAACAAATTTATTCTTCTCGTCGTTACAGATGCGGTCTCGTGGCTCTAGCTATGGCGTCTCAGGAATACACGAAGCCCGTGTCAGTGAGTCAACTTCTCGCCGAGGCGAGAGTACGTGGATTCACCCAGCACGGTGAAGTTTACAGCGTCGATTTCATGGGTACATTAGCGGCTGAATATTTGCCAGATCACAGACCGGACATTCTCGTTGATCTGCAAACCTGTCCGGACACATTAACTCATGCTCTTGCTCACGGCGCTATGGTACTCATTCCCTATGATTCGGATTTTAATCACGCTCCCTGCTTGAAACGCGGTCACAAGGCTCACTGGGCATTGTTGGTCGGTCTAATATCCTCCAGGTTTGTCTAAAGGAAAACAATTTCACGCTAGCTAAAACGAAAACTTGGTAAAATCGTGAATTTCGAGTAATAAAGATAATTTCACAGGCAAGGCTATCACGTGCTCGCTCGTCACGGTAAATCGCGACATTTGGCCTGTTGGCCACTTCGAGATCTGATAGAGAGCAATGGTAATCTTGAGGAGGAAGGCACGGCGAGGCACGCAGGTGGTTACGTTATACCGAAAGGCGGTGTCGGTGGACAGAGAGGATTGCGCGGACGGGCGCTCGCTCTTCATCCTTACATATGAGGGATAAAATTTATTATTATTATTATTATTATTATTATTTTTGTTAATAATAACGAATCAACGCGTATAGGTATGATCAATGCGATATCACAGTGGAAGATTGAAGCCTCGATTTACGATTTACGCATCGATATTATTAGCGATTAATAAGAGTCTCGTAAATTTAAAAATAATCGACGTGAAATATTCAATGTCACGCTCTTTTCGCTCGCTATGAAATAAGCGATAATTTTTTCATCTCGTTTAAAATCTCCGTCACGATTTCTTTTCTTTCGACAAAATTGCTTTTAACATCGTTATTATTATACCGCCGAGAATATAACGTCGAGAATTTGTATATACACTATAATATTATATACACGCGAGAATATTTATTATTTATAATATTTTACATGGTAATGTTATAATTATCGAGCTTTTTTCTTTCGTTCATTCTTTTTTTTTCTCTCGTATTTATTGGCTCGTTAATCTTTTTGCCGAATGTGGTGTAAATAATGAAACGCGATTTTTGTTTTCACTTTTTCTCCATTTTAACGGAACGAATTAATTATTGTTTTTCGTAGGATTTTACGATTTATCATAAATAATAAAAGTCACAATCTCACTGTGATATTGGAGAATTGAAGTAACGCGAATTAAAATTCAAGTGGTCGTGTCCGTCGAAGGACACACGCGCTCTCTCGCATTAATACCGATATCGAAACTATATTTGTTAGTGATACTAAACGAAAAAAAAACATGATTATTAGTCGAACCAAAAAATATTTACGTTTTAATTATTATTATTATAAAACGAATTAATTCGTACGAATAGAAAAAAAAGCGAGGAGCTAATTCGAATCGTTTGCCAGTCATAGTAAGCGAACGTTCGTATATTGTTAATCCGTAAAAAAAGAAAAATTCGTTTACCGCAAGAAAAATTTCTTTATCTTTTGTTTCTCGTTTTGGTTCGTTTGGTGATGAAAAATTTCGATCGAGTGAAATTTATGAATCTTATCATTTCCTCGTTGACATCAAACGTAAACGTAAAAATTCTCATATACCGAATAGACCATATAGTTGATATTATAGGTATAATAATATATTTTCCAAGAGTGTGCTGTCCGTGGGCGAGGTAAATCGATCGAGGGAGTACGTCTCCCTGTGTTTCTATTCGAAGTGATGAGAAAAAAAACGAAAAGAAGAAAGAAACAGAAACAAACCAAGCAAAGATTTAAAAGAAAAATCGAATTGCTAACTATCCCGAAATATCCTAAGAAAATAAAAATTAACGTAGCTGGATCTATCTGATGTTACCTACGCATTGTTATACTGCAATCTACGAAGCAATCGATTATTAAAAATGCGTGTAACGAGGGAAGCGGGTATAAAAAAAATAAAAAATAATGAGAAAAAAAAGAAAAACGACGAATCAACATAAACTAGAATAAATCTGTAAACGGACGACAAATATCGTGTAACGCATTGCGTATGAAATTTACGTGATAGAAAAATTAAAAGAAGAAAAGAAAATGAGGATTGATTTTTCTTCGGTCCAGGTTTTCTTCCTGAAACGAGAGCACCGAGGTGATCGTTCTGAGAAGAGCAAAGCAACAAATAATTTCAGAATAATCTAAAAGCAATTTTTTTCATAGACGATTCAAATTAATGAAAAACTCTTAAGAAAAATTAACAACGTTGATTTAAATTATGAAAAATAATTGTTCATTGCACGGACGCTCAACGAAAGTTCATTCGGGTGCCAATCAAAAATCAAATTACCCTTCGTGAATCAATCAGAAAACGAGTGCCAAGTAAAAAAAAAGTTTTTTCTCTTTTTGTTTTGTTTTGTTTTTTGTTGTGAATCTTATTTCATCCAACGCGGATCCGCAAGTCGTTGGGACTGAAAAAGAAAACATACGAAAGTACCGATGTGTATGCGTTACATTTATATTTCAAGCTTACAAACATCAACAACATATTTTATTTATTGTTTACGCCTCGACTGTTTACCCCATATCGTTACTTATTTCTTCTTTTTTTCTTCTTTTTTTTAATGTACCTTTGTTATTTATTCGCATTTTTGTTTCTGTATTTATTTTTTTTCTTTATTTATTTTTTCTCTGTTTTTCTTTCTACGTACTTTTAACGATAATCAACTTTTTCGCATCTACTTGTGTCCTGAGCTTAATACGTGAAGCGTGAATAGAACCGAGGGAAGTAAAATCGACGACAATGTCGATTTTACTTTGTTCGATTTTCTCGTCGCAAATTACAAGCATAAAAAAAAATTCTTCGACGTCTATCTAGATGACAAGAGTGCGTCGGATAATTCAATACAAACTAAAAGGGCGTATAAAAGCGGCGGGTCAAAAATTTTACTTCGTCAAATTGTCGATAGGGGGCGAGGTGATAAAAACAAAATTCGTTTAAAATCAACATTCCTCGAACGAACGTCGTTTTGAGTTTTTCTTCCCCCTTTGTTTTTTGTTTTGTTTTTAACTCGCATTAACGATAATTCGTTTCTAGAGCCCAGGGCACAAGACTCCAAATTCTACGAAATTAACAATAATATCAGACATCTGAATATTACAGTTTAAAAGTATAGTATCACATATAGGTATTTTATATTTATTAGATAAATAATCGGGAGTTAAATTAAAACAGGCTTTTAATTTTTCAGCGCAGATCTTTATCCACGAATCGAATCATCGAAACGTGGATTATTATTTTTCCTTTTTTCTGTTTTATTTTAATCGAACGCAGATATTCGCATTTCTCACGTATCGATATTATCGATCGATCGAGAAAAAAAGCGCCATTTTTTTGTTTCGCATTTGTCCCCGGACAAAGTCTGGATTATCGCTTCGAAACTTCAAGCATTTCGGAAATTTACGTTGCAGGCACTTTCAAGATATATTTTGTCTCTCTCGACGTCCATCGACGAGAGTCTTTTTATATGTTCTGTTTTATTTCTTTTCGCTATGACTCGTATGCCGCGGGGCGGAAACAAAAATAAAAGTCCGTACATAACCTCTTCACATTTATCGTTCTTTACGCTCAGTCGATCTTTCCCTCGCAGTACGGTATAATTGGGGGAAAGGGAGGGAGTCGGGGGCACTACTAATTAATAATATCTCGTATTGTGCATGCGAGTTTAAGTTTCAGGGGGGTTTTTTTTTTTTCAAATGTTCGATCGCGAAAGCGAATTTCGACGATTCGGTGCGATATGCTTGTTCGCCTTTGAGCCTCATCACATTTATCTAACTCGACATATATTACTTATCTACACGAGTTATTTCTCCTCTATTTTCTCTCTCTCTCTCTCTCTCGCTTCATGCTTCCAGCTTCTCGACTCGCTCATCTCTCTCTCTCTTCGTATCATCAAAAACGTATTACAGCCTTTTTTAATTAAACTCTCTAAATATGTGTTTTTTCTTTTCTTTACTGCGTTTCCGTTCGCTTGTTAATACGTTATGAATTTAATTGGTAGTATGTACATGTACAGTTGGACATCCCCTTGTAAGCACAATAAAGAAGTCTAAGTTCTATGAACAGTTTGATACATCTACGAATTCCTTCTCTCTTAGTTATTTATCAAGTATTCCATCGTCATCGTCCCTTCTTCCTCTTTATCTTCTTCAATTACATATATATATTTTTCATGTATATATATATATTATCATTACGTCTTTAATTATTGTAAGCTTTGAGCTTGGGCCTGCCTCTAGCCCTCGTGATAAAATTCACTGTACATCGAGAAATAAAAAAAAACATTTGTTAATTGGATGCTTCACTCTGAAACGTGCCAACTGCCCTGATTTCGACGATTGGATGAGACAATTTTCGAGAACCAATGAAACGCGACAACAGATCATTCGTTTTGTTCAATCGTACGTCGAGCGATCGCTCATATTTTCTTAATCGTTACAACCAAGAATCTGGCGTTCTCGATTCATGACTAGAATCAAGTATAACTTTTGTTCGTCTTCTTTCGTTTCTATTAAATTCATTGGATACAATTCGATGCGCAATAAAATTGCAGGAAGCGAGATTCAACGCGACGATATTGGAAAACTCGTTCTATCAGTGTTGGCACGTGCACGAAAAAATTGCTACTATCACCTTCTTTCTCTCTTTCATAATTTCTAGTCTACGGTTCTTTAATAATGACAATACCTTACGTTTACAATGGATAATTAGATGATATCGTGACGGTACGTCGAGTCAGATTAACAAAGAAACGACGATTATTGCAATTGTGAGAAAAAGAAATGAACAAGGAACTTTCATCGCAAAATAATTATAGGTTATACACTGTATCACTATAAGCGCGTTATATCGTAGAAAATATATAACCGAACATTTATTCACTCGAATACTGTCAATCTCGTAATATATATCTATATATATGTATATCGTAATATATAAATTTATACATTACGATATAAATAATCGACGAATATTGCAAAATGAGCGGATGGAATTTCGCACTCGAGTCTATCCCTCGTTAAATCGGTTTCCAACCTCTCGGAACAGAGCGGATGCGGCGATATAAAAGAAAAGAATTTAACAATATAGGAAAGAAAATTTGTGCGTCAACTTTTGTAGCAAAATATGATAAATAAACAACAAAAAGAAACAAAACAACAGAACAAAAAGAACATCGGTTAACGATTTGCCAGCGATGTGTGGAAATTAGAGCGATGGAGAGTATTTTTTACAAGTAAATGGCAGGTTTAGTTGCTGAAATTATACATATTACAATATGAGTCTTTATGCCCCGGTACGCATTCATCCCACGTAGGAGCCTCCGCTGGCACGTTTGAAAAGAAAGAAACACCGATTAATGCTGTCTCGGGCATTCAACACGAAAGTTGTAAAAGTTTCAATAACTTGACTCGAGAAAAGAAAGCATCAGCTTCCGACAAGGAGAATGAAGAGTCGGACGTCTCGACGCAAAGTCGATACAGCGTACTCTACGTTCTCATTGTTAAAAGTTAGTTACTCCTCGCGCCGAGACACTTTAAGTCTTATTACAATTTGTCCCGACAGAAAAACGAAAGACAGCCCAGGAAGTTGATAAAAAAAGAAGTTAAAACGAGATCGAAAGAAATGAGAAATAACGTCTTCGTTAGATTCGTTCGAAGCAACTTCTTCGGAAGAAGTTCAGGCGGGAAGTAACGTCCGTGAATAATAAAAATACATGGAACATAAAGAAATTTCGATCAGTCCGAGACCGTAAAGTAGTTCGTGACTGTATTGTGTGAAGCCGAAAAGAAAATTTCCTAGAAACGAATCGAGTGCGATATATCTCGTAACATTCACACATTCATTCGCGCATGCGCACAAAAGACTCGGTCGAATCCACGACCTATGGAGATTTTCTGTTTATCTCTCTCTCTCTCTTTCTCTCGATTAATCGCGCGATTCGCCCTGAACTTTTATCGGACTTCTGCTGACCGACTTTGTAATGCGCTATGTATAATATTTTACGATTATTTCTATCCTTTATGTATATATGTATAATAGACGATTTTTTTTTAAAGTTTTACCGATATACGTTCAGGAAGGAGACAATGCGTTGCGCTGATGGTGATGATGATGTAGATTTCATGTGAGATTAGGAGCAAGCTGAAGTGGATTGTAAACTAGCATCGCTACCGGAAATGTCTTGATGTGCGTTTGCCATTGTGCCGAAAGTTGGAAGAATTTAACGCCGTACCACTCGTTGCCGTCGATGCTCACTGAAAATCGTTGCGTGAAAGAATTTGTAAGCACAAAATCACCGAACAAGACTATAAAATCCATGACTCACAAAAAACCCATGATCAACGATTTGTAACGATAGAAATTTTTAATAAAAAAAAGACTCCATACCTCTTAATGGAATGTTATGTGTCTTTGCCGAGCAGATAAGACGCGTCACGCCCTCAACGGTTTGACTCTTTGGCTCATTCTCCTTCTCCTTCTCCTTCTTCTTGCCCAATCTCATAACTGCAACGATAAAAACGAAGAAACGATGTACAAAAATTATGAAATTTACGACGAAAGATTCACGCAAACATGCGAAAATGGACGAATTGGGAACTTACGGGGAAACTCACTCTTTTGCTTCTTTTCCTTGGTCGTATAGTTCATCGAGAGATAAGAGCTCGGGGTGTCCCCGTGGCTCGGCAATCGTTGAACGTGAAGAGCTCGAAACGCTTGACGAAGCGTGCTTTTTCCCTTTTCACCGAGAGCGGGTTTACTCCAATAATCCAGCTGGAGCTCGACCGGTTCCCAGCCTTCTCGAGGTTGTCCTACATTCGGACTACTCGGTGGTGTCAATCTACCAGGCGGTGGAATTGGCAAACTCGGTGGTGGGAGAGAAGGCGGTGAGCCCGAGATTGCTGAACCACCTTCTTCGAGATCTACGGACGCCGACGTACTGCTGTCCGGACAACCGACGCGCACGTCGTTTACGAAAGGAATGAATATTTGACTGCTGTCGTCCGTTTCCCTAAAAATAAAAAATAAATAGAAAAGTCACGATTAAAAAATGAATGAAATTATCATTATTTCTTTTAGAAAAAATTATTAGCTATCTTAATGATACTTGCCTGTAGGTTACCATCGCTTCGGCTATCGGCAGAGGCAGAGTCGTTCCCGCAGATGCGAGATACTCCGAGACTCTCGCTGCGCCTTCAGTCGCACCGCCTGCCTCGCGTTCCAAAAGTTCTTTCCACTCGTCGCCGAAAAGCATCGAGTATTTACTGTCGACCGAACCGAGATACTTCGAGAGACTGTTCGAACCCAGTGGGACTATGAGAAATCTCAAATAATTCTGCCAATCGGGGGGTCTGAAGCTCAGTAGATCGACGTAATGTCGCAGCACGGCGTTCACGAAACCATCGCCACCTGCTATTACGACTTTTATCGGTGCTGGCGGTTTCGCCGAACTGTTGCAACTGGAATTAATTAAAATAAAAATTAAAGATTAATCGATGAATAAAATATTCTCGATATTTTCTTAAAGATTAACTTGAAATATCGATTAACAATTTTTTGCTACGAAATTATGTGTGTGTGTGAAATTACAATTTTTGTATTCGCGCAACCAGACACGTGAAAGTGGCACGAATATCTGCTGGCGATGCTGTCGTCAGAACCCTCAGATTTCTTTCTTGAAGCCTCGCCGCTAAAACTGCGCCACCTGGATCTGACAACGAGATCAACGATACAGCTTCCGGTAAACTGTCGTCCGGTAGAACTCGCGCCAGTTGTTCGACGAGGGCCTTTCTCGGCTGAAAAATTATCGTTCACAATAATAGATTAGCGTCACTGACAATAGTCTCGGGTCGAATGTTATAAATTATTCTAATTATAATCCCATAAATCATTGCTCTTCTTACATTAAATCTAATCTTTGCCAAATGGTAAAACAATACGATTTTGTCATTGGCTTATTCCTCGAATTTTCTTGATTTACGATTAATCTTACATAATTTATTATTTTTAGGCAATCCTGTCTCACCTCGGAATTATTGAGATCCGGGGATGGTTTGAGATCGACGCTAAGACTGTGTTTCTTCGATTTATTACTACCCGGTGCGCTACGATCTCTCGCGAATAATTTACTTCTTCTATCCGTGTTCTCGGATTTGTGCTGCTCGGATTTCGGTGGCGAGCCAGCGATCGTGCTCGGTGCGTCGTTCGCCTCGTGATCGGTCCAATTCTCAGGATGCGAATCGCTGTCTGCTCTTCTCGAACTGTCGTCGCTCTGTCGATCACCTCCTCGTTCTGCAATTTCACATTAAAATTAAAAATCAACGTACGAAATTTTATCGTTAAACAGAAATGTAATACAGCGCTGTAATTTCTCTTTCTCTAATTCGTTGTTTTCTTTTTTTCTCATATATCGTCGACTCCGGGCTGCCTATGAAAGAAACCATGTTTCTCATTTTTTTTTTTTTTTTCGTTATCGGACCATCCCTTGAGAAACTCGTCGCGGACGACTCGGAGTTAGAGATAGAGAGGCGGAAAGAGCGAGAAGAATATCGGCGGATTGAGAAAGAGAGAAGCGAAAAAATTTACTTACAGAGCAGTTTTACATAAACATTGGCGGATATAAATATATGTATCTTCACAAATATATATATTAATATATTTTTTTATTTCAGCCATGAAGATTAGTAATATTCTGACGAATTAAGAGCAGAACAAATTTATAGAGTGAAAAGAGAATACGTACGTATTATGAGCAGATAGATAGAGACTTCGGTTGGACAAGATCGAAAAATTATGTAGTAGAGGCCACGTATTACGGTTATACATAAATTTCCAAAAAAAAGAAAGAATATAAGAAAAGAAATGTATTTAAAATAACGAACGAAAAAAAAAAAAAATAGAAACAGCAGCACAGCGACAGAGAACAATGGGACGTAGTGGAAAATATCCCACACGAAGATAGTAGAACGATAAATAAATAATAAAAAAAAGACAAATAGGACATACACACACACACACAGACAGAAACACACCTGGGTTTATCGAATAACGATTATACAAAAATTGGACGAACGAGGTGACGCTGACGATTCAAAATTGACGAACGTATTATAAATAAACAACGTATCGAAGAAAAGCATGCTTCGCCAAGTGTCTTCATTTTTTTGATCGTTTATTTTCCTTTCTTCCTTACACAAGAATTATAGAAACTACAAAAAAATGTTTAACCGTCAAAACATTTAATCATTTAAATTTTTCCTCAAATTTTCATTGTTTCTTTTGGTCTCTTTCGTTTAATTATTATTCTTAATAAATTCGTAACGCTACGAGTGTAAATTAATACTGAGGGAAAATTAGCAGTGTCTGTTTTTTTCCTCCAGCCATGGAAGAATAATTAGAAAATAGGATTTACAAATGTGAAAGAAAATAATGATAAACGAACATCGGATCTTCGATCTTTAATGAAATATTTCATTGTAATAAACGCCGAGGGAAAGAAAAGAATCCTATTTCGTTCATTCTTTCATTGTGAAGAAAAATTGCACACGGAGGGACGCTGATATCGTTATGTCTGCTGACCTAGAACTTTAACAGTCCGTACTCGCCAAAACGTGAACAAGTGTAAGTAAGTTAACACGACTGTGTACGTGTCTATATTTATTTCAGTGTTTTCTGTATCTCTGAGTGTGTAATACATCAATATTCTACAATACTCTGAGAGTCTCGGGGAATAAATCGAGCTTAACTCTTACAGTGCATTGAGAAAAAGAGATAAAAGAGAAAGAGAGAGAGAGAGAGAGAGAGAGAGAGAGAGAGAAGGCACATTGCCAAATGCAAAAAGTGTAGATACGACGTATCTCTATATTTATATGCTATATATATATATATATATAACGTGTATATAGATATAGCACAAGAAGCCTCGGTTGTTTGTTCGTAGTGTGAGATCTTTCAAGCGCTGGAGTTTCGTCTCCAATCTAAAAAAATTTTTTTCACTAAAAATTAAAAAAAAAAAAAAAGAAAAGAAAAGAAACGAAATGAAAATTGTACATTAATATAATTATATTGATATTTATATATAGACAATAAGTGTGATATGTATATTCGCGATTTTTTTTTATCTAGTCTTCGTTGCGAGGATCTGGCGTTCCACGACGGAATTGTCTCATTCCCAGATGGAAACGCGACGGGGAAATTTCTAAAAGTAACGATTGGAAGACAAGGATCATATCGTTGTATCAAAAGAAACAAAACATACGTAAAACGAGATTTTCTTATCGAGTTCTTGGATTTTCTGTGATTCGCACGCTTTTTTCATTTTTCGACTCTCTTTTTTTTATCAACGAATACAAAATTTGTGAAACAAATTGATTTTTTGGTAATTCGAACAAATGTCAGAGTGGACGAAATTTTTTAGACGCAAAGAAAGAACTTTTAGATCCGAAAAGTATCGAAATTGTTCGAATTATTATTTTCATGCTGGAAATCTTGACGAAAGATTTTTTTTCTGTTCTTTTTTTCTAGGGTCATTGCTAAGCATTTGCGTTTCACTAGACGAGACTAACTTTGACCACATGCTCTAGAATTTTCGCGGTTCGAGAACCAACGAGTTAATAATTCGCCACTTTGTTGGGCAAAATTTTTTCGTCGTCGACGAGGAGAGAGACAAGCGAGAGATCGAGAGCCCTCCAAGCTCGATAAGTCTTCGCAGCTACTGGATCGTCGATCTCGAACAGCGAAAACAAAATTTAAGAAATAAAGAAACGAAAAGAAAAAAAAATGGAAAATAAAATACAAATCGTGAAATTTACTCTACGTACCCGGGGTCGTGTGTCCCACTCGAGATTTCTCTTTGATCACAGGCTGGCCCATCGGCGATTGGCTTATCGTCGTCGTCGAGTTGCCTCCGCTCTCCTCTCTGGTAACTACTATCGAATCGTACCATGCAACAGTGCAAAGCCAACCCACCAGACTTTCACTTAGTTTTTCAAACGAGAATATTTCGTATTCTTTTGCGTCGTCGCTTTTCGTTTTTTCTTTTTCTTTTTTCTTAACTCGGTAAACGCTCATTTTTCGACCACGTCTCATCTTTGTCTTTTTTTCTGTCTCACGAAAATTTGTTCTTTGTCACGATCAACGTTTTTGCAACTCTTACCCTCCCGATGATTTAGGGAAAACAAAACTGTCGATTACGAAGAATGACAAGATCGTCGTGTAATAATAAACGTCGACGATCGAAAGTTTTTAAATTACTGTGCGAATAAAATAATGACGATAGAAATGGAGCGCAAGCAGCTTGATTATGAGACGATGGTAATGACGAATAATAAAATTAATGAAATCAAGCGAATGTCCCAGTGATCGAAAGTCTTTGCGAACGTTTTTTTATTTGTAAATTTTTCAAATTTCGAAAATCAAGAATTAAATGAAAATAATTGGTAATAGAATTTAAATCGAATTACTGGGACTTCCAGCTCGTCCCCTGGATAAATTTAAACGTCATGGGATTAAATGTTAAATACGACGAGAACGTAAGAGACAAATGTGTGTGTGATGGAAAGAATGAAAAATTAAATGAGATAAATGATCGATAATAGCCTCGGTCTTCGACGTGCCTCAAAGTCTACCAATAATATATGAATATATATATATATATATATATATATATATATATATATAGATATAGTAATATATATATATTTATATATTTTTGAGGTAACATCAGGTGTACAAAGCCTCACCGGTGTTAGGAGGCGCCAAGAGAGAACGACTCGAGCTGAAAAACGGTCTGAGAGAAGGTTTGGGCGTGCTGCTGACCGACATCGTGTCAAGTTCCGGTCCACTGTCCGATAAATCCTCCAATTCGTCGAACAATTCCTCAATTTCCATATCGCCACCTGCTTGTGATTCGCAGCAATAAACGTTAAAAACAAAAAAAATTAAAATAACGATACCGATCGCATTTAAAATCGTCGTTAATTTTTTTCTCCCCAACGTGTTTCGTTTCCTTACCCGACAATTTTTGTCCAATCTCTTCCTGATCGTGTTCCAATTCTTCCGAGACCCTGAAGCGTTTGAGAAGAGCGATAAATTTCTGCTTCAAATTCCTTTGCTGTAACAACGAAGATATTTCTCGGTCAAGTTTCCTCCTGCGGTATTTTCGTCCTTGCTTTAATACATTCTCGCGAATACGAAGCGCGATAAATCTGTTTAGGTAAGAAAACGAGAGCGTACTCTGGCATTCGCCGGAATTTTTCCACGACTCTTTCGCCTGTGAACCTCGAGGGTCGGTTCGCTATCGCTACCCTCCGCCTCTCCCTCGGAACTAAACTCTTCCTCCTCGTCGCTGAATTCCGGACAGAGTCTCTCGCTAGGATCGTTCATCAGTCTCTTGTCATGGTCGACGGGTTGAGAACTCAGCGCGACGACGCTCACACGAGCGAGAACGACCGAATGACCGCCGTATTTCTCGGACTTGTCGGAAACCAGCTCGAGCTCCAAATCCATCTGCTTCTGGAGTACCTGTGGACGATAAAAGCTTCATTATTATACACGAAAGACTCTCGTGGCGATCGAAGCAACCTTTCACCCTGAACTTCGACATTTCTATTGCGTTTATTAAACAAAAAATTGCCGGTAAAGTAGAAATCCTCGATGAACGATAATTTTCCTCGCTCATCGACGATTTTTTATAAGATTCTTTACTTCCTTTATCGTCACGATACAAAAACGAGACAAAAATTAAAGAAATTTTCGGTCTCGCGTTACAAAATTCCTTTCTCGTGAGTTTCTTCGATTAGTAAACGTAATTCGAATGCTGGAAAAACACCTGTGCCATGTTGATGACGCCTTCGGCGAGTGTCTTGTAACCGAGCATCGTACGATTCTTGTATCTCTTTCGTCTTTGCAGCAATACGAGAAGTTTGTTGCCGTCGCGCTTCAAAAAGTGTGGATACTGCAGGGCGAATTGTAATTCCAATTCGGTATCGAGCATACCGCCAGATGGCACTGCCATTTCGTTCGAGCGTAGAGTTCTCTTGGAGCTCTGCATCTTTACCGCTATGCTTATGGAAGCGAGATCGGGGCCGAGGGGTCGCAGAGTCATCAGTCTCGATAACGTTAACGAGCACAATCTGAAAAAATCCAAAATAAAAACAATAAGCAAATAATACGTGAGAATTTTTATTTTTACAAAATTATTTATTCCCGCTACCGATTTTAAAGTATTATTTTATATAATTTCTTAAAAGAAAATCGACTTAATAAATTAATAAAGATAATAATAAATAATAAAATTAATACAAATTAAATTAATTAAAAATATATATATTTAAAAAATAAAAATCATTACTCGCGTCGATAAAGTCGAAAGATTTAAACGATACGAATGGAAACTCGTGTCTTATCACCCTTTTCGTAAGGAGAAAAAAAAGACTGGGTTTCAACCCTCGGGCTGGAGAGAACGAGAGAGACAGGGATGCGATTTCTATATATAAGCCCCTCCTTGTTCGTTTCTTTAAATACAGGTGGTGTGTTTGCCAGTCGTCGAACGAACGCACGTGTATACGTCTCGTCTGGCTACCTACGAGTGTTTGAGTACACCTCGACGTATATATATGTATCATATATATATATCATATAAATATATATTTATACACGTCTTGTGAAGGATGGAAGCGAACGAGTTAGTGGAGAACGACATACACGTACGCGAGTGAACTTTCGCCTCGCTCGACCGGCCCTCGATCAACGAGCTCGCGATTACAGGATATTAGCCCTCGTACCCAGAAATAGACAAAGGAAATATCCTTGAAAATTACTCGTCGACGAAAAAATAACAGAAATTTATTCTGTTATTCTTTCTATCATCGACCAATTATTGTAATAATAAATTGAACAATTATCGAATAATAAATACGTACTTTTTATAAATAATTTTTTGTTCATTAATAATTTTTACTATTTTTTTTCAGGACAATTGTAAATAATTCTCGAGAAAAATAAATAATTGAACGCTCTGCTAATTTTTGTAAATTTTGTTTGAATTTAATTAATATTTGATATCTCTGTAATTTTTAATTAGAAAAATGATTTTAATTTATTTCCATCCAGATGGAAAATTGACGAAAGGTGAGAGTGAAATTTAATGTTGCATCTTATCGAATAAAAGTAAGACGTATCGATCGTTCGTTCATAGAGTGAGTGAGTGAGTGAATGAGAGAGTGAGTGAGTGAGTGAGTGAGTGAGTGAGTGAGTGAGTGAGTGAGTGAGTGAGTGAGTGAGTGAGAGAGAGAGAGAGAGAGAGAGAGAGAGAGAGAGAGAGAGAGAGAGAGAGAGAGAGGAAGATAGGGGTGGAAACAATGGGACCGACAAAATTATTGCTAGGACGTGCGTGTGGCTCCAGGCGGTCTCGCCATTTCCCTGCGTGGCTCGGGGCTCTTCGTTTCACGATCCACGATACATCGTGACTGCTAACCACCTTCGCGTTGCGAGAGAGGGTGCTTCGTCCTACGAGAACCCAGGCGCCCCTCGACAATTTCGTTTTTCCTTCTCTACTCCTCGAGCACCCTTCTCTCGCCTCTCGTTTCTCCCTCCTCGATAAACAATTGATAACGAATTTTTTCAAGCGTATTTCTCCTTTTAATTCCTTTCTTCAATAATATATTTATTCTCAAAATTAGAAAAAAATTAAAAATTCAACAAATTTGTTGTGAAGAAATTTCAAAAAAAAAAATATCAATCAACGCGTATAATAAAAATCGAAAAAAGATCTCATAAAATATTAAGAGAAACGTATGACGTAACGAATAAATATATTTTATTATTCAATAATTAATAATTATTTTTGATCGATAAAATAATCGATCGAATTACTCCAATTAATAAAATTTCCTATCGTTTTTTTGTTTTAACAATTATAAATCCTACCCCTTAGAATATCATTCGATATTTTCTAACGGAGCAGAAAATCTTGGAAAATTTATTCTCCTGTCCATCGTTTTTGTTTTCAGAGAATTTATTTCAGATATTTCTTATCACTCGCTCGTTATCCTTGGTCGTTGACGTATACGCCGTTCGCGTACTCTCATCGTCGTAGTCGTCGTCGTAGTCGTCGTCGTCGTCGTCGTCGTTCTCAACGCCCAAGTCGAATCGATACACATCGAAGCTCTCCCAGAGAGAGAGAGAAAGAGAGAGAGAGAGAGAGAGAGAGAGAGAGAGAGAGAGAGAGAGAGAGAGAGAGAGAGGGAGAGAGAGATTCAGTGAGAGAAAGAGGGTTTAACATTGCCGAGGGGCAACACAAGACACGCACCTGTCCCGCGAGAATTGCTCGATTCCCTCCCTCTCTTTATTTTCTCCTATCTCTCGTTCTGTCCTTTTGCCACACGTATAGTCCTTCTCCCATATCTAACCGAGAACTCGGCACGGTGAGTTCACCCACGCTCGATGGCCTATCGAAAGATAGATAGAGAGAGAGAAAGAAAGCGAAAGAGAGAAAGAGAGAGAGAGAGAGAGAGAGAGAGAGAGAGAGAGAGAGAGAGAGAGAGAGAGAGAGAGAGAGAGAGAGAGAGAGAGAGAGAGAGAGAGAGAGAGAGAGAGAACATTTCTCGTGGGTGTACAGTGCACAGAATTTCTTCGTCCGTACAAAACACGTGTCTCTCAATACATACGTGATCCTAGACAAAACGCTTTTTCGACGAGCAACGAATACATAGACACACACGTACGATATGTGGTTCGAACGTGTTATACTTAACGTATAACACGTTATGTTCGATAAAGCAATATAATGGACTGTGACTATAGTACGGCGTACATGGTACGATTATTCGTGACAGTCCTGCGTGAATCATCTCTCTCTCTCTCTCTCTCTCTCTCTCTCTCTCTCTCTCTCTCTCTCGCTTTTCTCTCTCTCTCTCTCTCGCTTTTTCTCTCTCTCTCTCTCTCTCTCGCTTTTTCTCTCTGTGACTCGCGCGCACGCTAGTCCTCGCCCCCGTCTCTACCAGACGACGATGAATGAGATCGAGACAACGCGTGAATCCAACGTGACGCGGGGATAATGAAAAAGCGGATGTATCGTTGCGATTAATTGAATGAAAAAGAAAAAGAAAATAGAAAAACAAAAAAAAACAGTAACCAGATAAACAAATAAATTACGAAATTAATAAATAAATTGAAATTAACGTAATTAGAAAATCGTCGATTTGATTATTTTTTATTATGAAAGAGAATTAATAAAATTATGATTTATAATTATACAATTTTGTTGCGATTAATTAAAAAACATATGTTAAGTAGACAAACGAATGAATAAATAAAAATTTAAGAAAAAATAATGAACAAAATTACAATATTTTAGGAAGAATTATTCATACGAGGAATTGTAATTATAAAATGGTCTCGAGTTACAATTAATCGCAAAAAAACATTAATTAGATAAATAAATAAATAAAAAACACATGACATTTTTCTTATACCAGCCAAAAAATGGGTTATTCCCGCGTACCATGACGTCGCAAAGCCTAAAGCTTCGAGATTCGAATTACCGTGGGAGTACAACAAAAAAAAGAAGAAAAAAAAGAAAAAAAACTCGTCTACTCGGGGACAGACAAGCTTATCGCTCGCGTTACGACGAAAGGGAGAGACTCGGGCTGCAAGGAATCTCACGATAATATTGAGTCGAAGCTTTTCGAGACGGGAGAGTCGTGAAGGATTCTACAATGAGATAAATAAGTACACAGACATCGGACACACGCACCGTCCTAGAGAAGAGCGGAGAAAAAACCAGCACTCGTCTAAATTACGAAATTGCAACGTTAAAAAATAAAATATACTACGTAAAAAAATAATATAATACGTTAAAAAATAATATATAATTTATCATTTGATAAAAAAAAAAAAAGTAAAAAACTTTTTTTTCCCTTTTTTTTATTAAATATTTTTTTAATGTGCAATTTTCATATCTGCACGCTATCGTAATTGCTATATCGTTTGCCCTGTCTAGGTGGGATCTTTACCAGACAGGACATAGTTATAGCACGGTTGGTAAAGAGCAAGGGGGGTAGGGGTGGGGGAAATTAAATTCCAGTCTTACCGAGTACGCCGCCTTGTCTATAACGTACAATGGTCGCCCCTTTTCCACCGGGCAAGGGTCGAGAGCGATAACGCGACGAGACCTCGAGTCCCTTTTCGAGCACGCATAGAGATACAACGAGATATAAACGTTCGTGAATAACTTCGTACAAGAACGATACGGAGAATTACGTCGTGAGAGAAAACAAATTTGAAGAAAAGAGAAAAAATTTAAATTTTTTGGAATTTTGATTAGAAAATTGAAAAAAAATAGATAACAAAATAGAGAGATAAGAATATATTTGTATGTTGTGGGAAATTGTCTATTTCACGAGCACGAAAGGTTTCATGATAGAAAGTCATTTTGTGAGAGAAAAAAACGTGATTCTCTGTCTCAAGGGCGAAGAGGTCGTTAGAGGTCAAGTTTTTATTTCATCCAAAATGACTTTAACGCGAGTCTAGGAAATCGGAAATTTTCTCTGGAATGCGAAAATCGTATTATTGTTATAGAATTTTAGAGATTTGTCGATAGAAAGTTCAAAAATATAAAAGAAAGATTGTATTTGTTTTTAAATTTATTTTCAGGGCTTCGAGGCAAAATGTGACTGAATCGTGGAAAATTACATGCCGCGTCAACCATCGCGATTTCACTCGGCGATTCGTGCATACGACTCCTCGATCTCCGATCTCGCGCAAGCTCGACTCGTTTCTACCCGGCTACCCACGAGTTTCTCTGAATAACGCGAATGCCGGTTTGAACCAAACCCAGCCTGTTCGATTTCTAAGAATCAACGCGAGAACGAATCATCGATAATTACGAAATAATAAATTAATTCGACGAATCCAAATTTTCAATATTTTCTCAGAATAATAAAATTTCAAATCAAGCTCGATCGTTCAATTTCCAAGAATCAACGCGAGAACGAATCGTCGATAATCGCGAAACAATAAATTAATTCCACAACCACATATTTTCAATATATTTCGAAGAAATAATTTTTCATAATAAATTCTTTGTCAATTTAATTATCAAGAATTAATTGTTTTCAATATAATAAAATTTCAAACCTCATCGAGGAGGTTTGATCGATGCAAGAGACGCTCCAGGCTAACGATTGGCCCGTACGAAGGGCTAGATGGAAAAACATGCAATCGTATTTACAGATCGGTCGTAAAAGATTAAGAAAAAGGGGAAAAAAAACCAAAGAAGAAAAAAAAAGAAAGAAACGTGAGATCCTACCCGACGTCGTCTCGGTAAATAAAATATCGATTCTCCGCAGTAGAGGTGACATATAGCACGGACGTACGTACGTATATACATATATGTGTATAGAGAGTCATCGCCGAGGCCTTTAATATGCAGGTCTACGAACGGAATATAAACCGCGATGCGCGGTTTCGTCCGGACCGAGCTTTCTACTGAATGTTTCTAGTCGTCTGAATGCTCTATAACCAATATATATATATATATATAGAAACACATATATCCATATATGTATTTATACAATGCTCTACGAATACGCTAGATACGCGTTTATATAGCGAGGCCGGTAGGACGCTCGTGACGATTTTTATTACGTCAAGTGAGTATTACCCTAAAGTATAAATGGACACCATCGATTGATAACGATAAAAGTAAAACTTGATCTATTTCCTAGGCATTTTTTATTTCCGGTTTAGAGCGATGAGAAATATTTTATCAAAATTATTTCTCGAATTAGAATAAAATATTGTTTTTTTAAAAGCAATTCGTTCGATTTTATCATTGAATTAATCGATCGATCGATTAATTGATATTAATTAAAATATTTAATCGTGCATTGATTTATTTTTAATTGGAAATAAATAAATGGATAGAATGAATAATAATTTTTAAATAATGTTTTGTAATTCGAGGAGTGTGAAAATTGTGCTCGTAAGAGGAATGAGGCGCGCATGCGCGCGCGTTGCGTCAGAGCGCGGCGACAGTTTTTCGAGGCATTCGAATTGTCGTGTGGCGATCGGGTCTTCAAGGGCGTTTGTCTTGGCAGTCACAATAAGCCACTTTTCATTATGTCTTAAGCTTCTCTTCGATAAATTGCATATGCATATATATATATGCAATTTATCGAACACAAACACACGAATATATATACAAAATATATATATACAAAATATATATATATATACAGACGCGAGATATATATATATATTATAAATGAAGCAGTGTTCTTTTGGCAAGCACACGCGTCCACGTGTTCCGCCTCCGTCGTTACAAAATCCCACGAACGACAGTCGCGACCCAAACCACGACATCTCGTAAAAAAATGAAGTAATAAATTATTTATAACATAAAAAAAAAGGAAAATAAAATGATAAATCTATTAATAAATTTTCTAAGCAAGATCATTTATTGGTAAAAAAACGTTGGTATTTAATTCTTTTAATTTCTTTGCCTCGTTTCCGCTTTTTTGTTCTTGTAATATTCGAGTGCTCGAGGTTTCGTTCCGTTTCGAGGATTACAGGGAGGAAAAATCGCGAGAACCAGATAAACGAAACGGATTTCTCGGGTCTCGACTCAAAAATCCTCGTTATGACTCATTCGACTCGCGCGCCTCGACACCGGTCGGACGCGACGAGGGCGAAGCTCCTTCTTTCTTCCGTTTGTGCATCGTCTTTTTTCGCACACGAGTTCGCTCTCGCTTAGTCATAGCCCACGGTGCGAGAGAGCACGAGGGGAATCGCGGCGAGAGAGAACGAGCTCTTGAGCGAAAAAAATGACGCGCGCGAGTTACATCGTTTTTTCTTCTTTTTTTTTCAACAATTTTTAACGCTTTACGCTTAATTAACATTTTTTTTCTCGCTTCTTATTTCTCGTTCTCGACGTCGCGCGCGCGACGATTCGAATCGGATGGAAATAATTATCGATTCGATTGAATTAAATAAATAATAATTAAAAGGATACAACAAAATTTAAAAAAAAACGATGATAAATTTTCTCGATAAAATAAATCTTTGAAAAACATAAATAAATGAAAAACAATTGAATTATCTAAAATGGAATAAAAATAAATCTGTCGAGTCTCGAGAAAAGAAAGGAAAAAAGGCGCGATAACAGAAACGTTTCGACCAAAGTCCAAAAGCGAATGAAAACAGGGTAGAAATCGCATAAAGAGAGAAAACGTTGCACAAAGGTGAGAAGATTGAAGAATTTACGAACGGGTATAATAAAACGAGAGAAAAAAAAATAGCAATTCTAGCTAAGGCTACGAAATGATTCTCCTTACGAAGAATACGAGGCTAAAGTGTGAAACGTCTGTTTTTCAACCTCGTTCGTCTTCCTTCTGGCCTTTCTTTACCCATCCCCCCCCCCCTTCCCTCATTCACCATCCGCTCTTCTTTTCTCTTTAACTCCGACTCTCGAGGTCGATCACTTCTCGGAGATCTTTGTATTCGACCCCTTGAGAGTTGCCTCGCGCTCCAGAGACATAAATATATATACATATATATATATATATATATATATATATATATATATATATATATATATATACAGTTTATTTATTAATTTATGAATGCAGCTATATATGTGTTTTTTTCTATTTTTTTTCTGCGTAGCACAGCCCTTGCAGTCCCTGCAACACAAAGCCGTAAGGATCAACGACGAATCGTCCCGTGTATTATGATTTTTGCCGTCGGCTAATAAACGAGCGTTCGAAGTCGAGGGACCAGGCGTTTAAGACTTTTGTTTATTTTTTTTTCCTGCGTTGACTATTTTCGAAAATTTGTTTTAATGGAGCTAAATCTTCGCACGAGTAGATAGCTGTAAAGATATTAGTTTGTATCGAATTCGAGTAAAATCGATCGAGCCAATTTTTATTAGAAAATTTGTGATCATTTTTGCAAAATCAATTATTATAATCGAAATTAAAAATTCTTTTGACCATCGTATATGCTTCACGGAATAATGATAATAATCGTCGGTTGAATAAGTATTGAAACGGAAAATAACAAAAATGCCCAATTCGCAGAATTGATTAAAAAAATAGTGAGTTTTGTTTTTTAATTAATCGGAAAATTGGGGATCGTCGATGAAAAATCTTATAATCGGCAATGAGGTATAAACGATCAATTTTATAAACTATAGATTGAAGATATTTCTCGCCAAGGGAAGGACCTTGGACGACGTAACGGGCTTTTTGGAGCGTCGTCGAAGTACACGACGGGGCCGTCGGCCGGCAGTCACGCGGGGATTAACACGATTTGCGACAGTTCGACGCACACCCAACCACTCGGTATCGGCCATCGGTATTCTCTTTCTCAATTTCCTACTCTCGGTCACCGTCATCATGAACTCTTTCTCTCCCTCTCTCTCTATCTCTCTCTCTCTCTCTCTCTCTCTCTCTCTCTCTTTCGTTCTATCTCTCTCTCTCCCTATATAAATATATGTCGCTCTTTTACACACGACCCTGGTTACGCCCCGCGTTATATACCTATAGACATCTTGCCTTCATCGCGGCCAAGTTTAATCGGGAGGACAAGGTTGTCGGCTGTTCGTTCCCGAGGCCGAAGCGCTTTTTATTATATCTTCGTTTTTATTTCACAGATCATCCGTGAACCCCTTTGTCCGAGACGATACGTCTCCTCTTCGTTACTCCACGGCGCACGTTTTATTTATTGAGCTTTTTTTTCTTGTAAATTAATTTTTAATTTCATTCTAAAATACAAAAAAAAATTGCTTCTTATGTAAATAACAATATATTATGTTTAAAAATAATATTTCTTTCGTATAAAAATAACAATAATAATGAGAAATTTATTGACTTAAGATTGAGAAGAAGAAAAAACGGAGAATTTTGAGAGTCTGAGAGCCGCGATTTTTTGGTTACGTGGAATAATTTTCATTCGAGAAAATAAATAAATACAAATTCACGGTCAATTGGACAATGTGAGTTTCAAGATATAAATAGATATATATCACTGTTCAATTGTAAATATAGTTCACGTTTTATAGGACGCGTTCTATAGGGGGTTGATTTGCATCTCCATCAGTTGCTGGGATTTCGAGAGTGCGAACGGGAGATCTTGCAGATTGTGTGTGTGTGTGTGTGTGCGCGCGCGATGGGTGAGATAGAGATAGAGATAGAGGTAGAGAGAGAGAGATAGAGCAAGAGATGGAGAGATAGAGAGATTTGCATCCATCGTGGTTACCAGCCCAGGTGTTCGCAACGCCCGGGTACTCGCATTCAGAGATATTGCCTATCGGCTATCGACCGGCAAAGACCACAATGTCCTATATTCGAAGGTTGGGAATTGCGACCATACAGACATACATACATCCATATATATATATATATATATATATTTACTTTGGTACAAATATAGATATATTCTTTTTTTCAAATTATTAATATTTAATTATTATTTTATAAATTTCCATACAAAATAAATAAATTGTAAACGCATAATAACGATAATAATAAAATAGAAACAATGTGAATGAAAAATGGAATATTATTGATATAATTCGCAAGGACGTTGAATTTTTGAAAAATATTTATATTTTATGATTTTTATTTCTTTGCGTGGGTGTGTGTGTGTATATATATATTGATTAATAGCGTGCTTACGATGTAGAGAGCTACAGGGTGAATTTTCTTTTGGCACAAACTTCCGCAATGCACCAGAACTGAATTACGTCATCAACGTGTCTCTGTCTCTGATTTTGAGAAGCGAGGTGCGGGGTATGTAGAGAAAGAGACAGACAGAGAGAGAGAGGGAGATAAAAAGAGATTTCTCTATTAGCCAGAAATTCGGGCTCTCGTACGATCACGCAGAGAAATTCGTTCCTTGGGGAAAACTTCAACTTTATTAAATTGTTTCGTTATCGGTTTTCAGTCAACCCGGAAGTATACGACCCGTCCATCTTTACGAACTACTTTCGAGAACGTTCGAAGGGTTAACGGTGAACGTTGAAAATTTCTTCGTCTCTTTTTTCTCATTTTTGTTTTTTCGACCTACCTCGAAACTCTCGAGAGTCTAGTCTCGTCGTATTCGTATTAGAAAATATATTTCTTTGTATAATTCTTTTTCTGGCGCCAGAGGGCGGAGAAACGATAAGCGAGGAGTTCGAGCGAAAAATCGCGATAAGACGGATTCGACAAACTAGCTTCGTAGGTACTCGCGAATGCTCGAACGGTTCGGTAACTCTGGAATATCGATGTAGTGATAAGAACGCGAGAGGCCTTTTTTCGATCAATTCATTTTTTTTATATTATTATTATTATTATTATTTTTTCAATTTTTAAATCGGTGTACCAATGTTTCTTAAAGTCGCCACAGGTAAAAATAATAATATTTATGTCGATCAAATTTTCCTCGACACATTTTGTTTTTTAATTAGTTTTGTGAAAAAACGTGAAATTTCAGCGTTTTTCGGGGATTTCGGCCATTAGATTCGAACTATCGAACGAATAACCATGATTTTCGTAATGCGCGGGACATTTCCGATCGAATAACGTAGTGTTGAAATCATTTTAGAGAACAAATTTTTTTCCCACCCGCGGAGCTATTTTTTTGCGGGGTAAAATTTTCGTCCGGTCGCAAGGTTGAACATTAGGGTCGAAAAATCGACTTTTTTTTAATTTGTCCGTTTAAAACTTTTAAAAGTGTCGTTTCGAAACTTTTCACCGGCGAGCCAAGCAAAAGAAAATGAGGGGGGTGGTAAGACAGTCGCGGAAATCACCGCGACTCAGGAAAGTTCAACGAGATTTATCGAGTGCAACGAGCGAAATTCTCGCGTAACGTCCGGTGGGGCGAGAGAGAGAGAGAGAGAGAGAGAGAGAGAGAGAGAGAGAGAGAGAGAGAGAGAGAGAGAGAGAGAGAGAGAGAGAGAGAGAGAGAGAGAGAGAGAGAGAGAGAGAGAGAGAGAGAGAGAGAGAGAGAGAGAGAGAGAGAGGTCGACTCGAGCCGAGTACGCGACAAAATTAGCGTCGCTCATGACAATTAATTTCTCACGGTTAGCCCTATAAAAAAATTAAAAAATCGACCTATTCGATAAGACGACGATCGATCCAATTATAAATTCGTTATGAAATTTTGGCCGACTACCGAGGATACGAGAATTTTTGCATCGACACGAGGACTAACGAGAGGGAAAAGAGAGTGATATAGCTCGCGTCTAGACGAAGATCCGATAGCGATGCAAATTAATCGATTGCATCAACCGCTTTTGTGGCCAAAAATAAAATGATTGTTTCGTGTCGAATGAAAATATTCTCTCACTCTCTCTAACATTGCGTGAAAAATAATAATAATAACAATTTATAAATATTTATAGAAAAAAAATTCAATATTTATAATCCAACAATTAACGCTAATTAATTATTAAATTGTGTAAAATATCATTTTCATTGACTTGAATCTTTATTAGCCTCCATCGATTCAAATAGGACAATTGTTTAACGATGAAAAAAGAAAAAAAAAACTCCACTGACCCAAATAAATTGCGCTTCGTTCGAATCGATCAGCACATCGGTCGTCATACGCGGTGGATTATCCGATAAACAGAGCTCGAAACGATACTGAAATCGTTTGCGTCGGTCCTTGAGACCGTTTAACGAACGCGCTCGTCAAGAGGATTTGCATTCGGCGGTGGTTTCACATACACACACACACACACACATCGAGCGACGAGTTGATTTTCTCCCAGTCGGTGTAAATATATACGCTTCCAAGTATGAAAATTTATAACCGACAGCGATGGGGTACACGGTAAGCGAGCAAGTCGTGTGATCACCGAGGGTTAAGCAGCATTTCGCGCCGCCACTACTTGGTGCGGTGACCGCTCAGCCACCTCGCGACCACGATCAAATTGCTTCGCGGGAAACCTCGTTTCTCCGGGCCTTGATGACACTTCCTATAAAACGGCAACTAAACTTACAAATTAGGAAGGACCCAACTTGTACCTGACCCAGATTTCCGGTGCCCTAGACGAACGCTCAGCGTAAAAATCGTGCGCAAACTCAGCGAAAAAAGTGAAGTGCAAAGGTGCGAATAGAAAAAAAACTAAAAAAAGGGGGATACGAATGTTGTAAATATCCGAAAGAGGAAACGTTGAGAAGGATGAATAGAACATAATAAAAGTAGAAAAAAAATCGATCATAGTGATATATACCCCCCACCCTTCCTACTCCTACGCCCAGGCTTTTCAGTGCGTCATACGATTTTCAGGTACGCGTTCGACGCGGACGTGTTGAAATATTCGAGAAACGTGTGTTTCGTAGAAGAAAAAATCCATCCGCGGGATCTCTTTATATTCGCACCTACGCGGAATTGCTCGCTCTCGGGTGCTTTTTAATGAAAGTTTTTCTATTTCTGGTAACGAAATCACTACAGGCGCCAGGCTGGTGTATCGTACACGCGGCGTATACCTATATAAGTTTCCGATGTATTTACATTTATAACGCGGCTGTGTTATTTGTATACGCGTGTAGATATATGAGGGTGTAAAGGGGTTGCCGTTGGCAAAAGTGCCAGTGTTTTCCGACGCGACATATTAAAAGAGGATTACGGCTTGGCTCGCCGCGATATCCGCGTACTTTGCCAGATTATTTCTGCAAATTCGCGGCGTTTACCGGTGAGAAAATAATAGAAGAGAAAATAAAACGAAAAACGAGTTTAATTTCGAAAAAGGCGTTTTTTTTATCGCGTAAATTTTCAACGCGTTAAAAGCGTCGTTCCGCGAATTTAAAATATTTTTAGACTATTCGACGTATTGTAACGACGTATCTCCTTCCGGGGAGAATTTCTAGGAAAGAAATTTTACGAAATAATAACAAAGCGTAGAAAACTTTAATTTTCAACATTTTGTTTCGAATGATTTTTTAATTAAATATTGCACGATATGAATTGAAATCGAACGAATCGAGAAGGTTCGATAAAAAGGGAGGGCCGATAATTCCTTTTTGTTAACTTCGCAGTTCTCTCCCGTCTGTCGTCGCGTTGGCATTGTTGCGTGTCAATTTTATCAGCTTTGCATCGTCTCTCTCTCTCTCTCTCTCTTTCATTCTCTTTCAATCGTAAACACAACCACACACACACACGATTAATCCGAACTCGAGATTTCCAGCGGTCAAGTCTTAATTCGATTGTAACACCAGACGATAAGTGGCTCAAAACCTTTGTGGGGAAACCTTATTGTTAAACCGTGACTTTGTCTCCGACCATATTCCTCCGGCGTAAATATTTTTCCTCTATATAAAACATTTCGTCGTACGAGCGATAAAACAATAATAAAAACTATCCTACGAAAATTCAAGATATAAAAAATTCCACCGTTAATGTAATTGATCAATCGTATTTAAAGTCGATTAAAACTTCAGGATTTTTCATCAGGATTTTTCACTTCAGGATTAAAACTCGAGGATTTTTCTTTACTCTCTATGTCTCTATATTTCTCTTGAGAAACGGAGATAGGATAGGATTGTTTTTTTCACGGAGATGGAATGCTTTGTTTTTATATGTTGGGCACGATCGTCGCCCGTCGCTCTCGGAGCGCCAGTTCCCAGAGGCAACGCGCGCTATACGTGTAGAATCGTTATACGTGTATATATATATATATGTAGGGGTTTGAGGGCAAGGCGAGAACCGTCGAGGTTCCACGTAATACACTCGAATCGCGCTAGCGAAGCGTCCAAGCTCGCAATTTCATTTCAATGCATATATATGTCTATATATGTCTATATAGGTGTGTAAAAGAAGCGAGACCATACACGTGTTAGTAATCTAGTATTACTACGTCACTTGCAGTCCATGCGGAGAATGCTAATCCCGATCGTAATCGGGGATGTACTTCCACCACAATCGTCCGCGGCAATCGTCGGGCGGAAACCGACCGACGGGAAACCTTAGTCGAGAGATCATCGCGACATATTTTACGAGCGTGTATCATTTTATCGTTTCATTGTTTCAATGTCCCGAACGAGAGTGAACGCGTCGACAAATCGCTCTTGATTTTATTCTAATTTATTTATTTCAAATTGTTCGAGAGATTGAAAACAATAAAACTATGACGAGTGAAAATCGATCGAATTTCGAAAGATTTTTGTTATTGAATGATAATTTAGTGAGGGAGAAGTTCTGTTTTTATGAATATTATTATTATGTTGAAAGATAAAATATGATTGGTAAGGAGAAATTGTTGATAGGAGGGTAAATTTGTCGCTGGGGTCTGTGAGACTCCGAAGATATTTTGTTAAATGGAGCAATCGGGAGATACGGGGTATCTTGAAATTAGTGCGATCGATTAATTTTCGATAAGGTACTCCAGTTTCATACTAATGATTCATAATTCAGGAGAAAATTATGTCAAAGATTGTTTCGATACGTCTCATTTAATCTTCAAATTCATTCCACGACGCCATACGAAAATTCATCAGAATACATATAGATATAAATTCGTATTCGTATCAAATTCTTATCGTTACTGATAATCGATTAATGACGGTATATTCGTGGTACGACGTTTAAAATACAATAATGATTTCATTCACGAACGAAATCGGTTCTGAGAGTGATATACATACTCGTGTTCAGAAATTAAATATTATTATGAATTTCGACATTTAAACTGTGGACGAGGGAAGAAGGAAAAATAATTACCACGTATTTTACGTGAGTTATTTTTCAGAAAAGATGTATGAATTTAGACGAGAATAAAATCTAACCAATAAGCCCTTTATGCGTTAATATATGTATTTTATATTGATGAGTGTATACGTATATATACAATAGAATGTCAAACCAGCAGAGACACATAGATCTCTCCGGCTGATCTGTCAGAATTCGCGATTAACAGCGAGCATCCGTTCTCATGTATACATAGTCACATATATAGATATAGATATTCGCAAAACATCATGGGGGATCGAGGGCGCGCGAGTGTTTTTCGCGAGCGAAGCACACGATGCACTCTCCCGCCTCTCCGTGCTAAGCGAGCGAGCGCTCGCGGGCGCGCGCACGACGGTACTCGCGGTTGGCTTTCCGTCAATGAATCGTGAAACAACACAGCGGCATTATCGCGAAGAACAATGACTCGTTCTGTGTATGAAAAGAATTCGAAAAACCTGTCTTTCGTACCAAAGAGAGAAACGAGAGTGAGACAAAGGGCGTATATGTCACAATCTCGTTTCGTAGCGTCCGTGCATCGTCGCGCACGCACACGTACGTACTGTACGAACGGCGGGACTTTTCTCTCGCGTTCGACGAAAAAAGGAGTCGTTGATTCGGGTTTATCGCTTTTCGTCACTGAACACATGCGCGAATGACGCGAAAGACAAAAGCTACGGTTACCTTGGTATACAATTCGGCGGTGTCCTGTCGACTTCCCAAGTGGCAAAGAGCTTCATGGGAACGGGCCGGGTGGCCGGAGCCGTCACCTTCGTACGCTCCGCCATTTTTTGGCCTTCACGGCCCACTTTGACACTTAACACAACACTCCTCGCGACGCCAAGTCTCACGGCTAACTGACTTGGGCGATGGCCACCGTACACAACACACACGAAATATCCCCACCACGAAACGGATAAAGGGGCGCCGAGGAAAGGCGCCCCTCTATGAGGCTCGCCCAGCAGGTTGCGCACCAGAGTTGCGTGCTCGCGAGTACTGCTTTTTTTTCACCGATAGGGCGCTGCACCGTGCATTTACACGAACACATACGTACTCGATTCGTACGATATATCACACGAGCAGAGTGATTACAGCGCCGGTGGATTATTCGCGTACTAACTAATGCATTATGAATGGCGGGACTTTTTAAACCACGTGAGTAATACAATGACGAATATCGATTAATAATGCAATATTAAAACCGATATGATTCATCGTACTTTTCCTCGATCAATTTTATTCACAGCTCGTATGCATAATTCTCAGATTCATCACCATCGTTTATCCTGCTTGCCGCTCTTCAATGAGTTCTTTGATTTATTGTGTACTTATCAATAAATTAAAGTTTTACGCCGTACAATTCGAATATAAAGGTTTCTTGTTTTCGAGTCCCATCGGTAAGACGGGCGAGATATATTTTCGTAATACGAAGATATATCGTCGTAGTACAAAGATATATCGTGTATTGGTCGTCGATCGCTCTACGATCTCGGGACTCATCTCCGCTTCTTTTACGTCTCGAAATTACTCACGTAGAAATGTTTTCGGAGAACATACGCATCGCGTACCTCTGCGCCTGAAACGAACTTGCGAAAGACACACACACACACATTCACACATACAAGATGTTCACCGTTTCTTCTTTTTTTCTTTTACTTTTCTTCATGTATATTTGAAAAATAGCTTAAACGCATATAGGCTTTGAAGAATATAATTTCTTCGTGCGATGGTTTCTCTCATATCGTTCCCTTCGTTTTTTTTTCTTCTTCTTTTCACTTCTTTTTTCTCATTACAAAAAGGCGAGGGACGTAAACGATGTATATAAATTACGCGCATAACGGCGATTGCCCATTAATCCTAATTTTTGCCGGAGCACGTTCCATAGAAAATTCTTATTTTTTGTTTTATTTTTTTCCCCCCCTCCTCTTAGCAAATTTATATTAGATGGTAGGACAACCACCACATAAGCAAAGGCTGAATCGAAGCGACGAATAAAATAAAGTACAATCTCCTCTTGTTGCCCGAAGCGGTGTAAGAGGTATGTCCCTCTGGTATGACACGGAGTTTCAAGGATCTTATGAGAAAAAATGCTAGCGATATGCTGAAGTAACAGAGAACGGCGTAATAACCGACCCTTCGAAATACCAACGAGAATAGAAGCGCCGCGTTTATACCGACGTACTTATAGCCACAGTAGGCTAAAAGATCGAGAATCTTGAGACTAGTGTCGAGATTTGTTACGTACAGAGTTATCGTATGTATCAGTATCTCGGTTACTCCCCACGCTAGTGCCGAACTCGCGAGTATACCGAGATGCTCGGGGGTAAAACGTTCCTGAGTACCGAGCGACAAGCCAGCCATCACGATGTACGTCAGAAAAGCCATTGTCGGAATATACATATCCGGTGCGTTCCTCTCGTATCTCGGCTGCAAAGGACCATCCTGCTCGTACTTCACGGACCAATCCTGTCGGCGAGAATAATCGATTATTTTTGTTCATAGATTTTCATCGAATTGTTTGTAATTTGCTTACTTTATGAGTGAACGGGAAGAACAACAGCGCCAATTTCACGAAAACGTAATCAGCGTCGACCGCGAAGTAATATTTCATTGCCGTGACAGGAACGTATTTTTCCAGCTGTACCTTTCCCGATCCTACCAATGCATTGCCATATTGCATCGCCATATTCGTAACCATCGGCTCCGCGAGCAGCGTAGTCGCGAATTGAGGACTTGGGAACGAGTCGGGTCGCATTTGTTCGGGTGGCGAATATGGCGACATTTGCGGTGCTGGATTAAAACCATAAGGAGCTGGAGGTTGCTCGGGTACATCGAAACCATAATCAGCTTGCATACCATTGTTCATGGGCATCTGAGACGGTGGCTAAAATTTTCATATTTTTTGGGAATAAATTTCCTTCGATTTGTGAATTATAGACGAAAGTTTAATAAAAATCAATGGTTATCATCAAACATCGCATAAAAATCTTACCTGCTGGTTGTACATATAAGGGTTCTGCGGCATCGGAGAAGTCGGCGCGGACAATCCGGTCGAAGGATCTAGTATCCTTTTGGGCTTCCCTGTTAAAAAAAAACAGAAAAATTTGAATCAGTTCTCAAAATGACGTAATCGCAGAAGTGATCCAATTAAAACGGCGTGAATACGCATTGTTCCATCAATTAACCTAATTCTCATATGGGAAGAAGAAAAGCTAACCTCAAAATTATTTAGGACTGTATTTTCTTGTGGTAACTGATTAATCCGGGATCAGAAAAGTTTTATAATGGAAAATTTAGCAAATTTTTACAAAGGATTAATTATGATGTGTCGAGTAGCGTCAATTGATGCGAGGAATTCATGAAAAAAAGCTGAAAAAAGACATTGTTTCAGTGAGACTTACCTCTCCGGGCTCCCGAATGATTGTAATTCATATTTGTCCGTTAAACGATCGCTTGATCAATCAAACACTTGAACAATTGACGATTTCTCTTGGCAATTACTGTACAGGAAACGAGAGTATTCACTTCGAATGATTTATTATGAGGAAAGAACCGAAAACATCACGAACCACACATACAAAACACGTCGCCATGTCCCGACATCCATTGCGGAAGCCTGCTGATCGTTCATCGTCGTCGTCATTCTGTTCTACGCGACGTAAAATTTTGACAGGTGATTTCTGAATGGTGTTAATGAGAATAATTAGTCCTGAAGAAAGTCCATCGCGCCAATTTTATTTATTAATTAAGCTGTAAATTTTTGTAAAACAGTAATCGCAATCATTTTGTTTTTTATTTTATCGCAAGCGGCTCATGTGCGAACGATTTTTTTATCGCACGTCAAAGCCGGAATATCCATTAATCATCTTTCCGCGAATGTAATTGATCAAATTGACCTTTTCGATATTCGTTGGATATGGAAATAATATAAGGAAAAAAAAATCCTGAGGGGGCACCCGGGTTTGAACCGGGGACCTCTCGATCTGCAGTCGAATGCTCTACCACTGAGCTATACCCCCAGTTGTTATCTGAGAACGGCACCTGCTACAACAATTTGCAGATTTACAGACTTTTTGATATCTACATTGAGTGATAAAAAACCCGTACAAAATTGTCTGATAAAGAGTTTAGCTTATCGACGATAAGAAATCTTATCACCTTAATTACAAATTACTCGAGTGCACAAATACCTCCGTCAAATATTTCCATCGAGTAAATCTTGATAACAAAAAAACACGATCAAATCATCCCACGAAATTACGACGCATTTCTTCCCAGTTAAAATTGTCCTCAAATCTTCAAATTATTTCCAGTTTTCTAGAAAATACCATCATCGACTATATTCTTAATTTTTAAATATCCTTGCACCCAAAACAAATTACTTTATTAAAAAAATACAAAGAAAAAAAAATCTCGAAAATTATCCTTTTTTTTTGTTTTACCCATCCCAAAAAAATATCATCACAGCCTTGGACTGCAGGGCGAGTCGAGATTTGTGTGCCCTGGTAAAGTCTGCATTAGATGAATTAATTAGAAGTCATACAATGCGTTCATGGTAAGTCTTCTCGGTATACAAACGGGACTTCCGGTCTACACTATGAATGCATACACACATACGTATAATATACACCTAGCGATATCGCTCAGTTTACTATAGTCGCAGTTTAGCGAGTACAGGTAAGTCAGAGGGTCGTTTGGTATCCAATAGCAACCCTTACGTTAACTGACCGCGGTAACGTCGAGCCAGTGCCCGTCTCGACACTGCAAGGAGCGTTACACACGCCCCTACGGTCTCTCGACCCTCGTGGTCAACCACGAAAAAACAACATAAATATTAAAAATATTAAAAAAAAAACAAATCTAAAATTTCTCCAAAGCCATAATTATAATGAGAAAAATGGCAAAATTTATATTAAACGAAAATAACGAAATTAGGGAGTCTTGATAAATTACAAATGTCGAGTTCAGTGATCCTACTCAATGAATGGTCGGACGATTCACGAAACTTCGTCGATTTCTTTCGTATCTCGGTGAGTCATGATAATTGTCATTTTTTTTCTGCAATTATTTTTAATAAAATATGATTTTTTTTTTTGTAAAAATTAAAATAAATGTCCGACGAATTTTTATGGGAAATAGAGGTTGTCAAGTTTCGTTGTATTAATGAAATAACGATTTTTAGCTATTTCTCTCTCTCTCTCTCTCTCTCTCTCTCTCTCTCTCTCTCTCTCTCTCGGTCTCTCTCGTTCTCTCTTATATTAAGTTGTGTTATATATGCGCCTGAGACCGGTGGCAACAACACGTGCACGTGGGTTCGTCGGACGCTTTCTAGCTTATATCTATGCGCCACTACGACCCTCGAACGCCGTTCTGTTTTGCACCCCTATGACAGAGTAATCCATAGCTTCCACTTCCTATATACACTCGGAAAATTACGTATGCAATTCTAAAATACATAATCCACATGTATGGGCATTTTCGTGTCGAATAGAATAATTTTTTGTCATTGTAAATTTTTCAAAGTTAATGAAAAATTAATGAAAAAAAAATAATCGAGTGTCTCGAGCAAAATCACGCGACTAATGTCTATTTTAGTCATTTCGACAATGGGGATGAAATTTTTTGAGGGTTGTTTGTAAATTTGTAAAAATAGTTTTTTTTTCGAAAATCAACGAAGTTGAAAATTATAATTTTTAATTTGTTTGTTTACATAGATATGAGTCTATTGTCTCGAATCAATTTGGAGAAATTCCTGTAAATTGCCATTTGCACAGGGTAATTTTACCAGATAAAAGCTTCCTCTAAAAAAAAGCTAAAATTAAGAAAAGCATTCAGAAAAAAAAATTTCTGTTTATTAGTGAAAATCACGAGGAAACTATGAGTTTCAAATTATACGTTTTATTTTCATGACTAAAGCGTACAAAAAATAATTGCATACCTCGGGAACAGGAGACTTCAATGCCTCTCGATAGTTCTCCCTTCGGAAAAAGCAGCTTTTGGGCTAAGTTCTAATGGTCGAAGACTAGCAAAAAAAAAACTTATCATCTTCCTCTCTTTATTGTTCTGTGCTCGTGTCGAACGGAATGTTGAAAGTACAGGGCGTTACGTGGAATTTGCTTTCTTCGTGTGAAAAAGAAGAAAAGAGCCACGCCGAGGATAGTGTGTTATAAATACGAGAATTCGAGCAGTGCCTGGTTCACACTAGAGACTCTTTATCATAAGGAAAATCGATGTTCTCTAGACCAGTTACAACTCGTCCATAAAAATCTCATACGGTTTTTTTCAGTCTCTTCGACTTCGAGCCAATCGACGGTATTATATACATATAGTGAATCCTTCGAAAACAGAAATTTCCTGTCCCCAAAGACCAAAAATCGATCAAGATAAAAAAAAAGATATCTTCGCCATTTTTTTTTCTACCTTTCTTAAATATTTACAAACCGACGAAAATTAATAAATTAATTTCTAACCCTCCATCGATCCATTAAAACGAACATCGATTTAAACAAAAATCACTAATTTTATAATTTTAACCATAAAACAATTTGTACTTTTTCGTTTCGAATCGATTCGGAATCGATTGATTACATTTCGTTCTCTTTTCCCACGGGTCATATATTAGCAATGCAGGTCAGGGCTTCATCATCATCGCGAGTAAGAGAGTGTAGTAGGCTAAGGCGCAAATCTGGTGGCTGAAAGCGAGGGCCGGGATAGCGTGACACCTGATGGGCAGGAGCTTTAAGAACGCGGACAGTCGTGTTTGAAAACCATGTGTAGAGTATATGCCAGAACTTTATATACACACGTATATACAACTATGGCTATCGCTATATATATATCGATATCTATAGTTGTACGTACGAAGCGTCATATGGATTGGAAGAGACCAGGAGTCGAGTCGCAAAATGGGCGGAAAACGAAAGAGGGAGAGAGAGGGTTGGCACATATCGTACAGGTACGAAGTGACGAGCAATCCGTCGGATGAAACGCGACACCACGCTTACTCGGCAACGTTGAATTTCAGAGACAAAATCAGAAACCCCAATTTACCTTAAGAAAGGTACTATTTTTCGACCTAGAAAAAGTTTTTTTTCCATCTCTGTATAAATTTCTTATTTTTTTACTCCCGATTTTTTTTCAAATTTTATAAATTAATTATTATTATTATAGTTTTTTTTATCGTTAGAACACTTTGTTCGATAGTTAGTGATAAACGTTTTTTTTTTGAATAGTTGAGATTATCGGCTAGGGGTGTCAAGTTCTTAGGAACCCGCTTTATGCTACCCTCGCGATTTGTTTAATCGAGGCTTCGATCCGATCGGTCGATAGAAAGTACGTTGTACATAAATCGTCTGTAAAGTTAGACGAGAGACGTCGATTTATAAATGTCTATATCGAGGAACGTCTGGAATTTCGGAGGTTTCGACGATTTTCACTAAAGGGGGTGAGAAGTCGTATTCGATTTCGTCACGTGGTCGACCTTGCCGTGCGATCGGCTATTAGGGGAGTTCTTTATTCGTGTCCGATTGTTGTGAGTCACGGTTTCTATGGTAGCGTCTACCCCTAGACCCTTTCCCCTATTCCTCACTCCCCCCCTTCTACCTCTTGTAGACGTCTTAAGTGACCTGGTCAATCCACTCTCCACGTGGTCAGTAACCGAGCTCTACTTTTGGCTATGTAAGGGCCAACCACCCCTCTTAACGTACAATATTATCTATATTTATATCTTGCCTAATAAACCTTCTCGTCCCCCCTCGCGAAGGCTTTACACCGAGCACCGAGATCGTCCTAGATTCCTTAAGAAAGTCCGAGGGTGGACGTTCGAGAACGGGGTCAGCCTGATTTCCATCGCAGGAACATGGTGGTGGTAAAAAAGCAAAATCGCGATAGGCCGAGCTTGGTTTATTGTGTTCAATGTGTGATTAATTTTGTGAGACAGTGGAGGGTCGTAAGTTTCTTGTGAAGGATTTTCGTAGTTTTGGGTAAATCAGTACCGATTTTTTGTCGTTGCGGGACAGAATTCTTTGTTGGGGATCGAGGATGTCGTCCTTTCTTAAAGGACAGAATCCTGCAGCTTCGAGGATCAATGGTGATCATGGATTGAGATCCCGTTGATCGGGTTGGGTCGCGTTGACGGGGGCATGGACACGAAGACACCGCCGATACCGTTGAAACATCAGGAAAGAAAGGAACAGCATCAGAGAAAACAGGACAGAAGCCCGGAGCCCGTTAGTTTGCCACCGTTGACGCCGATACCGAACGGCAATCGACAACAGCATCAGCAGCAGCAGCAGAAATCGAAGAATCCTGGCACGAGCGCATCGTGGACCAGAGTACCACCCTACGTCTCGAGGAATCCCGACCATCATAGACGCAGACCATACAGGCAGGATATCTTATCAATGAATAATTATTTATGATTATTCGGGACTAAAGTACCTCCCGGCGCCATTTGTAATAACGTTTTTCTAAAAATACTCGAAATCTTTCCTCGATTTGGATAAAACGAGAGTGCTAGCATTATCTTGCCATTGTTCTGCATCGTTTGGAACAAGAATCGTCGAATTCCTTTCGGAAGTTCTCGAGTAATTGACATTTAAAATGTCGAGGTGGGGAAAATCGCGAGCAGATGGCGCTTTCTTGATCTTTTCGCTGCTACGATCATTCCTGGTTGCTCCTTTCCCTTAAAAACTTCCGAATTCTTTCATGTTCGATGTAATCTTTTCAGAGTTCTTCACATTGGCGCGACACCGTTGATGCACGCTTGCCAACAAGCCGACAGGTCGCGAGTACTGAGATTGTTGAAGGAACAGGAGGAAACGGTCGGATACAGAGATCGGACACTGAGAAGCGCGCTACATTACTGCATGGACGCTGGAACGGGTGGAGCCGTGGCCTCGGCAGCACCGGAGCTCGTTAATGCACCGGATGCCGAGGGACACACGCCACTTCACCTCGCCGTTATTGCCGGTGACACGCAATTGGTTGCCGTGTTACTGGCTAACGGTGCGGACGTCAATGCCAAGGACTTGGAGGGACACAGCGTTCTTCACTGGGCTACCGGTGAGAACTTGTACTTAAACTATGGTACAATCAATTAGTCTCCTAACGACTTTTTTACACGCGCTTGAAAGAAAATTTGTCAAAATAAAAGTATTGGTCGATGTAGAGAACTTATTACTAGACTTGACCAGTTGAAAAAAAGCTGGAAATCTTACTATGAAAACTGATGATTTGCCAATTTTTCCGAGTTATTATTTTTAAATACTATTCATACTTATTTCGACATAATGAAGATCTTGTTATTCGAATTATATTAATATTTGTATATAAGTAGGTACAAAAATATTCAAAATTGAGAATGATGAATGTCATCAGGTCGAGTGAGATATCGATTGGGTAAACGTTCGTTCGTACAGAAAATTATGCTCGTACGTCAGACGCGTAGACTGGCCATTTTGGCTGACCAACGCGGACCGTAACTACTGACATTCTCCACAGGCTATTCAAACTGGTCTACCGCCTCGAATCATTTGCAATATTTTATCCCAACCACTGATATTTCGTTCTTGTCTCGACTCGTTCCACTACACGACCTCGATTCCCAGCAGTAAACTATTTAATTTGATTTCCTGTCGAAATCACAAAGACAAATTCCAACCGGAAATTATTAAAAATAATGTCACGACCGCGTAACAAATAATTGCCGTAAAATCTGAAGTTTCGTTTGCTCGTTTAACGACCAACAAATAATGTTCTATTCTTTTATGATAAATTTGATGCTTTTTTTCGTTCTTTAATACCGTTCGACTTTTGTTGCTCCGGCTTATAAACCACCTGAGGGTTTCTCTTTTTTTTTTAAATCTATGGTATATCGAGGTAGAAAGCTATCCTTTCTTACCATCTCGATGGTTAAGTGTGCCGACTGGTCAGTTAAGGTCAGTGGGTCATTCCTTTGTAACGTTCATACGTAATGTTCTCTATCGAGTGGCATGGATCACGCGAGGACTTTCTTCGTCCCATGACCAAGTGTATACCGGGCTCGAAGCTCCCTCCTACCCTCCGCCCTCTTAGATCATTCCGCCGAGATTCACTTCGTCAGGGACGCCAGCTCGACTTATTCAAATATACGACTCGGCCTACCAAGAATTATGATACCACCGCGGCTTTTCCTCGAGCGTCACTTACGACCATTTATCCACTTATTTTTATACAATATTAACGATCTTACAAAATCGACAAAGAATAATTTAAACAAAATTTAGGACTTTTAGAAATTCTAAATTATTTTTCTGAATAAAAACTGTTTTGTCATTTTATTTTTCATCTTTTGATTAATTTTTCGTTACGCGACAGTCTGCGGCGAGGCAGAGTGCGTGAGGCTCGTCTTAGCAGCCGGTGGACGTCCTTCGACCCCTGATCTTAGGGGTGGTTCGCCATTGCATTATGCGGCCCAATGCTGCGGCGCAGCCGTTACCGCCGAGCTGTCGGTACCGAAGAAAGTGGGGATCAAGGTCCTGCAGACTCTTCTCGAGTTCGAGGCGGATGTCAATGCCAAAGACGAAGACGGACGACAACCGATACTCTGGGCAGCCAGTGCCGGAAGTGTCGAAGCCGTTCTCGCCCTGGCCAGGTCTTTCGATAATTTTCCCTTCTTTTATGTACAAAGATTAATTTTTTTTTAATTTTTGAACTTTCAATTTTTTTGGTTTTTTCGTGTTTGTGAAGTTTTCATTATTTACAGGGCCGGCGGTTCGGCGGCCGCCGGTGCAACCGACAAGGATGGCTTGACCGCGCTGCACTGCGCGGCTTCTCGAGGACACGCGAGATGCGTCGAGGCTCTCGTCAATCTTTGCGGATCTCATCCCGACCACGTGGACGACAACGGCTGCTCGGCGTTGCATTATGCAGCTACCCTGGGCCACGCGGATGCAACCGCACTTCTATTGAGACTGGGTGCCGATCCGAATCGTCAAGACCGGAAGGGAAGAACGTGAGTGTCTTAAACTAATAAAAAATTAGAGTAATTTTTTTTTAACATTTTTCAGAACGATAATTTTCATCTTCTAACTGTCGAAACAAATGATCATTCGATTTCGAAAATAATTTATATATTAAAAATAATTAATTCGATTTTTGTTTCTTGTTTTATAATTTATTTGTAAGTCGATGAATTAATCAAATTATTTCAGTCCGGCGCTCTGCGCAGCTGCCAAGGGCCAGCTCGAGACTCTGAAAATTCTCGCGCAGCACGGTGGCTCTCTGCATGCCCGTACGGTCCGTGGTACAGGGGTCGCGCACGAGGCCGTGCTCTCCGGTCGCATCGAGCTCATCGAGTGGCTGGCGAAAAAACGGCCGAGCACGCTCGACGTAGCGACGCACGACGGCAAGACTCCCCTCCATGTCGCCGCGCTTCACGGCTATCTAGACGTGTGCAAAGTTCTACTCGACCACGGAGCACGAATAAACGCCGTACTGCGCACGAGCAAGAGTGGGCCAATGACAGCGCTGGACGCGGCGCTCTATAGGGGACATCGCGATTGCGCAAAGCTCGTACAGATGCACGGCGGAACGACCGCGCAACATTTGAGAACACACAAAACTGCACCGAATCGAGGTTTTCACGAATTAATGATAATCGAAGAATAATTAATTTCTTTCTTTATAACCTTTATTTCTAATCAATTTATCGCGTATTTTGTTCGTTTTCAATTCGATGTACGTTATATTTTTGATAACAATTTTTGATCTACCGGATATGACGATAAATAACGCTATTGTTGTATATCGATGAATAAATTTTATCCAATTCGAATAACGATCGTTTGATTTTTTAATTGATATTTTCATATTTCTAAATTATTGTCGAATGCTCGAGGATTTAATCGTTCAAATGTTTTTTGTCGCAGTATTTGCCGCGAAATTGCGGGTTAAACACGGCGATTCGAGTACCGAGAGCGAGAGTAGCTCGGGACGTAGAGGGCGCTGTCGACAAGATCCCGATCTTTATTTCGAGGAGCGATGGATCGAGAAGAGAACGAGAAGACGAGGCGGTAGTCCGAGAAAATCGAAAGATCGTCGTGGCAGTCGAAGTTTCAGCGAGGAGGAAATACGTTTGGATAAATCGTTGAGACGTCGTAGCGATCGCAGCAGACGCGCGAGAAGCGAATCTTCGAGATACGAGGCGTGTCGCGGTCTCGAGCGTCCCGAGAGAAAAATCGGTAGGAAAAAATGCGAGAAACGCCACGAATACGGCGAGTCGACGAGCGAATCGAACGATGATACGGAAAACGAGCATGACGTCAGAGAAGAAACGAGGAAAGCGAAGAAAACGAGCGATGAACGAAGGAGCACGAGCGAGGACGACAACAGCGCCGCCGAGGATAGCGCGGACGAGGCGCGAAGCTTGAGCGACGACAGTCTCGAGGTCGTCGTCGTGAAGAAATCGTTGGAAAAAACGTCCGAAAAGGTACAAATATCAGGTAAAAAATCCAAAACACCTAGAGAAACGTCGAGAGAGACGAGAGTCACGGAAACCCGAAGAGAGAGGAAAAAATCGAAAACCCCGAGGTCCAACGAAAAGAATGACATTGAGCACGACCTTGAACCGGAAAAAGCACGACAAAAACCGAAAAAGACCACCTCGAGCGAGGGCTCGAAGGATAAGACAGAACAAAATGGCGATTCGAGGGACGGAAACAAAATGGCGGAGAAACGAAGCAAGAAGAAGAAGCGGGACAAGGAGAATCAATTTAGAAAAGACGCCACTGACTCGACGAGTCAGGAAACCGTGGAGAGAGTAACGGTCACTGCTCTCGTTCACAAAGATCAGGCACCAGACACGCCGAAAGGCTCCGCCGAGGTGCAGAAAGAAAGCTCCCTAACCTCGAAAAAAGATAAAGAAACGAAGGAGGAGAGGCGAGCGCCATCTGTGAAGAGCGAAATGGACGAGATACTCGAGAAGGCGGACGAGTTGCAGAACGCGCTGATGACGAAAGCCGCAGATTTGCGAAAAGACGTCGAGGACATAAAACGCCAAATGGGCGATTCGCCACAAGATGGCGGACGCGATGACAAAATGGCGGCTGCGGAGAACGGCGAAGCTTCCGAAGCGTCGGACGAGCCGGTGACGGTGAAAGGTAGGCGTAGCGACGAGACGGTCTCGGAAACGACGAGCGAGGATTCCCAACCGGAATTTTCACGATTACAGAGTCAGCAAGATGGCGAAGCGAGCTCGCCAACCTCGGGGAGAGAAGAGGTCGATAAGGTAGGAAGCGACGAAGAACGGACAAAAGAAGGAGGGAAGAAGAGTTCAGCGAGCTCGCGCAGCGAAGACGATGCGACTGGGGCAAAAGAAGAAATAAGCTCGAAAGACGAAAGTGAGAAACAAGATGGCGACGAGGCGAAGAAGTCGGAAGACGCTGAAGAGCGAGCGAGCACTGCCAAAGACAAAATTTCCCAATCGAGCGAAGAATCCACTTCTTCGACAGCGGAGAAAAAGAAATCTAGCGACAAATCCCTACAACATAGCCCGACCAGTCACGAAGAAGAAAAGAGCGAGAAAGAAATCGATACAAATGACAAAACGTCGATGGAGAAAAATACTTCGAGTCCTCGAGAAAAAGCATTCGAGAAATTGTCAGACGATGGGCAAAGTCTCAAAGAAGAAACTATCGCTTCCACGAAAGAACCAGTGGTCGAAGAAAAGGAAGTTCTTAAAGAATCACCAGAAATGGAAGCTCCCGGTCAAGAAACGGAATCTGGATTATCGAGTTCCGGAAAATTGCGTTTTATCGATGGAAGCTCATCAGGCTCGGCCAAATCATCGAGGGTCGAGAGTCGTTCGAGACCGTCGACGGGAAGAAATCGTGGTGATAGCGGTAGATCCTCCTCCAAGTCACCATCAAAGAGAAGTCTCTTCGAGAGTTCTGAGGAGAGATCACCCGATCGCAGCGCCATCGTGGCGGTAATCGAAAGTCCCGAGTGGGACGAGGAGGATGACGAGGAGATCGAGAAGGAGATTCGAGACGTCGTTGGCGAGGATCCTGAAGACGGCGAAACTGAACCCGAGGACGAGGATGGTCTGGGTGTCTTACGTGTTTTGCCTAGTACCAGCGAGGAAGAAACGCCTAGGGTCGCCAGTAAATTACTCAAACCCACCAAAACAGATTCATTGCCGAAGGTAATTTTAACCCAATTATCCAATTACAAACTAGAATTAACTAACTCAACCCTTAAATCCGTCGTATCGCCGTTTGGCAACACATGTGATTTTCTGGCTGTGCATTCACTGCAGGAACTTTTGGATGCTTTTTACGGATTGTAGCCAAACAAACCTCTCACATGTATTTGTATACGATGCACACCATTCATGCGTCGTAGATTTTCTAACCGCAAATAATGCGTAAACAAATAATTTTGTAATACAAAATATTTTCACAAAGATTTGATTTTTTTTCCTGAATATACCCTCTTTTTTAGTAATGTTTGATCAATAGAAACTGTAAATAAAAATCGTGCATTTAAGGGTTAAACAAAACTAGCCCATCTATTTCGATGAATTCCCATCTTTTCTTCTTCCTATTTTTTGTTATCTGCAATTTTACAAAGCAGGGAGAAGGCAAAACCATTTAATGCAAAAATTTATCCCTCAGGTCGACAGAGTATCGCGCGTTAAGCACGAGGATGACGAGAGTCCTTCGGGTGTTCGCGTGGCGAGAGGGGGACGTGCCAGGCAACGAAAGGACAGTGGCGGTAGAGATAGTGGGATCGAGCCGAGTCCTCGAGTCTCCAAAATTCCCAAAAGGACGGCTAAGTGTTATCCGAACACGGAGAAGCAAAAGGCCCTTAACATGGAGACCGTGACTCGCGACGTACAAATCAGTCTTCGACGTTATCATCTCGAGAGAAAAATATTTTTCCAACTAATGGAACTGAAGAGACTCCAGATACGACATGGCCGTGCGAACGAGCACGTGTTGGTGAAGCGTCAGGCAAGCTGAAAACAAAAAACAAATGCAAAAAAATAATTTCTAATTACACAAATTTAAAAAAAAACTATTTTCAAGATGCAATTTTTGTTCTTCTTTTGCAGGTCGAAACTTTTCACAAAGCTGGCATGACTGGACCCGCTCTCGGAGTCGCAAAATACGATCAACCCTTGACGTTCAGGTTGTTATTAACAGAAAACCAAAAATTATTCCCGTTTTTCAAAATTAATTTTTATCAAGCGATATTTTGCGAAAAACAAAATAAAAACGAAAACAAGGACATGGATAAACTTAATTAGAAACTTGTCATTCGTTTTTAGGCACTTCGAGGCTTTTCTTTACGAGCAACTACGACGTCTTCAGCGACGACCGGCCACCCCGGACTTTTGCACCGACGCGAAACAATGCACGCAAAAAACTCATCGTTGTCATCACGCGACGAGCGCGTACACCTCGGTGCCGGTTTACACGTATCGTAAGTTCTCCTAAAGTACAAAAAAAAAGAAAGAAAACAAAAATTTTACGAAGATAAAAAAGAAAAATCTGCAAAAATTGAGATTTTTGCCCGATAGTAAAAAAAAAAAAAGACACCAAAAAACGAAAATCGAGAAATAGACGTTGATTAGACAAAACTAGAGAGCGTATCGTGCCTACAATTATCTAGTAAATTCACTGATATATAATCGCAGTAGTAGTAATCTTATTATAGTTATAGCAGTAGCGTCAAGGGCACAGATCTCCAATATTTTAATTTTCAGGCATTCGCTTTATCGCCCTTAGGGAACCGATCTACGTAGTTTGATAGTAGATTATAATTGCAGTGGGTGGAGGAGGCCAAGATCGAGAAGAGGGTCTTCTTCCGAGGATTGAGAGTCGGGGAAGGGGTCAAATGACGGTATTGACATAAAAAAAATAAACGAACAAAAAAAACAAAGCAAAAAAAACAAAAAATGTTTTTTTTTTTCATTTTTAACAACGAATAGTCGTGAAATTTTCTATTCTTTTACCATCCGTCGGTGTTTCACGTTGTCTCGATGATGACTGAGAAAATTGATTCGTGAAATACCTTAAAAAAAGAAACGATGTTTTTTTAAACGAAAAAAGTTAATAACGCGCGATAATTGATTTTTTTTTATAAATGTTGAAATGTATTATTTTCCTTGGCTCAATGTTGTTACCGAGTGCACGTTTGGCTGATTAGAAGATTTTTTTTTCTTCAATTAAGAAAACCTTGTTAATTCGTCGAGGGTTGAAAATTTAGGGTTTGTTATTTGTGAATGTTTAAAAAAAACCTTAAGAAATTAGGAACCCGATCGGTGACTTGAATATGCTTAGCATGTGCTCGCATCCCTAATTCATAAGCTTGCTATTTTAGAAAACAAAAATGAGTGTCTTAAAAAATTTTTTTTTTGTAAATTTGGAAAAAAAATACAATTTTTTTTCCGTTTTTTTTTTTGGTCAAAATTTACGACAGGTTGAAGTATCGAGGGGCGAGGAGAAACAGGTGATAGCACTGCCCGCGGAGAAGTTGGACCGTACCAAACGATATTACGTCACGTTTACCGTGAGAGGCGAAGGACAAGCCAACGAGTCGTCGTCTTCGGGAGGAATCAAAGCACCCCCGAACAACGCGCAGAGACAAACGAAGAGCGTCTGAACGCACAATATATTCAGCGAACCGCTCTGATAATTTTTTCGTTCGCATTAAAAAAAAAAAAAACGAAACAAAAAGAAAAACGTTCCATTTTTAAAGCTAAAAAACAGCCCTTAATTTTTATTATTCAAAAATGATCGGAGGTGCAAAAAAGAAATTTACTCGTACGCCCAACAATCCCTAGAACGGGTCGATATGCACAAAACCGTTCGAATATTCGACGTAGGAATAAAACAAATAAAATAAATTCGAATAAAAAAGAAAAAACTGCCGGACTTGTAACATAAATATTTCAGTCTTCGTCGCCGATGTTTTTTTTTAGGCGTGAGCAACGTTCATTTTGAAGAACTGCCTTATAGCGTGAGCGAATAATAAAATTGTACCAAAGAATAACGAGAAAGGAGAAAAAATTGTCGTTTTGGAGGCTTCCCGGAGGTTCCAGGGGTTGAAAATGATTTGTTTTTTTGACTGGGGAAAGGACCATAAATATTTAAGTATAAATATCTTGTCTATGTCTCTATCTATAGATAAATATAAATATATACATATATATATATTTAATTGAATGTAATATAACGATAATTAATAACGGCAATAAATTCTGTATTCGTTAGAACTATTGTGACAAGTTATTGTTACTCGTACCTAAACAAGAGCACGGCTGTCGAAAAGCACCGGTCGATAAATCAATACGGACTTTTTCTCATAATTACAGCTGTGGTCATTTCTTTCAAGCTTTATTACGAGGTAGAACGTATTTATGATTTATCGCGTGTAGGCGGTCGCAGGTCGAATAGAATTTGTTATGCTCTGGGTGAGCAACGCATTTTATATCGACTTGGGAACAACGTAAAGCGAATCGTACTGTGAGTCATTTTTTTATAATCCGTCTCGACCGTAACGGCGTTGAGCTATTTTTATCATCCCTCTTCTCACGATTCCCGTTAATGCATGAAAATAAAAAAATTCATTTATCACTATCGTAACGAACGATTCGCTGATCTAGAAATTAAAATATTGGAGCATAATTTTACCAAGGAATAAGAATTTCTATTCAATTTCTAATGTCCCGCAGAGATTAAAAAAAATAAAAGGCTTACACGTGCGAAAATAGAAAACAAAGGAAAGGCAACTTTCACCGTGCGCAAATAGCGATATAATACAATCTTACGCCAGGTAGTCTAATGGTACCAGCACGAAAGTTGTCTATATCTCTCTTTCGTGGTAATATATATATATATATATATCTATTGTTTTTTTTCTTCTTTCCCTACTATCGATCTCACATGACGTCGTTTTCCACGTCGTGCTTGGGATCCGAAACGTTTACATCGTGAACACGACGGACTATAGCAAACTTCAGATGTATACAGTATAAGGGTACACCAACAAATCGAACTATAGGTACATATATATATATATAGCACGGGCGAAGAGCTTGTGGAATATCGCGAAGGCGAGTAAGCATCGTCTTTAGTCTTGTGGTGTGGTTCGTAGTTGAACCCGCGGGCCCTCGTGAACACAAATATGTCCGCGACGATAAGAAACAACGAGAGTTTTAGCCAGCGATTGGTCAAACGTAGTACGAAATGTGGAAATTATCGTTAGAAACGATAACGAATCAAGCGGGTGGAGGAGAAACGGGTGTATAAATAAACCGAGGGAGAGAGCTTACGCATGGACAAATGGCTTCAAGATAGAAAGCTGTGGCTGTTCGGCAACACTCTACCGCTTCTGCCGCGCAGGTTAGTTCACTATTGTCATCCGGTCACGGTTCTCATTACTTGTCATACGTTTCTTTTCTGTTTTTTTCGAACGTTATTTCTACCACGAGACCTTGACACGTCGAACGAATTTTTCGACGTTTCGATCGTACCGAAAACATCGCGCGATACAAGAGCGACAGTTGAATAATTAATTTCGTAGACTAGAGGACACGAAAACACGTGAGAGTGCAGCGCCACGGAACGTAGAGGGCGCTCGGCGCTTCGTGGCTGAGCACGCACACACACATCCGATGCGTTGCCCCCGCGTATTTCGCACATAAAACGTAAACAATACGTACGTTCGGCCTTCGCTCTCTCTTTCACGGTCATAATTTACAGCTGGTATAGCTATGATAGCGTGTTTCAACACTTTGACGATTAGACCAGATTAGACAACAAGATACGACGATTGACGAGCTACTTAACGGAAGAGACGCAATGTACCCCGGTGTGCAAACTTTTGCGTTTCATTCATACGTATTCCTTCATACGTATTGTGCGAATGTAAGCTTCTATACGTGACCTCGGATAGACAGAAACTAGGATCGATTATATTCGTGACGTATTCAAAATAAGAGGCACGCAATTTCGAGCTACTACATGTAATGGCGCGGCTGCGAAGGGGGGTGGGGGGCATTTCGCAAAAGTGAGGGGCAGGGGGACTCCGTGAAGTCGGCCACGTTTTATTCAATTTTTAAGCGAAATGTTATACCGAACTAAAATAAACAATAACCTTTACAAAATACCGAAAAAAACTGTTTTTCTTTCTCTGTTAAATGACCGTAAAAGTATCTTTTCAATAAGCATAAATCTCACCTTTGTCTCGAAAGTTTGTTCGATATCGCAATTTTTTCGAACGCTTTGCATACAGAGAGATTTTTCTATATATTGGACGATCGAAAACGAAGAGACGATTATGCGTTTGAAAAACAGAAATTCGTGGTCATGGTCCGTTATGGCACTACGCTAGTTTGTGTCTACCTTCAAACTTTGCACAATATGGTGTAGCGCTGCCTATATATATATATATATATTCGCTCTACTCACGAGGCGCTGTACGCGTGTAATATCGATTGTCAATAATCAAGGACTTTAGCCTTTGGCATGAAAAAGAGCATAATGCACGTATAAAGCTGTCGAGGCTTTATGTGAGCAAATTAGTGTCAAACGACATGCCACAGGCTAAACAGGCCTTCCGTCAAGAGAGCTCGATGAATGCTCTGTTTGGACTTTTGTAAGTTTTGCAATTGAACAAAGGCATAGTTCGTGGCAACATTTTAGTGAAGAACTCCCGCACCTTTTTTGACTCTTCGCGTCGAAATATTTTGTGACTTAAAAAAAAACTTATAACCTCTAATAGTAAACTATAAGCAAAAAAATAATGATAATAATAAAGATCATAAATCGATCACGATGACGGATGCGAAACATTGATACATTCACACCACGGGAATGACGTAGAGAGGAGGCCACGTTCGTGCGAAGTGTCGCGACTTTTTTTTAGCAATCTACAATATTGTATACATTATTTTTATACAGCGAGTACCTATTGCTGAATTTACACTTAAGTTTTTTCGAAATCTTTACACGAACGAATGATTGACCGTTGATGGATACAACGGGTGTACGTTTCGTGATGTCAATGAGGAGAAACGTACATAAGCAAGATGGTGAACGATTTGCGTTTCGCCAATTATTGGCAACGAGTGCCGGTGTGGTGAGTCCCCCTGGAAGATTTTGGCGCGCATTTAATTATTCCCCAGAGCAATATGGCGGGCAATTTACGAACTAGATACATTTCTCCGATAAATCTAGGAGAATAATGTCCTGCCTGTAAAAATGTCCACATTGGTACGTAGAATGAGATAAGTTCACGTAGAAATAGAATGAAACTGGCTAGTTGATAGAAATATAGATCGAAGTTCTAATAATCGATATGGAACGTTCTACGTCGTTAACTTCACTCCGTACGATACTTTATGATTCTATACATCCATATTTCGTTAAAACATGTTCTATATCTTCGATTTGTTTGTTTCCTCATCCCTCCCTGAAAAGTTACTTATCCAAATTCATTGGGTACGACGGTTCGCCCATTCTTATATCTATTTATGAGATCTTTCACAGAAAATTGCTCTTTCACATTTCGACCGACAGAGGCACTGAATTTTTCACCCACGCTAGAATGGCCATGCGCGATCCGCTTGCCAAAGCTCTCTCGTAGATACTCGGTCAATCCTACTACTATTGTTGCTACGGCGTTATTTATTTTGCGTTCTCCGTTCGAGTCTCCATGCGTGTCGCACCAACAACAATCAAGGGACATGAATTTTTGAGTTCTTCTGCCCCTCGACGTAACGGGAGAAGGGGGAACCCCCGCGGTTCGTCGCTGGACAGTGTCCACCGGGCACTGCAGCGCGCGGGCGCGATTTCAAGGAACCCTCTAGCGTCCTCCTGCCTAGACTGCGTGTTTCCAGCAAAGATCATGTATATGTGTATATCTATGTATATGTGTATACAGCATGTAACGTACTGCCAGCTAAGTCGTGTGCGCCAGCCAGAGGGGCTTGACCTCTGGTCAATGGCGAGAACAAGGACAGTACTGCTTGTAGCCTCGTACAAAGCGGTATGTTATTCGCTCAGCAATTCACCCTGCCTTGTCTCGGCAGATACAAGAAGTGCGTAATTAACTCGAATTAAAAACAAAACAAAAGACTATAAATTATTTGTTAAACATTTGTTTCGTGCTCATGAAAAACCCATAAACATTTGATCGAATCTCTAGTCTCGAGTCATATACTGGAACACCATAAATCGGCCTACCTTGGGGTTCCTCGTACCCCGTTCACAACAATGCATATTTTTGGGTGAAAAATCACGATAATAATAAATATAATTAATATTATATAAATGTAAACAGACAATTATAACACAGCATTCAACTATCGAAAAGTGGTATAATTTATTCAAATTCTTCATTAAATGAGTTTCTCTCTTTCATCTTTGTAATTTAAAAAAAAAAAAAAAATTTTAATAAAAAAATGATCATTTTTTAAAGTTTGAAATTTTCTTGTGTTATCGTTCAGGTCTCGTGCGCCGAGCAAGGCGATGGAGAGGTACGAGAGACTCGCGCGTCTCGGCGAGGGTAGCTACGGCGTCGTTTTCCAATGTCGCGATCGGCAGACCGGAAGGCTCGTCGCCGTCAAGAAATTTCAACAGACCGAGGACGATCCACTGATAAGAAAGATTGCCCTCCGGGAGATAAGACTGCTGAAGGTAAACATTCAATTATAATTACATTTTCTTTCAATTAACTAATTAACCAATAAAACAAAATAATTAATTGATCAATTAAATTTTTCTCCCTAGTTATTAAGTATTATTATTAGATAGTTTTATTTGCACAACTTTTTACAAAGTTAGTTATTAAATATAATTAATGTTTCTCCAAGACAGCGCGATAATATTACTAATTAAAAAACTTAGAAAGTCAGTTGTAAGAAAAATTCTCCTTGCGCAAATGTTTGTACACCTTTATCTTAAAAAAAAACATAATTTCCGTACGAAAATCATCCAAACGCTAAAATTAAGGAACTGCTCAGCTTCGATCGTCGTATTTATTCTTATTTTTATATTTTCTCAGAAAACAAAAAGAAAACATTTTTATTTCCGGTGGAAATGACGCCACAGGCGCAGCGGAACCTCGTCTGGCCCCTGGTAGTTTCGCAACCGGAAGTCCGAAACCTATTATCCGCCATCTTGATTACTACACCTGCACTATAGCTATAGATATGCTATAAGGCAACCTGCATATCGCAAGAGCGTTTTTTTCACATCTTTGCATGAGAAAGACACGCTCATAAGACACGCAGGGAGAAACTTTTTGTGTAGCTAGACGTACACAAACTTACACGAAGACACGTGAAAGGACTTTGGTTCACGTGAGAAAGAGAGACAGAGAGCTAAACGAGCAAAGTCGCCCCCCTGGTGGTGGTTGTGGTCAATACTGGCCGGTCAATACCTTGACTCGTGTTCGTGTCTGCAGGAGTCCAGCGGGACTGCTCGCCTTATCGAGAAATCATCGGAGAAAGCCTTCCCTTGTTTTATATTCCTTCTATGCCCAACGTTATTCCCATAACTGTATAGTTACAGCTTCAAGTCCATACGTGTACGTGCAACTCTTCATCGTGCTCTTTTCATTTGACCTTTTACATCCAAGGATTTTCGTCCTCATGCATATGAATCCTCAAACCTCACTATTTATAAATCACGTATAACGTCGTATTACACCCCCTACAATTTTTTATGAACGTTTTTACTCGGTCAGATTATTTCCATTCCGAGGAATAATTTCTAGAAATATAAGCTTCTTGTAATAAGCTTCTTGTGATGTGCATTCTTGTAATGGAAGAAATAATTGACCGGTGAAATATTGAACAGGCTTACTGTGAAATATTGAACACTTGCTTAGGTATAATCATGAAAAGGCATATTTTTACAGCTTAGTCGCCCCTGTTTCTGTCGAAGTTGATAGATGATGTTCGAATATAAAGGTAATCGGCGAAATATCGAAAATCAATGAGATACGGGAATTTTTAAAGCGTGCTGGTTGATCCAAGAATTTTTTTCCTCATACGAACCCTCGAACGTCACTATTTATAAATTACGTATAACGTCGTCTTACACCCCTACAATTTTTTATGAACGTTTTTACTCGGTCAAATTATTTCCATTCCGAGGAATAATATCTAGAAATATAAGCTTCTTGTGCATTCTTGTAATGGAAGAAATAATTGACCGGTGAAATATTGAACAGACTTGCTGTGAAATATTGACCACTCGCTTAGATATAATCATGAAAAGGCATATTTTTTATAGCTTAGTCGCCACTGTCTCTGTCCAAGTTGATAGATGGTGTTTGAATATGAAGTTAATCGGCAAAATATCGAAAATCAATGAGATAAAGCATTTCCAAAGCCCGCTAGTTAAAGCGTAAAATAGAATGCGTAGTTTATTCACGTTTCCTTCAAATTTCACGACTCAAGCAAATTAAACATATGCTTTCTTTTTAATTGCAGAATCTCAAACATCCGAATCTCGTGAATCTCCTCGAGGTATTCAGGCGAAAGAGAAAATTGCATTTGGTCTTCGAGTACTGCGAGCACACTTTACTCAACGAGATGGAGAAATATCCAAAAGGCTGTCCCGAGCTCACAACGCGACAATTAACGTGGCAAATACTTCAGGGTGTTGCGTATTGTCACAGACTCGGCTGCGTCCATCGAGACGTAAAGCCAGAAAATATTCTCATTACCGGCGACGGAATTGTGAAACTCTGTGACTTTGGTTTTGCAAGAATGTTGAGCCCTGGAGAAAATTATACAGAATACGTTGCTACGAGATGGTACAGAGCACCGGAACTCTTGGTTCGTGTAAAGAAGGAAACAAATATTTGTTTATTTTCTACGGTTTTTTCATATTTTTTTCTAATAAATTTAATCGTACAGGTCGGAGACACGCAATACGGTACGCCCGTCGATGTTTGGGCGATCGGTTGCGTCTTCGCCGAGCTGATAAGGGGCGAGGCCCTATGGCCTGGAAAATCGGACGTCGATCAGTTGTATCTCATCAGAAGAACACTGGGTGATCTTTTGCCTAGGCACATGACGATTTTTCAGCAAAATGAATTTTTCGCCGGAGTCACGCTACCCACGCCACAGTCAGTCACACCTCTCGAGAATGCTCTACCTGATAAACCAAATACATACGTTCAGGTTTGTTGCATCGATCGCATTCGCTTTCTCGATACAAAACACAAATAACAAATCATCTAATTTTTATATTTACAAACAAAAACCATTTCACGATGTTTCTAGATCGATTTTTTGAAAAAGTGCTTGGACAAGGATCCCGATCTTCGATGGACGTGCGATCAATTACTTCAGCACGTTTATTTCGAGAATTTCCACTTCAAAGTCCCGGAAACGGAAGCCGACGAGTTCGAGAAACTGAGGAAATATCGCGATCGGTCGAGGGTTCGAACTAATTACTTCATAAAATTCAACCATTTCCTTGTAACTTTCGAACTTGATCGAATCGAATATTGTTCGTTTTATTTTTGTTTTTTAGAATACGAATTACAGCCAAATGGTCTTGCCTCAACTTACGAAAAACGGTGGAATGCTACAAAACCATCAAGACAATCGACCCAAAAGCTCGTCGATACGCCATCATCCGGACTTTGATCATTTGCCGACGATAAGGGGCTGTAATTAATCGCGCTTAGGACTTTTACGGAAAAATGTATTATACAATATTATTAACGATTGTTTCCCATGCTTCGTAAAACGCAACGAATCTCGTTGGCGCGTAAACACAATAAGTTTACAATTGTTCTTCGTTTTATATTTTTTATTTATTTTTCAGCAACGAAAACGTTATCTCAAGAATGATTCAAGAGAATGTTTTATTTCTTTACAATGATATATATATACATATATGTAAACATAATACTATTATATATCGTAGGAGCGTGTAAGGTTTATGAATGAGTTACAGAAAAAAATGCATGAAGGAAGTACGAGAAAGGTTTTTATTCATTTTTTTCGACAAAACTCCCATTCCCCTTTCATGAAGAAGATACGACGTAGAAAAGCTTCGAAATAAGTGAACGATCTAATGATTTTTGGTGGGATCATATTTGTTTAAAAATTTAACCCAGCGGTGTTTTTCGGCCTCGGGTACATTATTATCGACTATTTTGTACCACGCCAGGTGACCTCCCAGTAAGCCGAAGAAATAAATAAAGTACAGTTTGTTACGCTTCAAAAAACTTTTTTCCTTCACTACGTTCCAATAGCCGTTTTTATCCATGATGATAATTGTTTATTTGCCTCTCACAATGTCACGTATTTACACACAACTGAAAATATATAAATGTTATAAACGATAACATAACCTAAAAAACACGGAGAAGGTTAATGGAAAATTGAGTAAAACTTTTCAAAATAAATTATGACAATTCGTGACACAAAATTGGCTTACCAATTCGGTGAATTCTTTTTAACAATGCTTTCCGATTATCATTGATAATGGCGTATCAATTTATTTACACCGGAGATCAAATTATTTTCACAGAAATGCAGAGAGCGGTTATGTCGAAACAGCTGATCGATGTGCGATGTCATAACAGTGAACACATGACTTCAGTCGTATTTTATCGGGCTGCACGAAATCCGATTGGTAAAAAAAAGAATGGAGCATTTTTGTTTATATCGAGTCGGAAGTGGGAAATATTTTTACAATAATACAGTCAACTGCGAGTGATTTTACGTGAACGGACGACAACGAAAATGTTTCTACGACGTATTGTAGGTTTTCGAGGAACTATCGGCCAACAGACCATTTTTCGAAGATGGACGTACGTTTTCATTTGTTTTGTATTAAGTGATTTCACTTGAAATGTCAGTTTATGCATCAGACATTGTATAATACACATGTATATCCCTCTGCACTGCTCTGCACTTCCGGAATTTTTAATACAAGTACATATAGAGGGCAGACTCTTGTGTCACTTCCAGCGCCAAAAGTTTGAATCACAAGGATGCAAGTGCTTGATGCTTGATACATCACTGAACACCCGAAAATAGGTCTATTGAATTCATCAAACATTTAGACTAAGATTGAACAATATTCAGTCATAAAAATAATGAAAATTTTTCTGACATTAGCATATAGTTCGAGAAAGATTTTTCATACGTACCTATACATAGCCGAGATACAATTACGAGTGCGCTTTCGTTCGCAATATCGATCGTTCATACTATATCGCGGACGTGCATTTGGTGAAAATGCAGGCTCGCGCATAGTTCACGACGCGTTTATTCTCGGCGAGTTATTTTCTTTTCCCTCTGCTAAACAGGTCGCTAAATATTTCTTAGACATCTTTTGACTCACCCATCGTGAAATTATCGTGACATTAGCACGTGTGTTTGCACATTTTGCTATTTCACACGGCTTTAAAATATTCATATATATACATATATATATTTTTATTTTCAATGGTGTCAGAAAGCAACGAATTCATACTGGCATCGTTCTACACAAACCATCCCAGTACCCTTTCATGCCTCAGTAGATTAGCACAAATCATCAAGTAACGAGATAGAATAAAAACAAAATAACAAAAATTGAATAAAACGTAGATCATGATTTCGTAGTCGAAAGAACTGAACGTAGTCTAGAATGTATAAAATGTATGTAGAGCAGCTTTCGCCTTTTGTCAAAGACTAAAGCCCATGGCCAAAATGCTTCTGTGCGAAACTCAGTGCTTTGGTTTATAAATAAATTTGACCGATAGCAAAACGGTGAAAAGATTATTATCGTTTTCTTTTTCTTTCCACAATATAATATTTTTCCCTGCATTATTTCATCCCGATTTAACATCACGACGGAGTAAAAAATCATCCGGTCTGAATTAAAAACGCAAAAAACGATTAGTTTTCGTTCGGTAAAAATAGAACGACTCTTGTATAATTCAGAGCCATTTCAACGACGAAACGCTGCAGTTCCGGTCGTTCGTGCTCGAGAGGAACTATGCGGTCCATAAAATTGTCATCGGGACATGACATGCCAACCGTTGGACTCGGTACATGGCAGGTGACGTGAATATGTGACGAGCAAGATTTAAACATCTTTTTTTTAAATACAAAAATCTTGAACTTTGACGTTCGTCGATTCAGGCCAAGCCCGAAGAGATCGAGGCCGCCGTTGGCACTGCCCTTGAAAATGGATATCGTCACATCGACACAGCCTTCAATTATAACAACGAGGACTCGATCGGGGCAAGTTTGAAGAAATGGTTCGAAAAAGGCGGAAAACGCGAAGATTTGTTCGTTACGACAAAGGTTCGTATATTTTTGCAGAAATAACCAAGTCGAAATTTGTTAAACTCGAAAAAAACTATTTTTGCTTATGAAGATAAAAATTCATCGTATAAAAAACTAGAGTTAAACACGGTTCTCCGTATGGGGTATCGATCATTTTTCTTTTCAGTTGCCTCATTATGGAAACAGACCAGGGGATGTCGAAAAGTTCATAAAACTGTCGCTGAAAAGGCTTGGACTCGATTATCTCGACATGTATCTCGTTCATATGCCTTTCGCGTTTGTGCAAGACAAGGATTGCTTCGCACCCGCGTTGAATCAGGACGGAAGCTACGTGCTCGATCTCGATAGCGATCCAGTCTCCGTCTGGAAGGTCTGCAATTAAAAAAAGAAATAAAATTCAAAATTTGTTTTCTTTCCTCATAAAAATGATTCGGTAGACATCAATTTATTTTCTGTTCGTTCAAAGGAAATGGAGAAACAGGTGGGTAAGGGACTCGTACGGTCGATAGGATTAAGCAATTTCAACGAGAAGCAGATCAAGGACGTTTGGGAAAATGCTGAGATAAAACCGAGCAATTTGCAGGTGAATTGTGAAAAATAGAATTTGTGTGAGGAGAGAAACGAAATGTATTTTAAATTTGTTTTTTGTTTGCTTAGGTCGAACTGCACGCTTATCATCAGCAAAAAGGGCTACGAGACTTTTGTCGCGAACGTAATATCGTCGTAACGGCGTACAGTCCGTTGGGTTCGCCCGGAGCAAAAGCGCATTTTCAATCAAAATACAATTTCAGCTCTGACAAATTTCCCGATCTTCTCGGACATCCAACGGTCGTAAAAATAGCTAGCGATCATAACAAGACAACCGCACAAATATTGTTGAGACAGTTGGTCCAAGAGGGTGTTATCGTGATACCGAAAAGCTCGTCACCCGAGAGAATCAAGATCAACATCGATCTCTTTGAATTCACGCTCACGGACGAAGAGATTAAAATTTTGGACGGATTGGATCAAGGACCGAGTGGAAGAATCTTCAATTTTCTGTTTTTCAAGGGGTAAGGCGTCAGAAAATAAATATTTAATGTCGAGAATTTTTTCCCGCGATGTGGAAAATTTATTCTTCGTTATTGCAATTTTTCAGGGCCGAGAAACATCCGCACTATCCCTTCGCGGATGAATTGTCATGAGCACAGGATGAAAACGAAGAAAATTCGATAAACACGAGCGCACGAATGAATTAGAACGTTTCAGGGATGCTTGTCGATTATGATAATCTTTAAACTACCTCGATCATGTTAAACGATTAAAAAAATAATTCATTCTAATTTTGATATTTTTTTTCCCTTATACTTACTATTTAGAAAAGTCTGTACAGCATTTTTCTTTGCAGACGATGCTGTAGCTCCCCACGTCGAATCATCGTGTGTATAACTTTGTAGATCGCTCGCTCCGGATATTTTTGTTTCGTAAAGTCACTGACGATATTTTGCTCCGAGACTTGAGATCCGATTGCAAAACGGCGCTTCAATTGTTTTTCTATACGCGAGAGTATCTCGTGATCTTCGTCAGACGTGAAACCCTCAGCCCCTGATGACAAATTTCGTGAATTAAATGTTGATCGATTGAAATTTGAAATTTGACGAAATTATTATTTTTTTTACTCACCAGCTAGAGAACCCGTCATCGCAGCATCCAGGGTGGAAACCTGGAAAAGTCTGAGGGCCTCGGTGACGTGTGAATCCGTGGCGAAAGGCTCGAATCTCATTTTTGCGAGTGCCTCGGAAATTCTTATTACAGCCTCGAGTTGTCTCACGGTTATCGGTATCGACAATCGTTTTTCCGAGTCTTTCTCGTGTTCGCGCGTTCCCGCGCGCATCATTATGTAACGATTTTTCAATTTATCACCCGCTTCTTTGCTCAATCTCGGTCCGCAACGTCTGAACAAAAAAATAACACGTGAATAATTTAATTAACGTAGTAAACGATGGAAATATTTCGAAATAATGATATTTTCGTGCAACTCACGTTCTACAATAGTGAATATACTTCTTGAATAAAGCTAGAGATAATTCGCCCTCCGTCGAATGATCGGAAACTTGATCGGCATTAGTGTGAAGATTCATAACGTGTTTAGCAAGCGTGATATCTCGATTCTGTTCGTGCTCGTCCTTGACGATAAATATCATGTCGAAACGCGATAATATCGTAGGCATAAAGTCTATATTCTCCTCCCCTTTTATATCGTCCCAGCGTCCGAAGACGGAATTCGCCGCAGCGAGAACGGAACATCGAGTATTCAAGGTCGTTGTTATTCCAGCTTTCGCGATCGATATTGTCTGTTGTTCCATAGCTTCGTGAATCGCTACTCTATCGTCCTCCCTCATTTTATCAAACTCGTCGATGCAAACTACACCACCATCGGCGAGAACCATCGCGCCTCCTTCCATTACGAAATTTCTCTGGGAAAAAAATGAAAAATCGTAAATTTCAAATTTTACAAAATCAAACATTTTCGTCTTTTTTTCTTTTTAATTCCATAATATTAAAGATGACCTTACCGTCATAGGGTCTCGCATGACCGAGGCGGTCAGACCAGCAGCCGAGCTTCCCTTTCCGGAAGTGTAAATACCAACCGGCGAGACGGTTTCCACGAATTTCAACAACTGTGATTTCGCCGTTCCCGGATCACCGAGCATGAGAATATTGATGTCGCCCCTACGACACAGACCATCGGGCATGCGTTTTCTCGAACCTCCGAAGAGCAAGCACGCTATGGCTTTCTTAATGTCCAGAGCACCAAAAATACTCGGTGCTATGCTTCTGGAAATTCGCTCGTAAATGTTAGGATCGGCGATTAGACGTCTGAAAGCATCTTCCTCTTCGGTGGTCACCGGTGGTTGAGTTCCATTTGAATTGTTGTCGTCACCGTCAACGGAAATTCCGACGACGCGGATATAAGGCGATCGCACACCGACCAGCGATTTCTCTTTACCGTCGCGTCGTCCAGTCGATGCAGCGACTTTCTTTATCGAGTAGATTCCCAAAATGAGAACACGATTTCCCGGTACTATGCGATCACAGAGATAACGATCGCAGTAGACCTGCAAATGCCTTGGCATTTCACCCTGAGGCGTATGATCGTTCAATTCTTGAAGTTTTAATACTTGAAAATCGACGCAAGTGCATTTGTCCGGCATTATGAAAAATGGATCCAGAGGACATTTTGGACGACCTGCTTGTTCGCTGAAATTTGAAGGAATAATGATAAATTAAATAATGAATAATTAAATATAGAAAAATTTAATCATAAAAAATTAATTCTGGCTACTCACGTGCCACATTTTCTGGGCAAAGCATAGCCTTCTAAGCCAGGCTTTATTGGAATGTTCGTCTGAACGCTTCTGCACGAACGACACTGGATAGAAATTCTTGTCGCCTTGGATCTTATGCCCGAGGCGGAAACTACAATTCCGGGAACTTTTATCAATTGCGAAACTATGTCCGGCTGAAAATAAAAGTATATTTTGTAATTATTGCATTATATTTATTATATTTTGTGATTAATTTGAGCGAATTAATAATTTTATGAAAATTAATTTATAAAAGTACCTTCATCCCTCGTAATGAGCTAGAAATGCTATCGGAGGACAGTAATATCTGAATATCTTCAACTTTTTCTTCTCCCTCGGGACGCGGAGCGGTGAGTTCATCCGCGACTTCTTTCGCAGCTTCCTCGAAGACCGGTAAATATTCCGTAGGCTGTTTGTAAATTTTTTCAGCGAGAGATTCATCAAAGGCAGCAAGATCTTCCAGGTTAAATTCCACCCAGTATTGTCCGAGATTGTAATTACGCTTGAGTGCATCTCTGAATCGGGATAATTCACGAATGATCAATATGTCTTTCATCGAAATTTCAACGAAGCAAAATCGATAAATACCTGTATTTGTAATTGAAATTTCCTTCGTGAAATTGTCTTATGAATTCTTTAAATTTCTTCTTGGACGCCTGTAGGTTAATTTGATTCTCACGGATTTCATCGACGGCGAAATTGTCCGAAAAAAATATTCCTGGGTCGTCGAAACCCTCCATGATCTTTTAATTGATTAAACGAGTCTGATTATTGTCGTAATTATTTATTTATATTTACGTTTTGTTCTGTTTACTCCGGAGCACAGTACACACGCGCACTTTTCTGCACTCCCCAAGAAATGGCGGGAAAGCGCGTGGTGAGATACAGCGCCCTGCGCCAAATTTCCGGACAACAATAGCTCCTAGTGTTTTCTAGGGGAATACCGAGTCACCCATGACGCCGGAAGTCAGCGTATTATCGGGAAAATGTAAATCGGTCATTGCTGTTGTCATGACAGCGATATTTCAAATATCACAACAAGAATATCGTCGGACAAAACCCAAAACATTATCGCGCTTTACACGCGAGTAAATGCATATTCCGAGCTCAAAACAATATCCCGTTATCGTTGTCGTGCAATACATACTTCTCGTCTTCGACATCTGTGTAAATGCGTTCTCCAGTTTCGCAAGACCGAATCCCATAAATCTTCTCGCTCTTTACGTGTAAGTCAGAATTTTCTTCCTGATATCTCATTTTCGATTGTCACAATATTGATATTCATCTGTTTTTATTATCTCTTCACTTGCAGTGCTCAAGATTTTTGCTTGATTGTTGCCCTGACCATACTGCTTATCAATTTCTTTGCAACGTACATTTTTCAGGTATCATATGTGCTTTACTTTTTCTCACAGAGAAAACAAATTTATACGGTAAAACGTTCATATTGTTGTTTGTTGAAATTACCTCAGGCTGGCTTGATACAACTTCTCTATGTCAGATTTCGCACGACTCTCGTACTGTGTGTCGCGTACATAATATTGAGTATAAGTCTTCACACATGGCACATGACTCTTCATTGGTATCATCCGCTCGAGCATTACTGGACCACGGGTTTTCATTCTCTGTATTCCACTCACAGAACAGGTATAATAATAATAATTGTAATAATTAAATATCTCGTCTTTAAAAATTTACAAACATCTTTATATACAATCGTCTTAATAGTTTCAGTTCTCTACTATTATTTTTACAAGCGTGCATCACTCAGAATAGGTGATCCAAGATTTTACGAAGGTTCCGGATGGATGCAAATGCAACTGAAACTTCCCTGAATCGAATCTAGTGAATTTTACATGTATATATTGTAAATGTCGAACAAAATAATAATACCATTTGATTTAAAAAGTCGTTATTTTCAATTGTTTTATTGAATATTCTTCGAATAAAAACTATTATTATCTCCTCCGTCGTCTTTTTGTAGTCATTTTCATTTTTCAATGACTTTTATAATTCCTATAACAATATTATGCTACTAGAATGCAATTGTACTTATTCGAGGATCCCGTGGAGGGGAATATTACAAAATAGTGATAGGTTTTGGCCGTCAGCTTTAAAAAGTACAATCGTAATTATTTTTCTTATTGATTTTTTTTACACGACGCTATGGCTTTCCAAGCTATAAACGTTGAAGACACGAGTGTGCCTGTCGTAATATATTTACAAAACTCCATTTAACTCTCGGCGGTGCTAAAAAAAGCGATTAATTCTTTCGACGCTACAAAGCACAAATTTAATTAGATTTGTACAGTTTATCTGAATCATTCCATATCCCGACGTTTATGAAAAATGTCGTCGCGAAATACGTGCTTAGTTCATCTCTCCGAGACGACAAAATATTTACATATATTCTAAAAAGAAACGACGATCAAATTCATTAACGAATAATCTTCGAATACTAGAAAATTTCGAGGGAAAAATCGTCAGAATTCGAGCCAATCGGTTTATACACGTCCCTCGATAATTTTCGTCAAATATTTCAACGTATCGATTCGAGTCACGTGCGTAAAAAACCTCTCATTTTCTTGAAAGAACAAAAATCATGATCTTAGCTTCGATTTGACTTTCAAGTGACACCGGTGAATTTTTTGAGCATATTTCGGTACTATCGATTCAGACTGTATGATTCCCATATAGAAAAAGGAGTTTGTCAGCCAAATGCGAGGGCAGAGCTGCTCGTCGTGTGTCGTAAAGAACTTGAGCCTCGGCGGGAATTCGCGAAGGCGGAGCGCAACACGCGGGCACGCAATTGTAACGTCTCGCCAATCTCCCAAGATTCGGACATTTCGCCGAAGTTTTCGCCCACCATTGCAATGGGCAACAATCTAGAGGAGCCGTTGCCTCGGACTGATACTGTACTAGTTCGAGATCGGCTTTTTCCTCAGCTGGCATTCCCGTCTTTGTCCCGCAAAGTCCACCGAGCAAAAGTGCCATTCCCGACAATCGACTTTTCTTCACGACTGGGCCAACCTCGACCTTCGTTTCTATCGTATCACCCGTTTCTTCGACTATCAATTTCGTCAGCATCTCCTTTATCGGACCAGTCACCATGTTTTTGTCTTCGTCCGGAGCATACGGGAGTTGTTTGAATCTGTGAGACAAAAAAGACAATAAAAAAAAATTGCATTTAAAACAAAGATTGACAAACGTTTGATGGTTGATTTACCTAGGATCAAGAGTCGTGGCAATCTGGAGGAGGAGAGTAACGTTACTATCGGCGTAACGTTCGCAAAGCATGTCAGATAATGATTCTTTGAAAGATCTCGCAATTTCGCTATCGTCTTCTTTAACTTTGAGATGCGAGGACACCAGTTGCCACAATAAAGGTTTGAGTAACGATATGAGAGGCATTTTTTCTTCGCTGAGAGTCATAATCGTGACTTTGAAAGGTTCGAGAACGGTAACGAGATCTTCGATGACTTTCCACTGTTCTTCCGTGAGTTCTATCGCTTCTCGATCAATTCCCTCCATACCCTCTAGTATGGACGTTATGATGTTACGTCTCAGGACCATTTGCTCCAGCATGTTATACGTCGACGTCCAAACTGCTGGATAATCCATGAGCATCGCATTTTCGTCCAACTATAGAATGAAAATATTACGAAAATTCTCAGATAACAATTTTTTCATGATTTTATAATTAAACAAGTTTATCGCCTTAAATACCTCGAGAAATTGCTCTTGCACGTTCAAATCTGTCGCTGCACCACCGTGACTCGATATGACGCCGATGATTGTTCGACATTTAGAAAGAATAAACGCAACATCCGCATTTTCGAAGCAGGCTTGGGCGCAAACCTGCAGCGTATTCAGCAGACAAGGCACGAGTGCCAAACCTCGGCTCGAAAGCGACGACAATAATTCTGGTCTCGACGTGGCAACGACAGCCGCTGTTATTCTCTCGATTCTCAAATCCCAATCGAGAAGCGCCGAGTCTATGACGCTACCCCATTGCGATTCGCCCCAATCGAGCGGAGCGTGCAACGTACTCAAAACTTTGCACTCCAGTGCGGCCTCGTCGATATTTTGATAATATAGCGAGAACGTGACAAAATTCTCTCCCGAATTCGATCGCCATTCCTCCACAGCTAGTCCAAACTCGCCGGTTACACAAGAAAGGTTCGCAGCAACAGATTCACGGAAATTCTCGTATACTTTGGGAATAATCTCGTCTTCAAGCTTATTTTTACTGGGAATTTCGCATGGTGATCTGAGCGTCGCCACCAGCCTCTGAAAACCTCGGCCTTCCACCACTTCCGGTAATTGGAGATCCATCACGATGAAATCCGTGATTGCGTCCGATACGGTTTTTCCATCGATGCTCGTCTGATTCAATGGATTATCTTCGGGTGGAAGATAAGCTACATTTTTATCGTTGTTACTCAATATTTTTTGACGTCGAACATGTTTTTTTTATACTATTTTCTCATTATACAATATGACATCGATAAATATTTTGTATCGCAAATAAATAATTACCTATATCATCTTCCATACTCGATAAGCTTATATTGGGATCGGTGACGAACTGAAGATCGCCGTCTATTTGAACAGTTCCATCTACATTCGTCGTGTAAATATGCTGAGTCGCGTTCAAGCCTGCCTTGAGCATACGCTTTTGCGCTCTTTTCTCTTTAGCCTCGTGGGTGAGAACGAGTCTCTTAGGTGGCGTTCCTGCTTCGAGTTCGTGCAATTCTTGGGAATGCTTATTCTGCAGATGCATACGAAGATTGCTCGTATTTCGATTATAAGCGATCTGAGTCTTGCATAGTATACAGACTATCTTCACTTTTGTCAGAATATCGCCGTCGTCGGTTGCAGGAAAACCAAAAAATTTCCAATATATGCTGCGCATCGATATCGGCACTACTAGCTTTTTGTACGTGTATGTATGCTTTTCCTCCATCATTTTTGCTATTATCGAAACTTGAACCTCGTTTCTATTCACCTCCTCGTTTAATTGTCTCGTCTCGCTTTCCGGCGATTGCTTACTGATGTCCATTTTACCAAAATACATCTAACGATGTAGCGTACGACGCTTGTTCAACAATTTGATTCTTTAATTTTTTGTTTTTGACTCTACAACGATCGCTATGTACCTATGAAACATTTTTAATAATTAAAATCAGACTGGACAAACGAGGGAAATATGCATGTATGTACTTCAGTAAAAGTTAAAATTTTGGTTTTTATAAGCGCAATAGCTTTTTTCCCGATAATATTCTGTGTCTAAAAAACATGATGCAATTGGTGTTATGCTGTTTGTTCAAATGTGTTCGCACTAACCAAAGATTTAGAGCAAAATGCTCAGCATCTTTATTTCTTAGTGATCATAAAAGATACAAACAACTGAGGTTATTTTAAAATGTATACAGAAATTGTAGTCGATTAATAGCAGCTATAGAAAAATAAAATATTAAATAGATATCAACGTTGATTTCAAATACTTACGGTTTTTACCGGCTCGTCGTTTCTCTCTCGTATATCATCAAAATTTACAATCTTTTGTATTTAACGTTGCATAATTATCAGATACAATTGCCTTGCGGCGCAACATTTTCTTAACGCCATTCGTCAACGAGATTCGTCTTATCATAATTTCGAAGCAAGACGGTGAATTTACCGCTGTTAGACACCGTCAATGCGATATCTCGTCAAACGTACACACACCGGGTATTCATCGATACACTGAAATTATTTTATTTTCTCTCTCACCCGCTGATATATCGAACTTCAATTCTCTCGTTTGGCTTTGCGAGATCGTTTCCGTCACGGGTTTATCGTGGCGGGATATCGACTAAAATTCTCTCGTTTTACGATGCAATCGACTTTAAAATGGCGTCGGCAATGCGTGCCGCATTGTATTGATCGTTGTGAAGTTAAGCGCGCGACTACGAATCCTAGTAACTTTTGTATGCATCGCTTGCTCATTGGCGACATTTGACCACCTAGGAACCTCTTAGTTCGTAAAAAAGCCGCCTCGAACAGCGTGGTTGAAGTGGAGGGATCTCCGTGATATTGGGGAGTCAAATTAACTACCCAAATGTATCAAAATTCCATACAGCTGGCTTTCTTCAGTATTCTAACCTCACAGTCCGGCACAATACCTGACTCGAATAATAATTCCCCCTGAACGTTGCATACAAATATCTCGATCGTGTGTGAAAGATTCGCGTTTTCGTTGCATGGTTGTGTATCTCTTGTGGTCGTGCTTCTCTTGGGAGGCGGGAGGGGGCATCGGTCCAGTAAACGGGATGGTCAGAAGGCGAGAGAGATTTCTACAATACACCATACAGCTACATAAGAAACACGAGTGTCTGTGACCACTACTACATCAAGCTCCCCGCTCTTCCTCCTCACGTCATCGCGGTGTATATTTCGCGTTCGATTCGCCGTCGTTGTTGTTGTCAGTCAAGATATAAGCTCCGTCAGAAGAAGCGTAGTTGAGAGTGTAACGACGGGGCGAATGTTTCTCGTCTCGCGTTTGCGCCCCTAGTGTTAAATCATCGATAATGTCAATACTTCGAAAGTACGACTTTTCAAAATAGTAATAATACGCGATGCCGTGAGAGATATAAAACATACAAAAAAGTACGACAATATATAACCGAGCGATCGTGCGGTGTATAATGCTATATATATACACATATATATATGCATATATGTATACATGTATATATAGTGTGCTGAAGTACCAGTGATAAAGCCAGTGAAAATCGTGAAGTGAACAAAAACAGAAACGGAATCAGCAACACCCGGAGCGTTCGAAGCATCGAGTGAAAATTCATCCACGGGACAAGTGTCGGACCGTTTTTTTTTCTTTTTCCCGTAAAGAATATTATGAAAAAGTCGAGCAAGCATCGAACGGGTGTGGGTAACATTTCGACGGTGTGCCTGTCCGAGGCAAAAACGGACAGGGCCGATACACAGGAAAGTCTTCCGACTTTTTACATGAAGGAGCAGGATATTCCCGAGTATCTTGAGGACTGTGGTCTCACCACTTGTTCCGCGGTAACCGAGATGCCCGAGGCGGTCGAGGTTGTACGCTCCAGCGGCGTCGTTGACATACCCAAGGAGCACATCAAGGAAAAGAAATTATCGACAGCCTCGATATCAACCTCGGAAACGAAAAAAACGGTAACGGTCAAACATCCAGAATCTAACAAGCCAAAACCAACGGCCAAGAAGAGCAAACCCATTCAAGCGGATCTCGACGTAGCCAAGGAATTCATAAGATGCCGAGACGAGTGCGTGACTCGTCTCGATCTCAGCAAATCGAGTATAACGAATCTTCCGAGCACGGTGAGAGATCTATCGTTGTTGGAAGAATTTTATCTTTACGGCAACAAACTCGTGACTCTACCGCCCGAGATTGGTTGTCTGACGAATCTTAAGACGCTAGCTCTGAGCGAAAATTCCTTAACGAGTCTTCCCGATACATTGAAAAATCTCAAATATCTCAAAGTTTTAGATCTGAGGCACAACAAGCTCAACGAGATACCCAACGTCGTCTACGAATTGACATCGCTCACGACGCTCTTTCTACGCTTCAATCGAGTCCGTTACGTCAGCGACGATATTCGCAATCTGACAAATTTGACGATGCTGAGCTTGCGAGAGAATAAAATTCGTGGTTTACCCGCCGGTATTGGAAAACTCGTTCATCTAATTACATTCGACGTTTCGCACAATCATCTCGAGCATTTGCCGGAGGAAATTGGCAATTGTATACAATTGTCGACGCTGGATTTACAGCACAACGAGCTTCTCGATATTCCCGAGACTATCGGTAATTTGACCGCCGTTACGAGACTCGGACTGAGATACAATCGTTTATCGAGCATTCCTAAATCTCTCGCCAATTGCAAACTTATGGACGAATTCAGCGTCGAGGGTAATCAGGTATCTCAATTACCCGAAGGTTTGCTCTCGAGTCTCTCCGATCTCAAGACTATAACGCTCTCGAGAAACGCATTCGCTGCTTATCCATCCGGCGGTCCTTCGCAATTCACCAACGTGTATTCCATCAATCTCGAGCACAATCAGATCGACAAGATACCCTACGGCATATTCTCAAGGGCGAAAAATCTCACCAAGCTCAATATGAAGGAGAATCAACTCACGGCGCTTCCCCTAGACATCGGTACATGGGTCAACATGGTCGAGCTCAATCTCGGCACGAATCAACTCACCAAAATTCCCGACGACGTACAATGCCTCCAGAGTCTGGAAATTCTCATACTTTCCAACAATTTGCTTAAGCGCATTCCCGCGAGTATATCCAATCTCCGCAAGCTTCGTGTACTCGATCTCGAAGAGAACAAGATCGAGGCGTTGCCCAATGAGATTGGTTTTCTTCGTGATTTGCAAAAATTGATACTACAATCTAATCAAGTTACTTCGCTACCACGTGCGATTGGTCATCTCGTTAATCTGACGCATCTAAGCGTCGGTGAGAACAATCTCACGTATCTGCCCGAGGAAATTGGCACCCTCGAGAATCTTGACTCGTTGTACATTAACGACAATGCCAATTTGCACAATTTACCGTTCGAGCTCGCGCTATGCACGAATCTCAGTATTATGTCGATTGAAAATTGTCCACTGTCGCAGATACCAGCGGAAATCGTCTCCGGAGGTCCATCCCTCGTTATACAATTTCTCAAGATGCAGGGCCCTTACAGATCGATGTAACAGAACTAACGGTACAGGACCGACCGAGAGAAAGAGAAAGAGAGAGAAGAGAGGAAGAGATTGGCCGAAACAAAATAAACTTCCGTCGCTGTTCCGATTACTTCGGACTATATTCTTACTTTTCTCGAGGGGATCGTTCAGTTTCCATTTTTATTTTTTATTTTTTTTTTATCGTTAAATCATTATTGCGAAGACGTTTTTCATTGTATTATATATTGTATGATATAACTGGCATATCGTTGAACGAAGCAAACGCGGAGATAATGCTGTAGCTCGAGTAAAATTTCAATGAACGAGAAAATCGTTGAGCAAACCTCGTTTACGCATTAAAAGAAAATACTTGTTAGAATCGTGTCGAAGAAAAAACGGTGGATCGAATTTCGACGGCAAAGAATCCTCCGAGTACACGATGATCTTTCGCTGCTAAAATCACACACACACGCTACATATACAAATATACATTATAATTATATATACATGTACGAGGACGATGTGCAAACCACTTGTTCCTCCATCGAACGATAAATCGTCGTGTAAAAAATATTTCTAAGATATGAATAGAGCAGTTGTAAATTAATTTTGTAGCAAATCGCGGAATTCTAGAAATAAGAAGAATTCCGAGATTTGCAACAAAATGGGCTTTGCAGTCCCAACTATTTTATTCATATCGTCTTTTTTTAGACATTTTTTTTATAACGCTATTTATCGAGTGGATGGAAAGAAGGAGGCGTGAGATACTTCCTCGTACGTATTATATATATATATATAAGTATATTTCAAGACAATAGAAACCGTTCGGATAAAGATAAGTCTCGTCAATTCTGCCCTGCATCATCACGATCCCTCGTGCACGTTGAGATATTAGCGAAGCATTTTTTGCCTGGTCGTGCTCGAGGAATTAGCGAATGCCGTGTATGCTGTGTGACGAAAATCGTTTGTCTCTCTTTCCTTCTTTCTTTAATTTTTCGATTTTTCATTTATTTTGTGTTTTTTTTTCATGAAATAGAACAAAGGAAAAAGAAATATAAATAAAAAATCGTGCACGAGGATATAAGAAAGGTGCCAATCGTGTGTCAATGTGAAAATATTTTCTCACCAATTCTATGTGCACATGCTGCGTGAAACGCGACACGTATATATATATAAATATATACATAATTATTAACATAAATAATAAGAATATAATAATATAAATTAACACGTGTATCGAACGGAACTCAATGTCTTCGAGCGATTGAAAAAATATCTCGAGATGCGAAGGATTGCGAAAAAAATGTTAAATTTTCAACGTTACCGTTTATCGTTAATTTGCTCGTTCGATATCCGTCTCGGTCTCCCAATTGTTTGTGAACGTGTACAACTTTATTTTTTCTTTTCGCGATCTTCCCGTCTGTTGAATAAATAGCGAGCGCTAATTGTAATTAACGAGCGTTATAATATTTTGCGAGGGAGACGAAGAGAGGTCTTCCGTATGAAAAAAAGAAGCAGGCCGTAATAAAACGAACTGAAAAATACATTACCGGCGGTAAGATCGAGAATAAAAGCAGATCGTTCGTGCGACGAGAACGTTTGTAGTTCTGTAATATTATCGTTGGACGACGATGATTATCGAACAAAAAAAAACAAAACAAAAAATACGACAATGTTCAGCGAATGGCAAAACAAACAAACGAAAAATAGATTTGGGGAATTTTATATCGCTCTGTACACCGGCTGGGTGTTTTAGCTTGGACCGGTAAAATTTGCAAAACTATAAAAAAAAAACGATAAATAACGACAAAAGAAATAATGAAAAAGTAAGAAAACAAACGAAAATAAAGAAAAATAAATAATTCGCAATTGTCCGTGCGGACAATGCTGTGAGAACTTTCACGCTATTTCCACGTTAAAAGAAAGGAAAGAAGAAAAAGAAAAACGTACGTAGATGTATCGATCGCGAGCCGTTGATAGCTTCGAGAACAAAATATTTTTGTTATACACGAAAGAAAGAAAGAAACAAACGAGAAAAAAAACGAGCGAGTCATTTTTTCTATATGTACCTGCATTTTAAATCGTTGGAAACGCCTGCGTGTATGTAATCTCGTTACGTTTAACGGAGCCTTATCTTCTAATGTTATGACAAAAAAAGAAAAAACGACGAGACATAAAGAAGAAAGAAAGAAAGAAAGAAAAAAGTGAGAAGAGACGAGAAACCGAGAGACGAGATGAAAATAATGTATCTTCCCCCTCGACGATTGTTTTCCTCCCTATTTTTTCATTGTAAAACTTCGCGACATAGGCGTCGTTACTTTTTACGTTTGTAAAAATACTCCCTAGGTTGTTAAACGTCTATAGACCATCTCGTTTTTTTTTTTTTTTTTTTTTCTCGTTACATTGTAAATTTCGACTCCTGACAAACGGAAGACGAAAAACAAAAAAAAAACGTTTCGAGAACGTTCTCCACGACGAGCGCTTCGCGTAAATAGTTCTTAAGGTGATATTGTAAACGCACAACTCTTTCCTTTTAATTTTACTCATCGTTTCGCTCGTACCTCGAGTTACGAATGTATTCGATTATTAAGAAGAAGAAAAAAAGCTCGATATCGGATCACACGCGGCGCGTTTGATCCAAAGACGTTCGTATCGAGAATTTTATCTCTTCGTGAGAAAAGAAGAAATCTATATATATTATTGTTTGATTAAGAAAATGAGGTGCAATCGATATGTGCAAGGGAAAAAAACTATAGATCTCTGATTGGAAAGTTTTAAACGTGGTTATTATTATTATTATTATTATTATTATTATTGTCGTGCCGCTACACGATAAACAGTGTGAATATTGTTCCAAGTTAACGCACAGCTTACTACAAAATGAATAACTTTTTTTTCCCCCTCGTTTCCCCCATTTTCGCCTCGGTAAATTCTCACAATCGTCCTCCTACTCCCCTTCGAAAAGTAATCCGAGACTCGGTTGTGTAATTCGACGATGATCGAGAAAACCAAAAGAGGAACAAAGGAATCCCCCTTGCCCCATCTCTCTTCACAAAATAATTCTTCCTCATCTGCGTAGATTCAGTTTTAAGATTCTATATAAAATTGTCTTGTGGACAAAACGTATTTTTTTATAATAACAACGATGATTATCGATGAATCGTGTAAGAGATGAAGAGATTGAAGGAGAATGAAAAAACAAAAATTGTTTACGCACACGCGAACAACGTGCGTGAAACAATTTTGTTGCCGATATTATGAAGATGATGAAACTAGATTTTAGTACATATTATTATTATTATTATTATTATTACCTGTGTATATTTAAAACAAAAAAATCGCTCGACAAAAACTCTTCCTCAAAGCCTCTCGTTCGTCGTTTCTTTTTTGCCTCGGACGTGTTTCTCAACATCGTACGTATAATTCGTACACCCTCATCGTTTTCATTCTGTAGCTGAAATAATCGACGAAGATGATGAGTAAAAAAAAGAAGAAGAAAAAGAGAAAGCAAAATAAGTAAATAAAAATAAAGTGTTACTTATCGGCTATCGTTTGCCGAAGTTAAGTCAGAAGAGTGCCATTAGTCGTATTCGTGTGTAAAACGATTTTTTCCACATAAAAAAAACGTTCCGACGCGTCTTCGCCGATAAAAGAACAGAAATGCAAAAACAAAAATAAAAAATATCCTACGTTCCTTCTCGTTTTTTCTCGCTCTCGTATCGTCGTTCGTCCTTTTGATACAGAACGAGAAAAAAAATATGACCTCGCATTCAATGCGGGGAAAACGGCGATTTAAGAAAAAAAAAAAAATGAAATCGAACAACGTTCAAACCGAAAATTTTTGCGGAAGCCCCGAACGATTTTCCTAAATCCCCTCTTGAGCGAGCCTGTCGGGCGTCAAACATTATGTGTATAATTTAACGATAATGTAATATTAATGTAACTCAGTGTATATTGAAAACAAAAGCGACAACAAGAAAAATGATAAAATATTACTGTATAAATATTTCTAAATATACAACTGTACTACAAAAAAACAGGAATTTCGCTCTAATTATTGTAACAATTGTTCGATTAACGAATTAGCCGTGTTCTTTATTTGTTGTCCATGAGAAATTTGTCGTATCTCCCGCGTTTAATCGACTTTTTTTGCAAGATGGCGCTTTCTCTCTTTACTGAGAACTTTGGCCTGTTTTTCGTTTCGTTTTCCTGAGTTTTTGCGATTAATTCCGAGGCCGTAACAAATTCATATTTTTTATTTTCGATATGAGAATTAGAGGAACTTTGAGGTTCTGTGGAAATTCCCTTTTCGATCGCTGCTATTTTAGTGTTCAGTGCTTGAACGTTCTCTCGGGTTGCTTCGATGTCTTTTTTTAACCTGAAAAAATTGGTTTTATCGTATTGACTCGTGGCGAGCGAAAGACATTAGTTTTTCTTTATTGGAGAAAATTTATCAACCTCATAATTTCTGGATTGTTTTCACGATATGATTCTGAAATTTGAAGGTCAAAGTTTGCCAGGGCTAATTTTTCCTCGAAAGTTTGACGAATCAATTTTTTATGAGAGAGTTGCTTTTTAATATCTTCGATCTCGTCTTTGAGGTTTGATATCTCATGATCGTGTTCAATGTTGGGAATGCGAGAGTTACAAGCAGTGTGTTTTGGTATTTTCAGATATTTGTCAAAAAGTGCACAGAGATCGTTTTCTTCTGACAACTTCCATATCGTATCACAAAAATTCTCCATCCGATCCAACTTTTCGTATTGCAATTCATCCTAGGAAATATTGTTATAACTATAAGCGTCGAAAATACTGGATTAAGCGAATGGTTTATTGATTGATTTGTCAATCGATCATAGCCTACCAATTCTCGCCTTTTCTCTTCCACTTCTTTCGTTCTCTCTCGAAGTTTAACTCTAGTCTCGTCAGCAAATTTCTCAAACATTTCAAGCTCGAAAATTTTGCTGATCAATCTTTCCATCGATATTTCAATCGCGTCGGGCTCTCCCGTTCCTCCGACACTTTTCTCATTGGGATTTCCATTTTCAGGAGCCTCTTCTGAAACTTCCATTTCTGGTACTTACAACGATATATCTCTCAGACTAATGACCGAATGCCTCCCATCAATCGTTTTTCCAACTAGAATACAATTCGAACTTTCCAAGTGGTAAAGATACGTCCCACGCACATGAATATTGAAATTTCGCGCGTTTCAGAGGAGAGACACACAGCGCCTCTTTAGTCGAACGAACGTACCAACAAAGTCATCTGGCGTAATATTTACGAATATATATCTATGTAGTGTTTATAGTGTTTGCATTTCCAAAAGATTAATAACAAATGATATTAAATTAAACACAAAGATGTATCCCAGTGGCGTGAAATTGATGAAAAAGACGTAAGTAACATTGATAGGAATTCTTAAAAATATGTTGAACATAGTAATTGCTCCAGGGGACGATAATGCTGTGTTTTGAGGTTATACCAACAATTCTAGCGTCAATACGACGATGGGCCATATATTATTCTTTACAAAACATGAGCTTGTTTTTTAATTTTTCATCACATTCGTTATCTCTCGCAGGAATCCATATCCCCAGGGTATGCGATGTCAGAAATGCTTGGAAATGGGCCATTGGAGTTACGAGTGCAAAGGCAAAAGAAAATACGTTCATAGATCGTCGCGGACTGTCCAGCTGAAGAAGGCGCTCAAAGAACGAGAAGAGACCAAAATGTAAGCTACTGAAAAACCAAACCCAATATTATAATATTTAATTCTCACATTAATACCTTTATCATGATTGTATTTGCTTATTCGTTTTATTCAGAGAAGAGAAAAGCGCGGATGTAAAAAAGGTAAAAAAGAAGAAGAAAGGAGAATCAAGCTCGAGCGACTCGGATTCTTCGAGCAGTAGCAGTAGTAGCAGTTCAAGCGACTCCTCAGATTCCTCCTCGGACAGTGATTCGAACTCAAGCGACAGCGATTCGAGTAGTAGCTCGAGCATCAGTAGTACCAGCACAAACAGCAGTAATAGCACTGTCCGTAAAAAAAAAATTCGAAAGGCGTAATATAAATTCATATTAAATATAGATTAAGAACAAAATATTTGTCTGTTTGTTTTACTTTTATACGAAAGGGAAAATAATGCCACAGAGAATAAATTTCAATGTAATTTACAATACGACACGATCGATATTTCGGATCGTGCTAGAACAAAGATCGATAATGTTCTGAACGGTGTTTAAAAAAATATTTTTTCTATTAAGAAATCGTCTTCTTTATTTAAAAAAAAATGTATTTTTTTTCTTCTGTAATAATGTATAGATTGTATAAACGAATAGTTTAAAAACATAAGTCAATAGGCGTTCGAGTCCTTCAAATTTTTTAATCATCCACAAACTCAGGGAAAGTTTGCACGATCACTTTGCGTTTCGAGTCGTAAGTGAAATTGTTGCTCTGGAATATCTCGCTCTCGTAGAAAGGTCCAAGATTGTAGATATCGATCTGTTTGGCCTGTAATTGAAAAAAAACATGGTATAAATATTTCCAAATTACGGGACTACCGTGAATATTTTCAATGATCACTGTCGATTTCTAATCTTACCCTGTCGATCAGATCTCTCTCGTTTATTTCGATAGTAGGCACATTACTTCCGCGTCTCGCTTTCTGGAATGCCAGCTGATCGAGAGTTGCCTGCCGTAGAATGTAGTAGAGCAATTCGTTGTGATCTTTTTTGAACGTTAGATATTGTTGGAATGTCTGAAAAACGAAATTTTGTGATTTCCAAGGTTACAAACGTTATTTGATTTTGCTATAATTAAACAAAATAAAACCTAACGACGCACCTGTCGCATGCTCTTCATCACCGAATACTTCTGCGTATCGACGAAACTGTCGAGGACCATTCTAATTGCCAAATTAACGTCGTCCTCTCGCACGTGATCGCGCAAATGCATTTTAGCACTCGCTTCGGACATCCGTATGATGCTTTCGATATGGCGCACGGTGATTGGCAAACTTCCGGTGGCCTGTGTGCATTGAACATCGATCAATGTAAAGAAAATTCGATAATTTCGAAATTGCTTCAAATACAATCTACGAAATACCTACCAAACTCTCCTGCCTCAATCGACTGTATAATTTAGCAACTTTGTCCTGATCGATATTGGTCAGTTTTGGATGAACATTTTGCTTGGCGTAAACGATGTATTTTTTGAAAATATTTTGAGGAATAGAGATATCCTTTGCGGAGACTTCCGGTTCGGTGGATATTCCTTTTTCAACGTTCGTTGGATGATGCCTGATGTGAGAATTCACAACGAACTTTGCTAAATGTCTATCCTGCATGGGGTCAACTTCATCCTTGACTATGCAAAGTACGTCGAAACGGGAAATAATCGGCTCGGACAAATCGACCTAAAAACGATCACGAGTTTTAATTAATAACATAATTAATTAATTTTAACGGGAAAGATTAGATCATCTCCTCACATTTTCGGCGAATGTCATACTGGCATCGTATCGTCCACCTATTGGATTCGACGCTGCTATGACGGAACATCGCGCGTGTAACGATGTTACGATTCCAGCTTTTGATATCGATATGCTCTGTTGCTCCATGGCTTCGTGAATTGATGTTCTGTCTTGATCGTTCATCTGTAAAAACGAAACGGATCTTAAACCAACGTTTATTCCAATTTATAATTATAATTATCATGCTAAGTTATTTTCATTTTTTTCAAGTATGATCCGAATATTTCATCGATGACTTGCCTTGTCGAACTCATCTATGAGACAAACACCGTTATCGGCGAGTACCAAAGCTCCAGCTTCCAAGGTCCATTCTTTCGTGGTAGGCGATCTTCTCACGTAAGCGGTCAAACCGACAGCGGAAGCTCCTTGTCCCGTGGTAAACACCGCTCGTGGCGCAATTTTTTCCGTATATTTCAAAAATTGAGATTTTGCTGTTCCCGGATCGCCGCAAAGCAATACATTGATATCGCCTCTAACTTTGTGCTTGTTTCCTATGATTAAACGGAAAAAACTTACAATATTTATCATCACGGAGTGATTTTTCGTTAGTTGAATAAAACAAAGTTTTGCATACCAGGATTTTTTGCTTCTCCGCCGAATATGGCTAATGCAAGCGCTCTTTTTATGTACTCGTGGCCGTAAATCGAAGGTGCGATACTGGCGGCAATACGGTCACCGATGTTGTATTCTTTGCTCAAGTTGATAATACTGTTGATATCCTCTTCGGTCAACGACTCGACGATGCCTTTCGAATCCTTAACGTCGAGATGATTGGCCAAGAGAACGGTGGAAAAAACGGGAAATCCCTGCTCGGTATTGAGCGAACCGTCGTAACTGTTTGTATAAATTCCGGTAATGTCGACCTCGTCACCGGGTTTGCAGCGATCGCAAAGATCCGACAATAAAATGCAATCTTTGCTGCGAGGAATTCGACCAGCTGGAATTCTACCGGGTGATTCTTGAATCGTGAGTTTCTGATAGTTTCGATATATCGTTTGTTCCATATTGATCTATAAATAAATAAAAAGTGCTTTAAAAAAGTGGCAATGTCGAGTGAGTAAGAGAATTTTGGGACATTTTGTCACTTACGACGAACGGTCCCATACTCTGACATTCCGGACAGGAGCCTGGCTTGACTTCTGTATTTTGCGATTGAACAAAAGGACCGAGAATGTAACCGCATTTGCTACAATCGTATTTAACCACTGACAATTGCGGCAAAACGCCGGTCGTTGCTGTAACGACACCAAGCGTACGGACCAATTGATTGAGATGCAATTTACGAAAAGTACGAAGTTCCTCGATTAATGGCAATTCCGATATCCTCACGTGTATCTCAGACGTGACTCTCTCGTAACTCGGAAATATCGTCAGTACGAGCTCCTTGGCGACCGCATCGAATATTTCCAACAATTGAAAAGGAGCCTCAGGCAAAAAGTAGGCAAGGACGTGCTCCTTGCTGGCCAAAATTGGGAATTCGACGACAAAACTCGACTGTTCGAAAAGTAAGAAATTCGTTGATAAAAAAAAGGAAGATAATTTATAATTGAAATATTTCGAGAAATTATTATATTACCTGATTACTCTCGCACATTTGTCTTATTCGCTCTCTGTACATGTAATGGCCAGTTTCGTTGGTGTGAGTACGCAAAAAACTTTTAAAGCGATTTGTAATTTCCGTTCGTGGCCCAAGCATCATCACCCATTCCTTGACGGAGTGCCCTTTGGTATCTTCGAGATTCTCGATCGATTCGACCATCTGAAAACGGCAAAGTTAATAAATTTGTCATAAAAAATCGAATGAATAATTTTGTTGATGTTTGAAAAACGGTAATATACTTCGACGTCTTCCAATTCACCGGTAGCAGCTTTTTCGGCCATACGGCGTTTTCGTATCTGTGTCTCATCCTCGTCGCTTTCATCTGTAGACAAAAAATTCATGAATCGATGCTGTTTAAGGAAATATTAATTTAATTAGTAGGCAATTTAAGTACCGTAAAGAAGATCTCTGTCGTCCCTAGTAATCCCAGCATCGCGATCGCGTCTTCGCATTGTTGCCTCGGCAGCGGCGCGATCACCCTGAGAAATATCGGAATATTCCTCGTCGTCAACCAGTCTGGGATCATAACGATCGAGAGCTGACATGGGCCGATAGTCGCTGCAATCATTATTTATTTGCTATGACAATAATAGATTTCGTATTGACCGAAAAAAAAAGGATTATTATTTTTCGATAATAATGAGACAATTGAAGAGCCTTTAGAATCGATACTCACGCTTCCATGTTATCTCCAAACAATTCTTCTCCATCTTCCTCCTCATTTATGTTTTCTTGTGATTCGTCGCCTAGCAAATCTCCCTCATCCTCGAAGGGCTCGTCTATAGACGGAGCAGGCGATGTCATCGCCTCTCGATTCCTATCGGAACGTACCGGGGAGCTTACTTGACTCTGTTCTCGCGCGAAAACATTGATGCATGATAAACGTGCACAAGGTACAAAAATTTGCAAATATTTTTAACAATGTTGTCAATAAGACCCAAGTATCGAAGATTGAGGTTCGACGACATGAATGTTTTTTCACAGGGTATACTCACCATAGTGATCTCTTAAGACGCAATAATGAAAAAAAAATAGTAATTAAAATAAAATGATGACGAAACGTAATTATCACTATACATAAATTATGGATTGTTCATTAAAAAAGCTTCGTGAAAACGCAACGAACGTAACAACTTCAATTGAAAGAACAACACAAACAATTGCCGAAGTTTTGGCGGCAACACGTGCCGGGAAACGGTTATGCGTTCACAAACTCGTCATTCGAAGTCACGTTACTAGAGTGAAGAGCCGTTGGTTGATTCCCATATAGAAGTAACAGATGGCGTTGTTTTTACTTTATCGTACGATAAAAGTAATTAAAAACAGTACACCATTCCTTGTTAAGAATACAAAATTATCATTTTCATGGTCTTTATTCTTTGGTAGACAAACTGCAAGAATCCAGCGGGATGGAGATTTGTGGACAATTTAATTGATTTAATTCATTAGGGATTCTAGACGAGCGAAAAATTGTCATAGGTTATCACTCTTTGTGACTACATGATTTATGGTCTGGGGGAAATTGAGGTTATATCATGGAGAACTTTGGTTTGATAGAAAAGCGTCGGTAGAACTGAAAGGGAAATGGCGCACGAAAAAAAACAACATGGTTGCCCCGTTGTTGGGGGCGTACGTCCAAAGCCCGACTTGACGACAAAATTTTTCCATAATTAGTCGTAATTTCGGCGCAATTCGATTGATTAAAATGCGTAATAAAGTACCTATTACATGTAAAATTGAACAATACCCGAACACGCGCGCATTCACGCGTTTTCGTTACATATACCGATCGACGAAAGATCCCATAGAGTTTTGACACATCAGTGTTTATTGATACAAGCTTGAGTCGAAAAAAGAATTGCTGCAGCGCCAAAAAACAATATGCTGTCACGAAAGAACAAAGATTTGCGAACGATCAAGGAGGGCGTCGTTGGAAAATATGTCAAGAAAGAAACACCTCCGGAAATGCCCAGTGAGTTTGACAATCGATTTCAACAATATTAATATTCACCCTGCATTATGAATAACAAAAATTAAACAAGCTTTCATTTCCGAATCGTCGTACTTCCAGTAATTAATGTTTGGACAACGGAACCGAACAGAAGACCGAGAAGACGAAATAATCAACAAACGTTACCACCTTCCTTGGTGAGACCCACACTTTCTCTCGCTTCTTTTTTCTAAGTTCGAAAATCATCGAATGCTTCAAATTTTCTAGCCAGTTCCGCAACAACCCAGCATGGTCCAGAAATTTGGCAATACAAAAACTACCATGAGCGCGGTAGGCTTGGGAAGTCATGAGGGAAAATATACTCCTAACAGTTCCGTTCCTGACTTAGCTCAAAGGTAATTCCACTTATAATATAAAATTTAACTTTTTATTCAAAAATATTTTTCATCTCAGATTTGCCAGTCTTTCCGTCAATTCTGGTCTTGGCGAGGGTGCCATATCGCGTACGGCAACACCAATGTATCATCCTGGTTTGTCACCGGCGGTATCGCACACATATGTGAATCAATACGCCGGTTCGGAGTATCATCTGGATCGTGTACAAACGCCACAGTTGCCTTATATGCCGTTCGAGGTTGACGGTGCTTACGAGGAATTCAATCAGGCCGTTCCTTATCGTCAAAATCCCGTTTACAGTAGAAGCCAATCGGAGAGATCGAGTTCGCGCAGCGAACAGCCCGAGGAACTTCCTCTACCGCTGGGATGGTCCGTGGACTTTACTCTGCGTGGTAGAAAATATTATATCGATCATAATACAAAAACGACCCATTGGTCGCACCCTTTGGAGAAGGAAGGTTTGCCTACTGGATGGGAGAGAATCGAATCGCCGGAATATGGCGTTTATTACGTTAAGTGAGTTTCAGACAATTCTATAGGAAAAGATTAATATTTTAATTCCAAAATATTTTGATTTTTCTTTTAAACTAATTTATATTAATGATCTCGGCATTATATATGAAATTCTCGGTTTATTATTTCCAGTCATATTACTCGTCAAGCGCAATACGAGCATCCCTGTTATCCTCTAGAAATGCAAGCGGTACGAGTAGTGTCGCCACCAAGGCATACGCACTTTCACTCCCATAGCGTTCTCGTACCAGCAAATCCGTATCTCAATGAAGAAATTCCCCACTGGTTATACGTCTACAGTCGAGCATCGATATCTCTCGATCGAAAGTTACGCTGGGAATTATTCCGTTTACCCGAGCTCGATTGTTTCAACGCTATGCTAACAAGATTGTACAAACAGGAGCTCGAGGAAGTTGTGATGCGTTACGAAGAATACAGGTAATGTCTCTATTCATCGAAGCTTTGTCCCGAAGGTTTGCCAGAGAATAAATAATACGAAAAAATTGTTCCCTACTTTGCAGATCCGCATTATTGTGTGAGATGGAACAAAGATTGAAGGAATTGAATCCAGAAGAGGGCGCTTCCGCCGGTGCGGTAGCGCTTCGACGATCTTTGCCCTAACAACGTTTATAGTTCTTCAAGCACGATCGAGGGACTCAAATTTATTGACAATTCCGATCGGGCTGGTGTCAACCTTTTGCGGGATTGTTCCTTTGCTACATTTTTACCTCTCGTTGCTTCTGCTAATCGTGTTTACAGATTTTAAGACGAATGCGTGTACATTTCGCATAAATTCCAAATTGTTAATGATCGAGGATAGGTGGCCACATCTTTCGTCCCCGTGATTGACTATTTTTTCTACATAATCTATATATATATATATATATACACGAGTCTTGTTGAAAGTTGTATTTTATTTACGGACGAACTAACATCGTCTTGTTTAAGAACTGAAAAAAGTAAACTATATATACACACATGATTTTATAATCGTAATAATTTTCAGAGACTGCTCGTTTCTTCGACCAAAAGTTCGAGATCTTCGTCGCGATCTTTCTTCGGGAGTTCCTCGTCTTCGGGTTTGGGGAATTTTGATTTTTTCGGTGGTGTTCCCTCAATGGTATATGTTTCGTAGTCGCTTAAACTCTTTACTGTAATGACCTTCACATTTTCCAAGTTAAAAAGATTGGTGTAGTATTTACCTGAAAATACGTGTATAAAAGTTATCGGACATGATAATATTGCGATCGTTCATTATTTGGTACATAAATAATCTTGGAGAATAATTGTTTGTTTTTTATACGTAACTAGGACTTTTGGCTTCTTCCGGTGTTGGCTTATGACCTTGTAAAAAGAAATAGTATAGGGTATACCCTAGCCCAGTCCATGCGGTCATGAAATATATGCCTGCGAGAATTCCTTTAATTTTTACAGCACGTTCCCTGGTCATTGGCATTAGTTTGTAATTATTTATAGCCCTGCGAAACCAGCCCATCTTCATTATGCTAAAAAGTTTCGTTACGGTAAACGGAGGGTAAAAAGAAAACTTTCACATCATTCGAGAAATACGTACGATTGGAGCGAGGCTTTTATAACAATGTATTGTGCTGGTTTTATAAATGCACCTTTGGTTCCGCACGAAATATTTGTTTTCACCGTTGACCTTCCGTGTGTGCCGGTATGGTAGGTACCACACGTGGATTCAGAAATCAAGCGAAGGTTTCGTAACCTTTACAAACTTCAATTTTTTCAAGTGCCTTCGAAGTGTTGAGGAATCGTAAGAATCCCACGTTTCGATTCTAAGGAATGTGGGTAATGCAAATTAATCGTCGTTCGATTCTCAAATTATTCTAGCAATTACGAAATCACTGTGGAAACTTGTTTTCTAATATTTCCTGTTTAGCTCTCTGCTGTTGCCAAGCCGCCATCGACGGTTGCTTGAATGGTGCACCACTGCGACGTTCGCGGGAACTAACGTGAAACACGCCGACTACTCGTTTTCTTACAACCAATTTTCAGTACCGTGTCAATATTTCCGGTCTTTCATAAACTTGTTGAAAATTTACGCGATAATTACGAGAGCATTTTCTTATGTTTTTTAACGTTACTCGATGAAGTAGAAAATGGGCTATTCTTCCCAATTTTTTACGATAAAATCATTCTTATTCAAAGCCCTGATTAGAGAAATTTATCCAGAAAAATTCCAAGATCTGAAATGATGGTCCAAAATTTCTATTCCGTCCGATAAGTACGTAAAAAAATAATCGTTTTCTTCGGTTATGATTATCAAATGTTTAAAACAATTCATAGTAACAGCCAAGCGGTATACACCCCAGGGTTCTGAGCAGTAAAATAGACGTTCCTGAGTCTGCCGGCAGGTGGATTAGCGATTGCCCCCCTCCCTCTCGAAAACCTATATAGCACGAACATACCCACCGCCTCGACACTGTGGAGTGGGGAGTCTGGCAATCGAATAAAAGGTGGAAGGAGGAGTGGATTTCGCGCGTTGGAACACGGTATACCCTTAATATTTGGTGAAAATATAACGCCGTTTGTGCAATTACACGGTCAACGCCGGTTTATTTACAAATTTAACGTGAAATTACGTACGTGAACGACAAGATGTCGGTTATGGGCAAGGTGAGTTATCAAAAGCGGTAAAAAACCCGATCATTTTTTTTTACCACCAAACCCGGCTCTCTCACGCATATACACACATATACATATATATATATATATATATATATCTATGTATTGTCCATTGCAACCCCTTTCGCCGGAGAGAGTTTGCAGCTTCCGTTTTTTACTGCGCTAATTGGAATAATTCGTCTTGTAACTTGAGCTCACTGTACCGTTACAGTATGTGTGATGCATTTACTCGTCCGTTACAAAATCAAACAGCATTTATAAATTCTCCCGTCTTAAGTCATTCCGGTTCTCGGATTTGGCCTTGGACGTGGAATTTGCGTCGTGTTCGTCGCGATTGGTAAACACGATAACCGGGCGTCTTGATAGTGCGAACGGGTTGAGAGACGATTTCTTTGTAATGACGATTATTAAACATGTCTTATCTCAACAGCCGGTTCTATACTCCTACTGGAGAAGCTCCTGTTCCTGGAGGGTGCGAATCGGTGAGTTCTCGTTTTTTATTACCATTCGGTCCTATAATTAGGAAATTAAAAAAAAAACACGTTCTATCGTAATTTTGATCTTTTTTCTTCCTCTCGTCAGCTCTGAATCTCAAGGAGATTCCTTACGATATTAAACCTGTGAGTTTGGTAAAGAGCGGAGGCGAGCAACACTGTAACGAGTTCAGGGAGGTCAATCCTATGGAGCAAGTGCCTGCTCTCCACATCGACAATCACACTCTGATAGAATCTGTAAGTCGAGGGATAGAAAGATCGGTTTTCAAAAAAAAATTGGGGATGTATTTGTTTTTTTCCCAAATTCATTCGTAGTTAAATATTCTACAATATCTGGAAGAGACGAGACCCCATCGACCTCTGATGCCCGCCGATCCTGTAAAGAGAGCCAGAGTCAGAGAGATATGTGAAGTCATAGCGAGCGGAATTCAGCCTCTTCAGAATTTGGTAGTTTTGATATACGTCGGCGAAGAGAGAAAGAAAGAATGGGCGCAACATTGGATAACTCGAGGTTTCACCGGTGAGGATACGATAGTTTTGTCGATTGCATTTTAATCAAAGATCAAAAACTTAAAAATTTGGTAATTTTTCTTTGATTACGCAGCTGTGGAGAAATTGTTGTCCTCCAGTGCTGGAAAATATTGCGTAGGCGATGACATAACGCTCGCCGACTGTTGTCTCGTGCCTCAGATTTTCAACGCTCGAAGGTTTCATGTAGATCTTCGACCCTTTCCCACCATACTACGAGTCGATCGTCATCTGGAAAATCATCCGGCTTTCACAGCCGCTCATCCTAATAACCAGCCCGACTGTCCGCCGGAAGCGACCAAGTAGCAAGCGAGGCAGACCACCCTCTTCCTCTTCTAAGCGAAATTAAAGAAGACGAAGCGAGGTGGTCCCAAATATTCGTGGCTCGATAGCGATAATTGGTGAAGGGGGTTTGATATTTTATTTTTCTTTAATTTTGTTATTCTTTCCAAACGAGTTTCGAATCGATACTATCGAGATGCAAAGTAGCTTATAATTAAAACGGGGCAATAGTCGATGTTGGGGAGATGTTTATGAATATTCTCGACGTAAAACTTTCACGAACGCTCGTTCACCTCCTATCGCTTCAGACTCACGATCGAGCGATGAAATGGTCGACTGCGAGGGTCGTTGACAAGAAAGAAAAACGTGTTTTTGGAAACGTACTATGAGTAACGCGACGTTTTTCTTTCTTTTCGAAGAGCGATGCAATCATTTCAAAGCTGATAAATCGTAGATATTAGATATGTTGGCCTATTTTCTAATTTTGTTATGTTTTCCATATTAGCGATTTTTTTTTTTTTCGTTTTCTCGAACTTTGCTACTTTTTAAACTTCCTCGGTTTTTGCGTGTACGATATATTTGTATATTGATTATCAAAATTCGTAATTGTACATGGGATACTCGCCAAGATATTTGTAATAACGATTTTATTGACCTATTGGAAATAGGGCTGTTGTCTTCGATCGAAAGTTTACTTTTTTATAATACCGACGAGATGAAAAAAAAAGAAGAAAAAATATGACGATAATATAATTTTTTAATTATCTCTACGGCGTCTAGTGAGACTCTAATCGTTGGCCGCGGGTCGTTTATTATACTTTTTACTCGATTAATTTGAGTTACCCAATCCTTAAACTAGAATAACGGGGCCGAGTAATGAGAAACCATGTTAATTCTGCGATGAAGCAAATCGTTTGATAAAAGATAAAGAGAGAAACTAAATCACGATAAAAGAACGAATCGATGCGAACTGCTCAAACAATTAGCTCGTCGCACTTATGTATATGCGGTGTATGGAAAGTACAAAAGATCTTCCCATTTTTTCTAGCTCAAAAGTCAGAAATTTAGGGACGAATTTGACAAATTCCTCTATAACAATTTTTGTCGCGCAACGCGTTGGTCACAGTTTGGCCCAGCCCCCTCGAAAACATCCTTACGATTAGTAGATGTATTACAATTATGTTTATCTTCGTTAGAAACGTATATTTTTTTTGTGAGCGCCGAATAGAGAGCGAATTTTTCTCTCTCGCTTGTAGAAAATATTTCTGTAACGATTTTTTTGCCGAGTCGATACGAAGTATACTGCCAACTCTTTCGATCACGAAATAAAAAGGGACTCGGTCAAAGGCGAGGAGAAAAATTTCGTTGCTGTAATCAAACGTAAATCGGACGAAAAAAAGAAATGAAAAATTGTCAACGTCCAATCGAAGAAATGACAAAAGACATAAAAAGAGGAAAAGGAAAAAAGACGCATATTTTAACGTACAAAAAGAAAACATTAACCCAGGTCAACAGGATCGTTGCATTTAGATAATGTACATAGATAACCAGTAAAAAAAAACCGCGCACTAGAATGATGAGACGAAATGAGAGGAAGAAGTGAAGAAAAAGATTGAAATTAAAAAGAAAAACGCATGACTTGTTGAAAATACACGGAATTTCAAAGAATAGCCTAAGATATGTAGAATGCCCAAAGCGTTTCTCAAACTCCTCGACAAATATCGTCCGTCAATGATGCTTCGAGCGGAACCGGAAATTTTACTATTATAATTCGATCAAAATTTTAATATTTTGCAACAAGAAAAATTCTAAAAAAAATCAATCTTTTTACTTGCACTAATGATATAAATATTACAGAAACTGATGTCAAGAATTTTTTAATTAACTCGATGGACAAAACTATCTTGTTTTTCCGAATTTTTGTTTTCGGTTTTTCTCTTTTTCAATTTCAATTTTTTGCTATTTAACTTCGACTCGTTCGCTCGAGGCATTGTAGGAACGACTTTGTCGAGGCACAGACACGTTACGTAACTTCGAGTTAACGACAGGCCGATGGTTTTGTTGTAACGAAGAACAAATAATAACAATTATTACTATTAAAAGAAAAAGTAAGGGAAAAAAAGGACAAAGCAAAAACAGCCATGAACGAATATTTTCTTCACAACGCGGTGTGACTCGTACTACATAGAATTATTAGGGACGTATACATAATAGGAATAACGTTGTAAGAATGCGTACGAAGGGATGTAGAAGTGCGAATGCGAGGCCTGTATATTAACAAAACAAAAGCAAAAAAAAAAACATAAAAAAACAGAACAAGTAGCGACTTAGTGGAAAAAGAAGGAAAAATTAAAAAAACAAAAAATGAACGTACGACGATAAACATAAATATTTTACAAGTGAACACGATAATGTACGTTTACCGCTTATAGAGGATAATAAAAATTCTGTGTCATAGTGAGATAATAAAATCGTGATTAATTGAAATACTCACCTCGTTTTTTTTCATTTTTGCACGTCTTCTTGGTCGCTTCACAATCACACAAGTCCATCGTTAGGAGCGTCGACAGAACAGTATAATTATTCTTGTTATTAGAAGAAAAAATAAAGAAAAACGTATTAACGTACTTTCTCGCAACGACGACGTTCATCAATCTTTCTGTATCAAAAATTTTCAGTTCTTTTATCAATAAAACTGTCTTTATTCGTTCTTTTTTCTTTTCTTTTCTTTTTTTTTTAAATCATCGTTTCATAAAAAAATACATTTACTTAATTATTGACTAGCAGCCGATATGTGTCAGGATCGACTATTGTAATTTGAAGATCGTTAACTCAATTTCCAATGGGGTTACGTGTAAAATTTGTTCGTTTCGTTTTGCGCGAACGAAAATCATATGTGCGTATTATTAGTGTGTAAATAGGTCTCGTTTTTATCGTTATAATAATCGTGATACGAGACCCTCGAACGAGAATTTATGAACGGAATGGAAATTGTTTTGGTTTCATTTTCTTTCTTATTTACACGCTTTTTTCGTTTTTTCTTTTCGCTCGATTAGCTCGATCCTCGTCGATATTTCTCTCGTCGCAAACGCGTCCATAGAAAATCTCACTGAATTTTTAATAACGCTATACAAACAAGAGTGAAAAAAAGTAAACAAATACAAAAAAGAAAAAACAATAAAATATTATCCAGGCGTTAAATCCATACGCTAAAATCTATACATTAAATTCATACGTGCTTACTCTTCGTTTACAGAATTATTTTTCTTTCTTTCCTTTTTTCATTTTTTGCTTCTGTTTATCTTACAAAGAAATTTTTTCCGGGGAGAACAATATTTTTTGTACATTTGGATCAAAAATGCAGGAAGGCGAAAACGAGCCAACGATTTCTCATTAAAAAAAAAAAAATGATCGGCCCCCTTGTCCTTGCTCGAACTTATCTTATTATCGTTAATCCTTTACAAACTATTATTATTCTGTATACGCAACCTTCCTGATTTCGACTTAACAACACGAGTTAATTACACATTAATTTTAATAACTAATTACAGTTTAATTGTACTCTTCTTTTTTTTTAACGCGAATTTCTTCGTCTCGTCTCGCATAGAACTCTTCTCCTCTACATAAACTATTTTACCTTACGATAATGAATCGATTCTTCTTGTTTTTTTTTCAGTTGCTGTTGTTTTTTTTATTATTTTTAAACAGTCGATTTTTAATTTTCGTATGAAGAGAAGTAAAATGCTGGATTGATGGACCTCGTCGAAAAAGCGAAAGAACTGCCTCGAATGGACAATTTATACGTATATATGCATACATAAAAATATACATATGTATATATACGTATATATGGATATATTTTTTTCCAATTATTTAACGTTTTCTTTTTTTTCATTTTCATGATGGATATGGTTTTTGGTGGTGGCAATCGGGTCGTGAAATGAAGAACAACATAATGCATTTGATGAGCGATTGTTTATTATGCTCTTATGATCACTTGTCATACAGGTAACGATGCTTTCCCATGAATGAAAATAGTTAATATATTATATTTATTTTATAATTATTTAACATTGAAAATGGAAAGAAGAGAGAAAAAAAAGTAGAGTCGAATGGTCGAATGATGAAAGAATAACAATTCGTGGATGCAAATAAATGTGGTTAGAATGTAGAATAATATTAGAGTAGCTGTTGTTGTTGTTGTTGTTGTTGTTTTCGCTTATTACGTTTTCGTTTGTTTTTCTTTTTTCTTTCATTTCATTATCTTTTCTTTTTTTCCCTTGTTTTTCATTTCATCATTTGTTTCCTCGCGATAATTAAATTACATACTCTATTCAGATATATATATATAACAATATTAGCGTCCTGTGTATGGTGATGGGTGAGAGGGGTGGAAGGGTAAATGATCTATGGAGAATGGGGCTTTTGGAGGAGATAATATAGGGAATCTCTAAAAAATAAATATATGTCGGATATATATATATATGTATATATGTATATATTCATATATATATATATCTATATATGTGTGTGTGTATATATGAATATATATGCGCCTGTGAATAAATAAAAAGAATTACCTACAGCCTGGCAAGCCATGTGATGCACATAGAATCTTTTCTCTATCCAGCACATGGTCTATAAATCTGACGAACAAAAAAATATATATAATATATGTATTTCAAAAGTTTAATCTGTTTTTTTCCCCCTCCGACATGATCTCGAGAGGAAATCTATTCCTTCGTTCGTCATCTCCGTGGAAGGGGTGAGGGCTCGAAGGGAGGATGAATATCTTTTTTTGCTTTTACTTCACTATATAGCAATGACGTCAAATATGATTTTGAGTGATTCGAACCAACAACAAAAAAAAATGAAAAACAAATAAAACATCGTTTTGATGGAATCGAGCTCCCTTTATTTTTCCTTTATTATAGGACTTCCCTCGTACGTGTGTACGATAGAACGTCGTTCTCTTTTTATAGAATTCGAATATCGAATGATTTTTGTTTTTGTTTCTTTTTTTTTTTCTTTGAGGGAGATTTTTTCCCCCATGATCGATTCGAAGTCAAAATCAAAAGTAAATAAATTCGACGTGACGGGACGAACGATGTCTAACGCTTGAGGTTTGTGCCTTTTAATTATGAAGGAATTGTACAGATGAAAGGGACGGGGGTGGGGCAGGGAAAGGGATTTTTTTTTTAATTTACAAAAACAAAGTCGTTCTATTCTCGTCACGACTCAAACCAACCCGACGAAAAAGCTTCGCGTCGATCTTTTAAATCTGATCAATTCCTTTATCGTCGCTTTTATCATACGAAAAAACAGAAAAATTTTTTAAAAATAATAAACAAACAAACGAATTACAATAAAGCTTGATATTCGCGGATCGAAGTCGTGACAAAATGAAAACGACCTTCGTAAGCTGATTGACACCGATAATATAATATCGGTCGATAACAATTAAAAATGTGTTTCGAAGAGGGGTAAACCAAAAAACGAACTTCTATTTTCGATAAACCGTCTGGATTCGATCTTATCGACGATCATGATTCTTTCTTATTTATCCTCGAATAACTTTTTGTTGTTTCTGTTTTTTTTCCTATCGTCGTTTCTCTTTTGTTTTTCTGTGTGTGTGTGGGTGTGTCTTTTTTTGCTTTAATTTTCTATTAATTTCAACGCACTTGCCAAGTATCTTTTTTTCCTCTTCGAAAGAATATTTTCCTTTTTTTTTTTACAAAGGACAAGATTTACGAGAATAGAGCGAAGATTTAAGGGTGAGAAGGAAAAAAAAGAAAAAAAAACAGAATGTTAAAGGTTCTCTCGTGAGACGGTCGATTTGGTTGAAAGGACGAACGAACGAACGAACGAACGAAAAAAAACACAACGCGCGGGACACGGACGAGATTTTTTCTTATTTTTTTTTGCACGGGTCCTTAAAACTTACTATTTTCTTTCTTTTTTTGGTTTTGTTTTTTTTTCTTTCTTTCTTTTTCATCTGTTTATAGCCAAAGGAATGTAAGGTACAATACTCGATCGTACTTCACCAGTGACGAACGATCTTAACCGGTTCATTCATTTTTACGCGCTTCTCTTTTTATCTTCATCTTTGTAATTATTAATTAATTAATTAATTATTTATTTCTCTTCTTCTTTTTTCCGGTATTATTTCTCTCTCTCTCTCTCTCTCTCTGTGTTTACTATTTTTAATGACCTCTCGCAGCCAGCTGCTCGTCTCACATCGCGTTTTCAACGGTAAAATTACGTTTTTGTTTTTTACGTGTATATAATCGTGGAAGTATTAACGGCTAAGGTTCGTATTTTTCTGTTTTTCTTTCTTTCTTTCTTTCTTTCGTTTTTGTTAACTATTTTTCCCTTCGCGCGTCGATGAAAGTGTCGATATTGTAAAATCGAACGGATAATCGCACACGGCTTAACGCCAATCTTACAATTCCGAATAAATATATACATATACACATACCTATATATATATACATACATACATACATATTTATATATATGTATATGTATACGAGAGAAAGAGAGACGCGACTAATAAAAATGAGGAAGAGACGAAAATCGCAAGGCGCGCGCTTTCGCGATACGCGTGGAAAATTTCCGAGATAACGATTCAATATACGTGTATATATATATATATATATATATCATTCTCATATACATATATCACCTCTCATTTGACGAGGTGAAGCACACATTTTTTTTTTTGAGAAATTTTCCATCCGATTCGCAGTCGCACCCGCGCCTAGAATTCGTTTCTTCTTCTTCTTCTTCTTCTTCTTAATGTTTTTCCTGTATGCGCCTGTGTCTATGTGCGATGTGTATTAATGATTTTTGTTTGTTTGTTTTTTTTTTTCAATACGATCGATCATCAATGTTCGATTATAATTATATATATATATATATATATATATATATGTATGTGTGTGTTTGTGTGTGTTTTATGTTGCACGAGACGAAAGTGGTGATGTCTTCGTTCAATGTTATTTCAGCGATTCTCGCAACTATACAACTATTATGATTTCTGTTTTAATTATTTATATATGTATATATATATATGTATATGTATATATATATATAGAGAGATATATATACATATATATACTTATATTCAACAAGGTACTTAAATATTCCTCTTTATCCCCGAGCTACAACGGTGCTAAGATTTTTTTTTCAATATCCGTTTGACTTCCCTTCTCCCTCTCTCTTTCTCTCTCTATTTCGAACTAGGTGTTATTTTTTCTTTCAACAACGACGAATCGATCTTCGCACATATCGTTTGTCAATTCTCATTTCTTTTTTTTTCTTTTTTAATATATATATATATATATATATATATATTTATTCCTCTTAGCCTAGAGTTCTTATATGCAAAATAATTATACCGTTATTAACAATATCTAAACGCTATGGTAGCTCTCATTTCCGACGAAATAACATTACGTACATTTTTCTTATTTCTTTTGTTTTTTTTTTTCATTTCATTTTGTACAACCCTTCTGACCGTTTTTTTTGTTTTCTTCTTCTTCTTCTTTTTGTTTTTGTCCTTCATCTTTCTATCTCGCTCTCCCTCTCTCAAGTTCTGAACGTTTTTACCCTTGGCTCAATCTCATCCCCCCTTATGTCTTTCTCGCGTACTTCCTCGTTTATAAACGAGTCGATCGATCGAACGTTGGTTAACTATTTTGTGTTTTTGTTTTTTTTTCTTTTTCTTTTCTGTAATCCTCTCGACAATGGTTCACGCATTATCTAATTATTATTATTATACGTGTGTCTATGTATGCGAATTCGTGGCGCCGACACGTCGTTCGATCAAAATACAAGTCGAGGAAAATTTTGAGCACAAAAAATTTTGTGAACTTTTGTTTTTTTGTTTTTTCTCCTCGGATTTTTCACGAACGTGTTTCTTCGGTATATATGCTTTCAACGTAACGAGGGTCGACGCCACTCACAGCGAATTAAGCGAGATGAGATACAAAGGTCGACGGAGACGTTTTTCTTTTTACTTTTTTTTGTTCACCGTTTTTAAATCGTTTTTTTTTTGTTTTTTGTTTTTTGTTTTCTCTCGAGTGCGTTCGACGTTCTTCAAAATTCTCATCGGTGCTCGCGACAGATATTTCTTTCGTCGTTTATTCGACGAGCGCAATAATTTTCGAGGCACTTACTCTCACACATTCGATACACAACAACAATTTGACAATTTGTTTTATTTTATTTTTTTTCTCGCAGTTCTAACGACTCTCTTCCGACGTTATTTTTTCTTTTTCTTTCTTTCATTCTTATATTCAGGTCTCGCTCGTTTCGTGGTTTTATATTTTTCGTGTTTTCTTTTTCTTAATTCTTTAACTTTCCTTCGAGGATAAATTATCAGTCGAGTTTTCGTTTTCGCTCTTTTTTTATATTTTTTTACTCTTTCTATCGTACTTTTTTTTCTTCGCTTTAGCCCACCTTCCTCCTTTAACTTCTCAACTCGTTCTATTGTCAATCGGTGCGATATTATTAATATAAACTTTATGGGACAATTTTTTAAATTTTCCTACGTGATCGAATGATGTTTTTCTTTTAACTCTCGTCTTAACAATGTCTCCTTCCCTCTTTCATTCGTTAATTCTTTCGTTCGCTACGTTTTTTTAAATATTATTCTTTACTCGTGCGTTAATTTTTTTAGGGGGTTTGGAGTCGATTTGATATCACCCCCAAGGTGTTTCACTACAAATTCCAAGTGTTCAACAGTTTTCATTATTCTTTCTTTTTATATCATTTTTTCAATAGTGTATGTATTTTTATTTTTCTTGTTTTTTTTTTTAGTATAAAGAACGAGAACTTAAATCGAGAACAACTCCCTCTTTCTTTTTTTTTTTTGGCGATATAATTATATATAATGATCTGATCTCTTGTTGTTTTGGTTTTTATTTTTTAGTTTTTTTTTCTGTTTTTTCTATTCTCTTACGTCTACATGGCTTAACGTTCTTAGTTATTTCCTCATTTTTCGATCAGGCATAGCACCTTGGATAACGTTATCTATTAGATTGTTTCTATTACTCTCACTGCCTCTATCTCTCTCTCTCTCTCTCTCTCTCTCTCTCACACTTTTTCTTTCTCTGACGAAATCGAGCAGAATTGTCCTCCTTTTTATATTTTGTTTAACGCGAATTATAAATATTACAGAGTTCGAGGTTGATCTTAACGATCGACCGGTCGAGTCAGACGGAGACATTTGTTTCGAAGGACCGGTAAGCGTCGAGAGTAACAAAGAACATCGTCGAACAAAAAAAAAAAAATTTTGTTTACAAAATTAGGAATTTGTTGCTTTCGAATTTTTTTTTGTTTTTTGTAATTGTATCATTCAACGAATCAAAGAACGATTTTTAACCACGACGCTCGTCCGGTCCCTCTCGTGGGGCTCGCGTTACATAGAAATTCACATAATTGTCGCGTGTTTTTGTTTTCTTTCCTATCGTTCTTTCGTACTTAACATCAACGTTTCTCTCTCTCTCACACATCTTTGAACTATTTCGTGCGATCACCTCGTTAATACCTCTCTCTCTCTCTCGAATTCGGCGAGGAAGTATAATAAATCCTACGGCACTAAAAAAAACGAAAAAACAAAAAAACGAACCAAAAAAAATCATCGAAGAAAAAAAACGAAATTTCAGTCGAATCGACTCGTGGAAAAAAATCTTTGCATCGTTTAACAAACTATATATATCTCTCTCTCTATATCTCTCGTTCGTGTTTATTCCCAAGATCGAGGGACGCGGTCTTTATGGCACTGTAGTGATTGAATGGAGCGAGTGCATTTTTTGTTTGCCTTTAGGTACATTTTTCTTTTGTGTGTGTGTTTTTTTTCTTTCTCTCTCTCTCTCTCTCTCTCTCATCTCTTATCAGACTACTTTTCGCCGAGATAAAATTTCGCCTCTTCACCCCCCTCCCCCCTACTATTTTCCTCGACGTTTACTCTGTTTTTCAATTTTCAATATAATTCTCTTTCTCTATATATATATCTTTCGGAACATGATCAATGAATCGTTAATACATGCTGCGAGTTACGATATTACAAACGGCATAAAAGATTAGATGGAACGTGAAAGAAAAATAATAATAATTAATTAAAAAAAAAAAAAACCAGATGACGTAGCCTAGCGCACACACAGCCAAGTTTGTAACGTGACACGCGAATATTTATTTATAGACCCCTCTCCCTCCCTTCGACTCCCACTCTCGATTCGATTATCGTTATCACGAGGGGTGTGTTTATTTATTAATTGTTTTTTTAATTAGATTCGAAACGAATCGATGCAATTCCTACGTTCTCCGTATACGAGAATTTAACGACTAATATTTATGTATGTATATATGTATATATATATATATATATATATATATATATATATATGTATATATATATATATATATATCCCACTTTAATGATATCAATGAATTTCAATGGATTCGTCCCTTGCGTGATTTTTTCGATTGATTCCTTTTTTTTTCTTCTTTTTTTTTTTTGGTAAATATTTATTTTTCTATTCTGTTCTCTTCGTTATCTTTGCACGATCGACAAAATTTCTTCTCCCGAGAGAGCGACCGTTTTTTTAATTCTTGCCTGAAAAATTACGACTCTTGTTTTTCTTTTTTTAATTTTATTTTGTGTACAATATAATAACGTGTTTTATTTTTTCTCTCGTTCTCTCTCTCTCTCACTCTCTCTATATATATATCTCGCTCGTTCACGGGAACAAACGTTGCGTGCACGTTCAATCGATTGGCGAAAAATGTTCTACTATAAAACGCTCCACTTTTGAACGCGCATGCTCGTAGGTACTCTGATAATTCGTGATATACACAACACTCTTTCTTTCTTTCTTTCTTTCTTTCTTTCTATATATATATATATATATAATAAAGTACACTTATTATACATATAGTGTAAGAATTAATATATATATATATGCTTATGAAATATTTCTATTAATGTAATGAATGTGTCGACGAGAATGAATGAATTTCAATTTTGTTTAATTCTTTGTTTTTTTTAAATTATTATTATTGTTATTCTTCGTTATTATAACGCTCGAATCGAAAATTTTGTTGCAGGAAAAATCCACGCGACGTTTGTCTGGTCGTCGAATTTGTATTTTTTTTATTTTATTTATTTTTCTTCGGAAAAGAACGTGAACAACTCCGAGTTGCTCGTTTTCATTTTTACCTATTTTATCGTTACTTTGCTTTTTTTCTTAATTTTTTTTTTTTATTATTATTGATTTTTCTTTTTGTTTTATTTTATTTAATTTTTTCTTTCGTTTTTTTGGAACAACTCGCAGGTAGCAGCCGATAAACAACGGAGAAAATCGAATGCGGGGAGGGGAAAATAAAAAGAAGAGATAAGAAGAGAACAAATCAAAACGAGTCACGCAACGGTTAGTTTTGCACGGAAAAAAGGAAGAGAAGAAATGATTTCGAAAATTTGAAAGTTAGCGGAAACGAGAATTATTCCTTTTTTTTTGTCCATCGATCAATTTATAACGGTGAAAGTAAAACGTGTGCGAGGCAAGGATTTTTAGCAAAGAGGAAGAAAACAAAACAAAAAAAAAACAAACAAAATTTTGCGAATGTGCGAGAATGTTTTTTTTTGCCAAGCAGTTTAATTTATCGTGTGGGTTTTTTTACTTTCGTTAGAATGAAAATTTCTCTTTCTCGTTGCGATCGGGCGGTGAGAGGAGAAAACGAGGGTTGGGGGGGGGCAAACGTGTTTTTCTCTTTCTATTTTTTTGTTTTCGTTCTTTCTATTTCCACGATCACATTCTTCTTTTCAGGTTTTCACAAAGAGGAAAAAAAAAACAAGAAAAAAAAAACAGAAAAAACGCAAAAAAAAAAGCGTATCCGTACTGCGATTATACCGTGTTTATATCAGGTAGGCTCAGAAGAAAGCTCCGGTTATCCCGAATCGTCCTTGTCTCGATGAGAATTGCTTGCCGCGAAGCTATTTTTCCTGCGCAAAATCAAAATCGCTACATTTTTTACACGACAAATTGCACATTTGAATTATTTTGTTGTCAAAGAAGATAAGAGGGGGATGAAAAAAAAAACAAACAAGTGAAGAAACAACCAAAACAGACATTTTCCTTCGTTAATAACTTTTTGTTCTTTCTTTCTTTTTTTTTCTTTCTATAACTCGCATATATATATATATATATATATATATATACACGTTTATGTGAATGTTTTTAATTTTTTTAGCTACCTGAAAGCTGTTCGATCGAGTGGGCCACGGATCGATTGATTTCGTTTCTTTTGTCTCTTTTTTTTTAATTTAATTTTTTTCGTAAAAAAAAATATCCTCGTATCGAATTCGCGACTGATGAAGTAATGCCAAGGGACGTGGACAAATGAGGTATATATATGTATATGTCGTGTCGAGGATGAATAAGCGAGACGAAAAAAAGAGAGAGAGTGAGAAAAAAAACAAGAATAAAAACATTTTTTTTTTTTTTTTTTTTTTTTCAAACGAGGAATCTTACCATCGATCACGACTCGATTAATCCAAATTCTCGTGACTCTTTCCTTTTTTTGTGATTTTTTTTGTTTTCTAATTTTATTTTTATTCTAGTGTGATGATGCCCGTGATTGATTAATTAGCGAATTATCGTAAAATTCTTGTTTTTTTTTTAAATCAATTAATTTATCAATTAATTAATTATTATTATCCCCCCCCCTCCCCATCCCCCAAATCAATTCTCGCGATCGAGGCAAAAAACATTTCTGTTATCACTACGTAGAAATGGCATGCCATTGAGAAAAAAAATATATGTATATGTATATATATATATAACGCGACAATCTATAAATTACTTTAATCCTACGTTTTGCGTATAATTACACTGATAAAGGATGAACAAATGACGAATTTCTTTAAATTCCACCATGTCGTCTCGTTTTCTCAATCGAATCCTACCTAAACAACTAACTCCGACTTGTCGCCCCCCCCCCCTTGCCCCTATATATATATAACACTATCGCCCCCTTCCTCTCTGCCCTTCCAATGGGTATAATATGTATATATATATATGAATTCTGTGACTTGTCGAATGTATGCAGAGCTCCAAGAACAACACCGTGAAAGAGTCAATCGATATATAATAGGTCAACATAGAATCGTTTAAAACAAACATTTGTTTCTTATATATTTTTATACGTTTTTTTTTCTTCTTATCATTGTTTTCATCTTCTTTCATTTCTTTCAGGAAATCTCCGCCATCCCTCCCTTTCTCGATCGCCCATTATTCGCGGACGCAAACATTTGTGTCAACAATATTTATAATATCATTTCATTTCTTACTCTCGCCTGTATATATATGTATATATGTATGTATGTATGTATGTATGTATCTTTCTTTCTTTCTTTGCATCTCATTATTATTTTTTTCCCTATATCTCAATATATATATATATATATATATATATATATATATATATTTATATATATTATCATTGATAAATGTATTTATATTTATAAATATACAATTCGTCATTTCTTGTTGTTGTTGTTGTTTTTTTGTTATTTTTTGTTGTTTTCTTTCTTTCTTTCTTTCTTCCTTTCTTTCTTTCTTTCAAAGAGCGGTGAACCAGCGCGTCTCTTCTTCTATTTACGTATTTGTTATTTTTCTTTCGTTCTTGCTCCTTCTTTGTCGACGCCTAATTCCTACGATTTTTGTTTTTTTTTCTCGTTAATTGGTTATACACTCTAACTATGTGTCAATATTATTGGCTAACGTTTCGGTTTTTTGACTGTTTATTCCGTTCGTCGAAAAGCTCATCCCCTCCCTGAAACCTCGTCGAGCGCCACCTGGCGGGAGAAAAATGTACCTCTTCCGACACTCGGACTATGGAGCAATCTCGGATGGATCGTACACGATTGTAATATCTTCCTTGTAGTATTTAAAAATTTCTGACTTTGTCGTCGAATTTTTGTTGTTCAATGTTTTACCGTTTCGCGTTTGTTTTCTTCCTGCGCGAATAAAAAAAAACATTTCTCATACCCGTGTCCTTCAGGTTCTAGGAGAGTTAGAATTATCCCCGTTTCGCGATATCGAATAAATTCGAGTGAAAGTCATGATGCGACGTTTCTGATTTTCTTCATGTTTTCTATGTTGTCTCGTTCCGCGCATGCGCGTGCGCCCCCCCCCCCCCCCTCGCGGTGAATATTTCATCGCGTCCTTACCAGAGACCGCGTTGTGTATACGTATCTTTCATTCGCCAAGAAAACCCGCGAATTTTAAAATATCCACACACACGCACGCTCGTACACACACACTGTCTTTCTCTCTCACACATACCCATGCAAACACACGTACACATCTAATGACATAAATGACGAGCTATGGGACGACGATCGGACACCCGTGGAATGAAGTCTCGAGACGAACGAAATTTATTGAAAAGAAGAAACAACAAAAATGAGTAGTTTGAAAAAATCCCACCAAAGAGCGCGCATGTAGAGAAACATAAGCAGTTCGTCTAGTCATTTCTCTTTTCTTTTTTTACGCGAGAACGTCGTACGGGTTTCGCTATCTACGAGAAAATAAAAACAAAACAAAAAAAAAGGATAAAACACAAAACATTCGTACCTACGATATTTTTCTCGCGTGCAATGGAAATCGAGGGAATCGCGTAACAATTCGTGACGTTCACGAGAAATTCTAATACGATAATTCTTCGCCGGACCTGCCAGCTCCATATACACACACACACACACACATATGCACACACACGTATATACGTATATACATATATATCTCTATCATTGTTTTGTGTTCCTTTTTGTTTGTTTGTTTTTTGTGTGTTTTCAAAAAGACTCCGTTTCGGAGGCCTACCCGTCATTTTAGCGCGTTATTAATCTTTGGTACTCCGTTTACACTGCGCACGCGCGCGCCAATCTTAGTTTCGCTTTTGTTGTTTTTTGAGGTTAACCACAACGGCGGCCATCTTGGTTCGTTAATCGCGGGAAGATGCAATAACCGTGCCACTTTCTCTAATCTTCAATATATAGATATATATATATATATACCCAACAGCTATATATATATGTATAGATGTAATATATGTGAATCTGGCTTCAATGTGTCGTATATAATATGTCAATGTGTGATCAAGCCCCGTAACGCTGTGTATCACAGAACAATCGTAGTAGTTTACATATATATATGAATATATATATATAGATATATATAATCTTCATAAGACATAATATTTATATACATATAAAGGTCTTTCTTATTTTTTTCTATATATATGTATATATATATATATATTACGAAAAAAAGCAGAAAAAATTGTAATTATATTAAAAGTTAGAGAAGCGTCGACCGAGGAACGCGTTTGTGATGAATGCATATGGAACGACGGTGATGCGACCGCGCGAATGCGCCAAGAACCGTCGAAACGAAACAAAAAAAAAAGGAAAAAAAAAGAGAAAGATTCTACAGGCCCTAAACGACGCATGACGAACGAGCTAGTCGTTGCCTTTTTGTTTTATCTTTTCTCTCTTCTCATTCCGTTCTCTCTCGTCGCGCGCCTGGCGCCTTCTCTCTTTCATTCTCGCTATTCGCGCCGTTCTCCAAATAGATATAATAAAAAAAAAAAAAGAAAAAAAAAGAGGCGAAGAAGATGATGAAAAACCGAGGGGGAATTTGTTTTTCTCACGCGACCATATGCGACGTCTAGAAGGGGGAAGAAAAAATTGCGCGCGAGTCTCGAAGACGATTTCCAAGGGTATAATAACGAGGGAGTGTGGCGCTTCGAGATGTTTAAATACGAAGATCGATTCTGCCTCTCTCTCTCTCTCTCTCTCTGTCTCTGTCTCATATTTGTGTCTTTCGTTGCCCGTAGAACGTAGAGAAGAAGACGAACCCAAAAGAAAAAAAAAAAAAAAAAAATAGAAAACAAAAAAAAACAGAAAAAAAATCATCATTGACGATAAAGAGAAAATGGAAAAATTTTCTTTAATCCGGGGGCTGTGTTTGTGTGATGCGATTGATCGTCGACATAGCTCGGAATCAATGAATCATTCCGGCAATGGCATTGTGACGTGCCCGCTTAACCTCCTCCTCGTTGATCCTCTGCTGTATCAGGTATTCAGCGGTTCCGATTGTACTCGGATAACCCGTGATAGTGACAATTCGATTCCTCGTACCGGGAGCGAATACGCCCTTCTTAGATATCTGTATGTTGGCACCACTCAGATGTTGAATCTCAGTGAGGGCGCGACCGCCTGGTCCCAGTATAGCTCCCACTATAATCTCTGCAATTTCTATATCTACTTTCTTGGTCTCCTTGCCGCTCGCGTCTACCTGAGTAGGACTCTTACTTACGAGTGACAATTGATTAGTGCCCAGGCCGAATGAATTGTTGTTCAGATGTATAGCGCTCGCGGCTGTGTTGTTCTGCCTGAACGGGTCGAATGCCTCGTATCTGTCGAGTGCATTACGAGGGGTTGGCGATGTCGTGCCGAGGGCTGGCACGGTACCGATCGGACCGAATACACCACCGTTGTTGTTCGAGCCGTTGGCCGTTGTCGTACTCTCGATCGGATTACCGAGATACGACATGCTCGATGGCATACCGATACCCATACCGAGTATATTGTATTTAGCGAGTGTCGCTATCGCCGTCAATATCTCCGTTGCCGCTGGTTCCGAAAAACCGGTGCTACGAAGATTCAGCTTTATGTGCTCGAGCAATTGGGTCGTCACGGGCGTCGTTCCAGTCGTTATCGCCGTTCCGAGATTCAAATTCAGGCTCAGACCAGCGCCGTTAAGAAGGCTCACTGCGAAGATCCGGGAAATGCGAGAAGAATCGAACGATGAGAGGGGACATTGGCGGGGTTGAGGGAAATGGAAAAATAAAATTTAATTAATAATGATTGTTTTTTTTTTATTTTTTGTTCGGTAAAGAGACTTTCGATAAGAATTAGGTTTAAAGAGATGCGTTCGATTCATCAAAATCGTGAAATATAAAATTGTAGGGAAAAATTTGAAAATTTTTGCATAGAAGTTTGATTTCTTTTTACCGAAGAAATTTGTGTAGATGATATTTGCAAATTATTGAAAAAAAAGCTTGATTCTTCCGACTCACCGGTATTGAGACCAGCAGGTGGTGTGTACGTTGGCGTCGTCGTGGGTGCTTGAGCGTATGGACTACCCGTGGGATTGTAGTTCGCCACGGGTCCTGTGATATCGGCGTAACTAACGTTCAAGCACGTGCCGCTCTGCGGATCGTCGGCTATTTTCGCGAGAATCATCAGAAGAGCGTTACGATTATTTTCCTTCTCTCCGATCACTGTTATGCAACGTTCTTGCAACGATACGTCCTTGGCCTTCTGACTTATTTGCACGTAAGAGCCGGATTCTTCTTTTATCTGTTTAATGTAGTTGCCGGCTTTGCCGATTATCATACCGGCCGTGCTGTTCGGTACGAGAATTTTCACCTGGAAACAAAGAGTAAAACAAAAAATAGTCGTTTAAAATTTATCGTTACGTTTCCCCGTAAAAATAATACGAACAAAAAAAACAAGAAAACAAAACAAAAACAAAAAATAATGATTTCAAATTCGAGGTTGACTCATTCATCGATAAGACGAAATTTATCAACTTATGTATTCCTCGATTCACGAGTGTTGCAACGAGAAACGTTGCAAGTCCGAGAGACGCTCGATGGCGAGAATTCTCCAACTAACTGGGTCATTGCTAACAGGCAAAAGTCACGTAGAATGATCTCATTCGTTTGACCGTTTAAAGCTCGCTTCTCTACGTTTAGCTATCTCTTTTTTATTATTATATTTCTCATCGTCGAGTGATTCGATCTCGATTTCATGGTTTTATCTTGCGCACTCGATACTCCTGCGGTAAATCTTTCTCGCTGAGTGATAATGATTTGATAATTAATATAGCTTGCGAGATAACTTTGAACGAATTATTTTCTTCTTTTCCAAAGAGTTTCGATGAGTCGATATTTCTGGGGCAAATAATTTGTTTTTTGTGTAGATCTTTCACGTCGCGACGATCGTTCAATCATAAGCTAATTTTTAATTTTTGCATCACGCACCTGCTTGTCTCTCTCCGCCGTTGCTTTACTACCGTCGAAGTCGACTGTAGTTTTTGGCGTGAGATCGGGCTTTTCGCGTATCTTTTCCATTATAAAGTCCATAACGGCCATTATGGCTTCGACACTGCCCGTTATTAAGCAGACTCGTTCCAAAGTTCCTGAAGAAACAGAAAAAAAAAGAAAATTAATCGTTGCGTGACACAGTAAAAATATTTGAAGAAAATACGTCGATGACCCAAGATCGTTTTATTCTTGTTTATCGTTAAAATAACTGTTTCTATTCACCTGGGTAAAAGTCACGAGCCTTGGACATTTTGACCCTCGCCTCTGTGTCTTTCTGTAATTGGGCGATCGTCTCACCGCCTTTACCGATGATGGCACCCGCAGCGACACCCGGGACCAATACTTTGAGGTGATACATTCCATCTCCTCCTGAAAATAGCAAAGCTCGACATTAGCTTTTGAGCCGAGAAATAAATCTTGCCTGCGAAAAAACACACGTAGGCCTAATTCAATCCGCGCCTCTCTGTATCTCTTTCTCTCTAACTCCGCAACACATGGCGGATCTTATGTTTATCCAAGTCGTTCAAACAATCCGCTCGAAATTCTTCGATTATCTCGTTGCGCAAGGAAAAACGAAAAGTGGGTTTATCGAGAAACGCGAAATGCAGAGCGAGAACTAAATTCCAGGGTGCTCGATGCAATACGAGAATTCCACGTGTGGCATGACTCAATCGTGAAATTCATAATTTCGCAATGTTTCTTTACAAGAAATTAAACTATTAGTTGAGTAGGAAAAATACGTTTTGAAATATTTTGCAATATTATATGAAATAGATATGAATCATTCGGTTTTTGTATTTCATACTAGATTAATATTGAAAAAAATCGATATTTAAAAATCTCATAAATGTTTGTCATTCAAAAGTCGAGATGAAATTATCGTTGGAGGTATATTTGTATAGTAAATTTTGAGGTTGTGTCGTTGTGTTTAGAAAAGGGGCGAATTTACTGTTTTTTACAAACTTCCTACTCACAAGGATTATCTCCCCGTGAACAACATTAATAAATTTCCACACCTGTAATTTTGATTTTGATAGTCATATCTTCTCAACGAATTGCGAATGAATTAAAAAGAAAAAGAAAAAGCTGAAGATTAGTTCTCTCGTACGTTGAAAAAAGAAAGATGGACACCGTAACGAGCGCGAGCTGTCATCGTCGCGACAAATTGCGGTGCAATCTGCAAGATCGAGGAATTCACTTGGTCGCGCCGAGGGGGAAGCGAGATTTTACACTTCCGGGAACGTGCCACAAGGAAAACGTCTTGCTATCTGTACAATGGATCGCTTCCTTACGAATGTACAGGTTATGTCACACACGGACGCACGTACGAAGACGCACACGTATTTAACGTGCACAAAAGGAAGCGCCAGAGGCAAACAGCTGTTTGACAGATGGGGCAAAAATGAGAGGCGAACTGCGGTACTAAAACTTCCTTGGTTAGGGAACTCAGCATCGACCTTGACCCGAGCTACCGACCCGCCCCCACGCGATCAAGGGGCTGAAGTATCGTATATATATATCAACGTATGACGTGCATATACATATATATGCATACACACACCCACACATGCACAGTACGTATGCCCGTGTGTATAAAGATGGCACGAAGGAAGGACTCACCGATGCGCCACATCCTGGGTGACCGCGCGCCACCGCGGTATAAAAATGCGATAGAACTGACACGGTGACCTGTGCACGCGCCAGAGCGCAGCACAGGGCTGATAATGGGGTCTCTCGAACGGGAGGACACCGGAAGTCACTGTACACGAAGTTATGGATTCACGCGGGCTAATATATTTGACGTTCTTGTTTTTCTTTTTTTTTGCAAAGAGATGGAAAAAGAGAGAAAGAGAGCGAGAGGGGGGGGGCGAAGAAGGAGAGAAAGAACGAGTACACGGTAGCACCTTGCTAACTCGCGACGCAGCAGCTATTGCGACGAAAGAGCCGCATAGCGGGGGGGACGACGTAGTGAGAGACAGAGTGAGTGAGAGAGAGAGCGAGAGAGAAAGAGAAAAACCTTGCTAGTTCTCGCCGTGGTCGTCGTCGCGGAAGAATCAAAGTTGCAAAGTCACGGAAGCTCTCATAGCGCCGTGACAGCAAGACTGCAACTTGCCTAGTTGCCGGCCATTAACGAGAAGTTCGCGAGAGGCGCCCACGCATCCTCGAGCTCAGAGCGAGAGAGAAAGAGAACGGATCGTGTGCGAGAACGTCAAATTCGAAAACACGAGTGTGTGCGCGCGCGTTTTGACGCTCGAGCCGAGAGAGAGAGAGCGATAGAGAGTAAGCCGGGGAGGTAGCGCCATCCAACGGAGATTTTGACACGAGGGATGCGCTCGCGCACTTCGTTACAACCGCGACTTTTCTGTCACAAATCGCAGGAATCATCGGTGATGAAAATATTTAATAAAAATTTCATTCAATTAAAAAAAAAACAACAAAAACAAGCAGAAACAATCAACAAACAAAATAGTGTGCGATCGAGGCAAGCGGCCGAGGAATTCGGTGAGACGAAAATAATTGGCGGGATTTCCATGGAGCGTCGAGAATGAGTTTGACGTAATGCAAAGAGGAAGGAGAAGAACGTGCCGTGGCAAACCTTAAACACGCCAAAGTTTACGCAACGTATCGTATTCCATCTTTTCGTATTACATACGTGAGAGCTCGATTTTACGTCCGAACAGCTCCAAATTCAAATGACCGCGCTATCGTCGCTAGATATACGAAGGAATGGGTAGAAAATAAAATAGAGGTAAAGAAAGAGAGAGAGAAAAAAAGGAAACGAGCGAAACTAAAAAAAATGTTACTGCGTAAACACGAGTCGAGCTGCAATGCGGGTAACCCCCCCCCCCCCCTCTCGCGCCGTATAATCGACAGCACACACACACTCACGCACACAATCACACAAACACACATGGCGCAGTGACAACATCGAGGGATTCACCGCTGGTGTGTCGTCCGTCCGAGTTTCACGTTAGAGCGCGACACGCGCGTGAATATATCGGAGCCAAAGTTCCCTCTCTATACTGTATAGAGATTGACTCTACTTATCATCTGTACGATCATACGAGCGGGGGGAGGAGCATAGAGTGATGAAACGTGTGGCGTTTGATTGAAATATACAAAAAAGAAGAAAAATACGAGGAATAAAAATACTCCCCCCTCCCCCCGCGGGACAATCGTAATGCATTATTGATCAGGATTTTTTTTTCTTTCGTAAACGAGTAAAACAGAACGGGGAGGGGATAAACATAAATTCGTTCGTGCGTTAGCCCGGGACATCGACTGTCGTCTACGAGAAAATAAAAGAAAAAAAAAACGCGGGTATCGTAGAAGAAAAAAACGAAAAATTTGTAAACGAATGGACGAACAGGGGCTAAAATGCGTTACGGTATTTCGGCACGGGACTGTCGAGATGTGGCATAGACGTGTCTAATATTGCCCAACACACCGAATATGAAAGGGAGGAAGAGAGAGAGAGGAGGTGGGGAGGGGGGAGAGCAAAGGGGAGAAGATACAAGAAAAAAAAAAAAAAAAAAAAACGAAACAAAACGAACAATTGTCACGCGCACATCAAGCACGTACGAGTATGGAATAATTACCTGAACCGTAGTGAGACCTCTTGGTTGCCCCGTTTTCCACGTCGCAGTCGAGAGGCCGCTTCCTGGAGTCCGCGATTTCTGGGGAGGGACACGTCTCCATTCCCGAGTCGGCGGCCATCTTGAGAGTCGTTTCAGGCGCACACGGGTGTGCGTGCGCGTACTACACAGAACGATATCACGATATTTCTTAGTGTTGTCGGTGTGTTGACGATAGGTGGCAGGGCCGTTTTCGATGTATGAGTATTCCGTTTCTCAACTATATATATATATATATGTTTCTCGTGTATATACGCGCGAGGGAAAATACTGATGCGAGATTGAAACACCGAAGAGGTGGAAAGAACGGATATATAGCGCACGGACACACACACGACACACTCACGCACAGCACTGCGATTTATCTTACGGAAAAAACACACGGGGTGTATAACTAACGAGCGACGAAAAATAACGTATGACGGAAAGAATGTATATACATGTATATATATATATATATACGTATAATTATATCAGTGAGCGCGGGATTTGGTTGTTAACTGGGTCCAACGATGGGAACGTAGGGAGAGGGGGTTTGAGGGGCAGGGGGGCAGTCGGTCGCACGAACGCGCACGAAAAACATACACAACAAAACACGCACGCACCAAAAAAGAGAGGTAGACGCGCAAAGTCTCTCACAGTCTCGCGCTCTCCTCCACCTCCTCCACCCTCCTCTTATTTCTTCTCCTTCTCCTCCGCTTCCTCTTCCTCCCCCTCCAAAATTGAGTTAAAACCAAAACTCTCTCGTTGCAGCAACTTGCTGCTGCGGCCTGTCCGAGAGCCTGGTGGTGCCCTCGAGAGCTTTACCCGCGCGCGAGTTTGCGTCGCGGTTGTGTAGGTGGTGGTGGTGGTGGTGCGGCGGTGGGTTAGTTGGTTAGGTTGACACTTATTGCGCGAGCGCGAGCGATCTCCCCGTACTACACGTATGTATATCACCACAAGCTCTCTCTGTCGTTGATGTGTGTAGTAATACTACCGTCGCTTTGCTCCCTGAGAATTATCGGCCACGAAACACAAACGGGGCACACACGACTCACACCCCGCGCACACGGTAAGAGACGCGTCGAAAAAACTGGGCAAATCGAAGGTTATAATCGTCGCGGTCGAGAGCTCATAATCTCTTCCGGAAATGAGACTATAACGATTTACGACGGACGCAATTTTCAATTTATCGCTTTTTTTCTTCTTTTTCTTTCTGTTTACGTTTTCTTTTTTTGCTTTAATACAGCGCGTGTCCGGACGTGTGAACAACGGTAATACGGTATATATACATGTGTGTATATATACATATACATATATATATGTGCGCGCGGGAGAGAAAGAGAGAGAGAGAAAGAGGACGATACGACACGGAACGGCTCGCGGGCTGCCGCGTCTCACTGGCGACTGCTCGCGGCTCCCTTGCCAACCAGCTGGTTTGCTACCCGATGGGTCTCTCTTGCCTCTCTCTCTTTCGCTCGTTTTTACGCTTGTAGCGCCATCTCCGTTCCTCGCTCATAGCGCTATCTCTCTTTCCTGCTCAAAACCTCTCGCTCCCTCTATCAATTCGTTCCTCTCTCGCCCCTCATTCTCGACCTATGGCTCATCCACTCTCGCAACGTATCTCTGATATTCGTCTCTTCCCCCACTCGCTCTATCTCTATCTCACTCGCTCTCGCTCTTCTATCGTTAGAAAGAGGGGTTACGGGATCGTCGTGTATTTTACCAGTACACCTCGTTGCCCAGGGCCGTAGCCAAGCTACGATGAGTGCAACGAGGCCGCGCTGCTGACGCCTCGTCGAGAGACTTGCATAAAGCCCCGTTCCCCCACTCTTCGACTCTCGCTCTCTCCCCCCCACTCGGTGACACAATACGCGAGAAACGCGCGCACCGCTACATCCCCTCCCCTCACCACACTCCGCCCAACATCTCTTTTTCACGGAGGGCAGCTTCGTCGTCACCTCGCGCGATGGCACACGAGGGAACGTGGGCGCGGGCACACATGAGCGATTAGAAACGCCGTTCGTCCGTCGTATCTCTCTCTCTCTCCCTCACTATCTCGTTCGAGAAGTGTGTCTTCTTTATTACGCGAATGAAACGATCTATGCGAGAAGAAAGAGGAAGAAAAAGGAGAAGAAGACGAAAGGCCTTGCAGTGATACTCTCTCAAGAGCATTACTTCGACGTCCTCAGAGAACGTTGGTCAGGGAGGGGGGGGGAGGAGGAAAAGCGACGAGAACCACTCTTCCTCTCATATTCTCGTTTTCATCTTTGCACTTTTCCTCGTTGAGTAAAAAGATTCAGAGCGAACGATCTTTCGCTGTACACGCTCTTATCTTTATCTCCATATCATCTTTATATATATATTTATATATATATATATATACTTGTCTCTATAAGTATTGTGTTATTAGAGTAAAAGCATACAGAGAACGATGTATCACGCACTCACTCGGTTTATTCATTATCGTGTGTACGACGAAAACGCAGACGATAACTGTAGCACTTCGTTTCGTCTCTGATTATCGTCATTATACACCGCTCATTGCCTACTTAACGAGCTCTCGAAACTTTATTACTTCTTGCTTTGGTCTAATGAGTCAGTACGATAGGAGAAATTTTTGCCATTAAACTTTATATATTATTAGACAGCTACACACGATACCGTGTAAAGGAGGATTACACGTATAAACGTATCGTAACGGTGGACACCGAAAAGGTTAACCACGTTTCTCTACCTCTCACCGTATCTCTCATCTCTCTCCCACAAATCCGACATTTGAACTCGGCGTTTTCTTTCTCGCAAAAAGATCGGCGTGTGTGTTACTTTACAGCGAAGGATTGGTATAGAATTGCAGATGGGATTGTACAAATCCCTCGTGTATTAGTCTCGAGTAGCGAAGTGTACAGGTGAAACGTTCTCTGCTGGATTTTGTAACCGAAAGCGATATATACAGATATATACTTCGCTCTGTTCGACTCGAGCAGCGCCATCGGTGCGTCGCTAATGTTAACTAAAAATGTAATCGTTGTTTTCTTTTTTACCGCAGACGTTTAAGTCAATATCGTCTTCTTTAAAATTGAAATGAATTATGATTTTTCATCCATTACGTTCGATAATTATTTTCACGCGCGATATAACGTTCGACGTTCTCTTTTATTTCGAACTGTGGCCACTCGCAGCGGCGAGTCGGTGCTACGCGCGTACGTAAACGCATCGGTCGGAGTTTCTAACCTCGCGCGATTAGCTCGTTTGCTCTTCGCTCGCCAACAACACCCAGGAAGTATTTATTGCGATTGACTAGTATAGTTATGCCGTCCGGGTAGGTGCAGCGCTGGAATCGAGCGGGTAATAATCACCGGCGCTCACAACACTTCGACGCGTCGATCGACAGCTGCGTATACAGATATACAAACTGATACAAACTATGACACTTATTAGTCTCGCGACGAGGAACGAACGAGAAAAAAACAACAAGCAATGTAGAAAAAATAAACATGCATAAAAACTTACGAATTATGCAGGCACGACTGCGCCGAGGCATTCGCGGCGGTAAATTACACTTACGCAGCTTACACGCGAGAGCGCACTCTCGCGTGACATCGCGCGTTTACACGATCTCGCCGCTAGGGGCGCCGCTCGCGCGTTTTGGTCGATGAGTTATCGATATTTATACGCGCATATCTTCAGTACGTAATCTATAATTATTATTATGCGTATTGAATTTCCGCATTAACGATGATGCAGAGTTTCCAACCTCTCTCTCCGGAGATGACTAACATAAGTAAGGAGTTTACGTAAAAATACACGTAGCGCGCATATGCAATACGCAAACTGCGATAACATAATTCAAAAGGCTGAAAGAAAAGTGTCGATCGATTGCGTGAGGCGCGGGTTCTCTCGACTGTGGAAAATTGAGTTAGGCGATAATGATTTTATCCTCGGATGGTCGACGAGTACAACTTTTTGTTGTTTCGCCAACGCAAAGTGAGACGACCTTCTCGTCAAACGTGACGTATGCGCATAGCACGACTGCATTTCCCACATGTATCTACATCATGGCCTATGTGTAACCTAACTTCCTATCTATCCTCTCGAGAACCGCCATTTGCATTCGTCCAAACTTTCAACGGCCGTCAAATTTGACGCATATTTGTTTTTCACAAAAGATAAACGTTCTATCGATCCCTGACTCGTACCGTATCACCGCATTTATGACTTTTCTTCGTTTTAAGTGCGAACAACGATATATATATATATATAATATCGACTTCTTGCCCATGTACTGTAGAAGCTTAGAACAATCGATCGTTCGTTCTCCGACACACAACCCGAGTTACGCTATAGAAGCGTTGGACCTTGATTGCATCTATACATAGATGACGACGACGACTACGACGTCGCCCGTACGGCTATGACTCCTTTACGGTAATACCCACATAAGTATGTTTATATTATGCATGTGGTCGGGAGTAGAAAAAAAATGTCAGAGTCCATTCTTGCAAGTATTGATATAAAAAACGATCATAGCGATAATCACACACACATATACGTATATATATATAAATATCGCTACATATATATGAATATATATATATGTATATGGGTGTATTATATAGATAAAAGCCAATGAGAGAAAACTAAGTGTAAGATTAATTGGATCAGTCGCGGATGTTGGTTAAACAGTTTACAGTTGTCATATATTTTCTCAGTATATAGTACACAGTGCAATATTGCAAAAATAACGCTCGTGACCGTGACACAAATGAATTATATTTTTATATAATGATCGTGCGAGATCCGCCGCCACGTCCATCACGAAATCGTCTATATTAAACAACTACATTCGTATACTTTTTTTATACGTAGACATTATAATAATAATCTTGAATAAATATAAATACATATAAACAATTTTTACAATTAATAACAAATCCTGCCAATTTTTATTTTTTTAAATAATTTTATTACATTATGACCGGAAAAAAGAAATTAATGAAATAGGACAAAAAATACTGAAAAGCAATCGATTATCTAGGAAATTATTCGAAACGAATAACCGCGCATATTTTCATAAAAATATTTTTATAAGGTTTATTATTTTTAAGTATCGTTAATTGAGTGTCATAAATTATGTTTAGAATATTTTTCGTATTAATTATCGTTCGTGGATGTAATTAGAATGAAATCGTAAATACGCGTGAATCGATGCGGCTAATCTCGACCAAGGTACCTTAACGTTATAACGTTCTATATAAGCTAACGCTTATACATACATACACACATACATACATATATATATATATATATATATATATATATATATATATATCGTACGAAGTAATAAGATTCTCGCTACTCACGCAAATCGAAACTCCGTGAGTAATTGTTTCAAGTGCTTAATGAGTTACTACGTATCTCGTTCGAGATCGGCAGAGATATCGTGTATCAACGACCGAGGCCGATAATGGCATTTGCCTATCGCCCTTTCTCTTTCCTATATAAATCTATATCTATATCTACAACGATAAAACCAAGGATCGGTCATTTGACCCTCCGTCAGATAAGATGTAATGCACCAAAGTCCTCGAAGAATAAAATTTCGTCATCGAAACAAAAAAATTCATTTGAAATAAATCTTCGTGTTATTTTCAGTCTTCAATGAATGTACGGCGAAGGCTGACTATACCGAGAATGCCTCGACACTCATTTGTCTATGGATATATATATACCCGGAGGGGAACGAACCGATCGAAAAAACAAAAAAAGAAGAACGAAAAACTACCGCCTGGCAAGCCCGATGTCTTTCAAACACGTCGATGAATAAAAAGGGATGTCACCGTATTTTTGGGTCGTTTCGTCGTTCGCTGTCGCAATGCCGTCGTTGAGAGTACAAAAAAAAATTCTCCTCGGGCACTTTTTCCCTACCGCACACGCCGCTCGAACGCTTCGAATAATCATAATATATGTGAAAACGCAGGATATAGATATAGCGCGCGCAGCGACACCTAGCTCGCTTACTGCATACTTGCTAATTCTGTATATATATATATGTATAGATTTGTGTGTGTCTCTCTGGGTCCGTGTGCGTAGACGGTACTAATGCACCACTAATACTTTTCAAAAAATCCGCCAGGCGGCTCTAGCATCGACTCGCTCCTCTCTCGATTTCCCGTCACTCGACGACCTCTCCGTGCCCGATCTCGCGACGAGTTATATATTGAAAAAGAAGAAAAAAAAGGAAACAAGACGAAGAAGAAAAAAACAGCCAGCGAGAAATGGAAATAGAGGACGAGGAAAAAAAAGAAACGATCGACTATCGCTGTACGGACGTACACACACGTGTGATAGTTGTCTCTAGCAAGAGAAAAAAAAAGATCGCGGTCGTGCAGTTGACTTCTTTCATCGTTCGTCGCGATTGTACGCACGGAGATCACGATCAATTGTGCGAACGGGTCTAGCCTCGATATTTAAATATTCAATGCCATTTCAATACAGTTAACACACACGACACACATATATATATATATATATATATATATATAGGTAGCGTTAAAACGTTCGGTTTCACCTCGTGAACCGAAATGATAATTATTTATAAACTTTTAAAAATGTTTAGATCAAAATTGCCGATAAAGAACTCACGCGAATATCCGTTCGTCATGACATCTCGCGCGATGCGTCGTCGCGGACATTAACGCTCTCCGTTTTATTCCGATTAAAAACTTAGGCCAACGAGAGAAATTTCTCACACGCCGTGAATCCTTCTCTTTTTCGCGAAGCAAAGTCGTTCGCACGGAACGAAAATTCCGAATGCGTTTCCACGATTGCGTCATCGTGCGCGCGCTGAACGTACGTCGGGCCTGAAATGCACACTTTTGCATGGGAACGGGGCGCGGGAGGGGGAGAGAGAAAAAAAAAAGTATTTACTTCGCGGGACTCATCCAAAGTCGCGCTGGTTACATGAACAGAGCGAAAGATCGTCTCGGAGCTATCCGACCGGTTTACGGCTCATGGACGACTATTTCATTACGCTTTATCTATTCGCCACACATACGTTAAAAACATTCTTACGCATATACGTGCGTACGTAATGTGCTCGATGTATCATAGAAAACGCATTCATAATAGATGGTGACGCGAAAAGTACATATTGGTATTAGTACGTATTACCACCGGTAGAGTATAGAGCGCAGCAGCGGTCCGGTACGAGAGTGCGCCCAGCGGAGCGGCCGGGTAACAGCGAGAAGCAACGGTTACACGGCGCCGTTTGATTGCGCAACTGGAAGGGAATACTGGTACTAGAAATATATATGTGTATACAGGCATATAGAGACGCGCGTGTATTCACGACATACTCTCAGCCAGAGCCCCTTTAAACTGTGCGAGGACGACGTCCTTGCCCCACAGCCGGGCTCTGCTCGGTCTCCCTATATTATACGCGACGAGACCGCACCACACAACATCGAGATCCCCATATGCATTATTTTCTAGTCTGCGCGAGATTTGCCGCCGAGTCTACGCATCCCCTCCTCCCTCGCGATGAGAGCGAATCTCCTGTCTCCCCCCACCATGTCATCAACCACCTCACACTTTGCTAGCGCGCGCGCGCACGCGCACAACCGCGTGTATTTGTACTGTATATAGATATGAGGTTATACACACATAGGTGATCTCTGCGCCACTGTACATGTAGTCTTTGAATTCTTATCCCAAGGACATTTATCACGAAGCTGAATGCCTCTAAACTTCGTGAGCACGCTATGCCGAACTCCAGCCCACGGTTCGTATCAATTCCTAATGTGTAAAATCGATGGAGAGGATTTGTGTAATGTATATGCAATGGCATTGACGACTATGGACGGTATGCATTCGTAAGCGTCCATAAGATACGTACAAGTGTCGTTGAGATTTTCATTCCTATGCATATATATCGATATTCATACGTATATAGCTATATTTTTCGTGTTTGATTGCGCAAGATTAGTATTGTCTTTATCTCGTCTTTTGTACGGCTCGACAGTTTATTTTCTATTGCGTTCTAAACACTCCTCGAGACGATGAGGCGTGTGTCGTAGGAGTTACCAGCCGCTAGAGGCGTGCGACGCTTGTGTGTGTATGTACATCTATTTCCCTTTTGGTCATATAGTTGCAATGAATAATTTCGAATGTGGCATGTACTGAGTTTTATTTTCAGACGTTTCTCTTTGTGTAATCGATGTTGTAATTATTCGTTATACGCGTGCTATTTATATTCTTATTGTTGTTATTGTTGGTTATTATTAGTAACGTAGAGAGAAGAAGAAAAGGTGCAATATTTTATGGTAGCGGATATATATGTGTGTGAAGTATTCAAACCTCTCTGTCGCCCGTTCTCTCCCTCTCTCAGCAACAATGAGCAGCAACGGAGGCAGCAGCGCACGGGTCGATTGAAACGTGCTTCCTTCTCCCGATGACCCTATTTCCCATCTGACCTGATTATCCCCCGTTCTCCGTGCTGCGCTATGCTATACACCTCTAACACTGCACATTTCGGACTAGAGCTCTCTTCGAACCAGGCGCCGGCTGGCTAAATCGTCTCGTACGTCATCACTACGCGAGTCAAGCTAGTATCGCGATCGTATTGGAGCCTCGACTTGACTAGACTCGCCCGCGGTACCGGAAGTCGAATACAACCTTACGCGAGAGACATCACGTGACTCGTGTTGTTGTCAGCACGCTACATAACCTCGATGCGATCGTCTTTGATACATGTCATCCACTTTAAACGATAAGCGCGCATTAATTACGTAATATATCCGGCGATTTGTTTTTTTTTTTCATGTTTTCATGATTACCGTGCTCTACTCCTAACGATGTTACGGTCCTATATATCGTCGCTCGTTTGTCACGAGACGACGATTATTCGTGATGGATGACAGTCGAAACAGTCGCGACGCTATTAACCTCAAAATCGTATTTTTCGCAAAAGCAAGAGAATTAGCAGGTGTCGGCGCATCCACGATAAAAGTAAAAAAAACACTCTCGTATATCGAACTCGTCGACAGAGTGATCGAACAGTTTGGTTTAGAAAGTCTTCGCGACATTTTAATCGTCGCGGTGAACGAAGAATTCGTCGATCGAGAAGCTCTGCTTAATTTGAACGACGGTGACGAGATCGCTGTTATTCCGCCACTTAGTGGAGGTAACGTGTTTTCATGTCGTTATTATTTTGTTCTTTCCACAATTCATCGTTTGGAGCACCTTAACATATCCCAATTGTTTTTTAGGATAAAAAGATGGAAGATCCCCGAGACATTGTTGAACTGCAACGGGAAAAGCTGCAAATCGACGATATTATAGATTCTGTGGTATCCGCGAGTTGCGGAGCTATTTCCACATTCATCGGCACCACGAGAGACAATTTCGAGGATAAAAAAGTCGTCAAACTCGAGTACGAAGCTTACGATGCGATGGCTATAAAAGAAATGACGAATATATGCAAAGAAGTACGTTCCAAGTGGAACGTCAAACATATAGCGATTTATCATCGTCTGGGCGAAGTCCCGGTTTTAGAAGCAAGTGTAGCGATAGCGGTTTCGTCACCTCATAGACAAGAATCGCTCAGAGCGGTGGAATATGTCATCGACACACTGAAGGCAAAAGTACCAATTTGGAAAAAGGAAATTTACGAGAACGCGGAACCCCAATGGAAGGAAAACAAGGAATGTCCTTGGGCGACGAGTAAATAGTGATTTTTATACTAATGTACAAAACGCATCGATGTTATTTTTTGAATATTCGATTTCATTGTTCTTTCGTTCTCTAAGCATGATTCTTTACTGAATAAATCGTTGAAGGTTAACTCTATTTGCTGATTAAACATTTTCACCATTTTGCTTTTATTGTCTTAAAAACAAAACTAAAGACGAGAGCGAAAAATCCGATGAGAAAGAGGACTCCGATTCGGAGATAAATTGCGATCGTGTTGTCGTCGATCCGAGCCAAGTGCAAATTCGAGCTGACAACGAGGAACTTAACAAGAGAATCGAGTCTTTCATAGCCAGAAAACGATCGCAGGTTAATGCAGTCAACGTTCAAGAATTCTGCAGTCACAGGTAATTAAAACATTGATAATAATAATAATAATAATGATTATTTTTATAATAATGTATAATTACGATTATTCTTCAATTTTCCTGAAGGTATTTAAGCGACGATTGCGAAGTTTCTTGCGCGAGAGTCGACGCTATTCTCATACACAGAAAAGATTCAAAAAGTCACGTAAAAGGTATACAAATTATTATCTCCGAATATAAAAAACAAAATTATCTCTAAAAAATCAAAAATTCATAAAGTTCACAGAGTATTAAATTCTCGAGGGCCTCAAACGATGGATCCTCTCATGTTATTCGCCGAAACGACAAAACGATCGAGCAGAGATTCTACAGAAATTGCGGAATATCCGGCTATCGAGGAGCGACTCGAGCTGACGGAAAAATATCTGGGTATAAATAAACCCGTACCGAGAGAAGTTTACGAGCGTTTAAAAATTATCGAGGATCGTATTCTCCATCTCGAGAGCGTCTCCCCCGAGTACAAAGAATTTTGGGTAAGAAGTTTCGAACGGGTCTCGTCGTGTTGCAATAATTCGTTCGTGTAAAAAAAAAAATATATAGGAAAATAAACGATCGATATTTTCTCTACAGGTACCGGATGGAGCCAACGGCAGACCGAGCTCCTGGAAGCAAGTTCGCAAAAGGGTAAGAGACCTCCAGTTTGAACGAGTAAAACCTTTGTATACATTATACACACATATATATATATATATATATATATATATATATATATTTACATCGATATGATCATGTGCATCGAGAAATAGGGTCAACGATCATTGTCGAACTTTGTGCCTTTCGCAGCACAATTCGCCTTTACAGTTATGTCCCAATGGCATGCGACGCGTATACATAACTATATATACCTATATGTTTTTACATGCCTCTATGTCTTTTTCGCGGTTAAAATTGGGCTGGAAAGCTAAACGGTAAGTTTCTCGCGACAATCATCGCCATCATTCATTTCCGGTCGCAAATTTCTCAACTCGCATCGAGCCATTTTGAAAATCGTTCCAAACCGTGCCAGTTCCACGTATTTCGAGGAGATAACAAAAATTCCACATGTTCCAAGCATCGTGAGAGATTCGCATATGAAACGGGAAAGCAATCTTTTTTTTTTCTTTAATTTCAGACCTACTCGACCGCAGAATTGGACAGCAAACTTTTGGAGCTAGAAAATCATTACGCCAAGAAAATGAAATAAAGGTTTTTTTTTAAAATTTTTGTTGTTGCTTGTACCTAGAGGAAAGAAATCTCGGACCGATCGCGATTAATCCGTTTCTCCGTTTAGCCTTGGCCGGAAATGAACCGGAAACCCAGTAATTTGGCAATCCGAACGTTCCCCTTGTTCTATATCTATATGTGTATATGTATATATTTCTCGCAATTTTTAAATCCGAACGTGTATAAATATTCATTTTTATTCAACCGAGAGTACGTTTGTACAGACGTAATATTAAATATGGTCTCAAGTGAATATTTCCTTTTCCCCCTATAACTATATATACGCTATATATGTGTATATAGTCGTTGCCACTTCTTCGTGCGCCCCCCACTCCATCCCTCGTTTCTCGCCGGCGAAAGCGCGCCAGAACCCGCTCGACTCTTGGCGAGCAATTAGTTCTCCCCTTATTTCCAAACACGAAATTGCATCAAATATAGAAACAGGATCGGCTCGAATTTTTATCGATGTATGAGGAAGACCGCGAGTAATATACCGTGTATGTGTGTTCGATGGAAACGAACGACAAAAAAAAGTTTTGACAACGAATGTACACGGGGCTCCGTAGTTTGCCGTCCGTCTGTTAGAGGGGCAGTCGGCGTAGCGCTGCGATACGGTATGGCCGCGATTCTCACCGCACGAAGAGAGAGAGTACACTTGCACATCGCGTCGGTCTCTTCTATCGTCCGTAGTTCTCTGTTAAATAGCGGTGGTGAAGTGAATGTACCGATAGCCGAATTGACAGAATAACGATGCGGGAACATACGATCACCCTGTTAATTTGAACAGCATTGAACTCAGCGAGATAACCGCGTTTTCCGGTGAGTACAAATGTCACATTCGAGCTCAGGTCGTTTCACCCGTTTTTTCGAACCACCGGGGGTGCGAGTGGGAGCGAGAGAGAAAGAAAGAGAGAGGCTGTACACACGCGGACCGTCGTCTGCAATGTTCTGACAGGGAAAGATGTTCTTTTTTTTTCACCTGTCATGGCGTCCCTTTTGTTTTGTGTTCATTCTGCGCTCGCGGAATGCTTCCTGCGCGGCTTTTCTCTCATTCTCTTTGCGATGAGCTTGTCGCTGCCAAGGTCAAGATCCCTGGGAGAACGTGATAAAGACCGAAACAGCTGAATGTCTCGTCCAAACCAGTTCTTTTTTGTGTGCAAATGAGAACTCGATTGGAATGTAAGCGAACGATAGATTCGTCCAGTCAGGATTTTTACTATTTTACAGCATCTGCAGTAAGTGTAATGTATTATTTTGTTTACCGGAGATGAATTAATCGAAAAATTTGTAAAACAACAGTGTTATAATTATCTGTAATTATACTCGATCGTTCGTTTCCCAATTATTCCTTTCACGATGCGATGAGATTTCAACGGTCTGGAGATAATTCCATCCACAAAGGCTCAAATCCTGTTTATAGCTCGGTATTATTAGAGTGTTGTCAATTTTTTTTCCTATGGTTCTATATTATCCGATCTCTACGTTAATTCGTCCTAAATATTTCACGAAAATATTGTTCGTACGCGACGTTAAATTTTCAATTTTGCTACTTCGGTTGTGCGAAGTCGATCGATGAAAATTCGAAATTAATACCGCGGCAGTTCGAGTGACTCCATCTATGCTTTTTTTCTCGAATTATCAAATTTCTCGTTTCTTTATTTTTCCAATTGACGCAACGCTATTTCACAAGAAAATTCTTTTATTATCGAAGATCGAACAAATTTTCAGAATAAAATTATTCATATTACCACACATTTTTCGAACTAGTCATAATTGTTTACACATTTTCGAGATTTTTTTTCCCCTCGAACCTCTACGTCTCGTGCTCGCGTGCCACAATCGTTGCAGTAAGAGTTTGTTACTCTCCCTTCTCTCCGCGTGCGTTCCGACTCGTTCACAGATGTTTTATAGCTCGTCCCTGTTTCGTCGTGAGAGCAAAAAGGAAAAGTGGTACACGAGCGTAGGGAACTCGCCAGTTTATAAATAGTGAAATGGTCTTTTCTCGCGTGCGACGTAATCTTTTTCACCCGAGTCGATGGGGTGGGCGAGAGTAAGAACGATGCGGAAGACAGGAGTAGGGGAGTGGAGGGGAGCGAGAATTTTAACGTGATTGAAATGCGAGAGGATATTCGCTCGAGCCAGAGCGCGGTAACTCATGCATGGGCGCGCGTGGTACTCCTAACCTCTCTCTCTCTCTCTCTCTCTCTCTCTCTCTCTCTCTCTCTCTCTCTCTCTCTCTCTCTCTCTCTCTCTCTCTCTCTCTCTCTCTCTCTCTCTCTCTCTCTCTCTCTCTCTCTCTCTCTCTCTCTCTCTCTCTCTCTCTCTCTCTCTCTCTCTCTCTCTCTCTCTCTCTCTCTCTCTCTCTCTCTCTCTCTCTCTCTCTCTCTCTCTCTCTCTCTCTCTCTCTCTCTCTCTCTCTCTCTCTCTCTTACACACTCACTTCATCTCTTTCGTTCTATCTCTCTTCATCTCTCAAAGCTACATTATTTATACGTACTCGAAAGACTCTGTTATTGAGATTACTGCAGCGCTCGGCTCGTAATGTGTCTGCTTTTGACATGATCCTTACTCCCCCCTCTCTTTCCCCCCTCCTACCTACCTCTCTCGCCCCCTTACCCCCACCACATTTATTCGACGCATTGCACTCTAGCTTATCGGCGAGGCTGAAGGGTGGGCAAACCGTTATTTTTGGCACAAAGGATATCGAACTCGTCGATGAGTCATTCGAAAAAAAAAAACATTCAATGGTCGACTCTTTTTTCAATTTTATTTCCAACGTCGCTTTTGCTCGAGGATTTTTCGAATTAATATTATAGAAAATTATCGATAAGATAATATATAAAATAGTCAATGATCATTATTGCGATTTTTTAATCGATCAATGGGAAGGAGAGAAAATTTGTGAATTTCCTTTATTCAAAATTATCGAGAAAATGTTTTTTTCTTGTTTTTTTTGTTTCTAAGGGAAAATCGATAGAACCGGCTAATTAAATTCCAGTCGTGATTGCATGGGTTTTACGAGGCGGCGGTGAAAACAACACGTTGGGCAACGGGTCGATATATATATATATATATATATAGAGAGAGAGAGAGAGAGAGAGAAAACAGAATGGAAAAAAGTGTGTCCGATTCATCGTGTGGAACGAGGGGGAACGCAGAAACGCGTTCGAAACGCGGAAAGACCCGCTCTCGTTATAAGCACGACCCGAAGCACGCCCGTTTTCCGAAAGTTAACTTCAACGCAACGCCTCGAAGTTTCTTTTTTTTTCTCTCTCCCTCCCGATTCTTCGCGACGAGCTCGATCGCGAGATAATCGCTTCGTAGAAAATGCGAGTTTCCCTCTTCCCCCTCCACAGTCTCGCGAAAGCTTGAAGCAAAAATAGTCTATTTTTTCGTTATCGAGAAAATTTTTTACAATTTTATTTATTTTTTTTTTCATATCCAATTCAAAATATAAGTCAATAAAATTTATCAAAAATTTGTTCTAATATGTCGCGTACGTTCTCGACGGTTGAAAAAACAATCAAATTTCGAAATAATCGCGATTATTTGAAGAAAAAGAAAAACACACTTTTTTTTTGCATTTTCCCGATCACGACTATTCTTTTCTTCGCTCGCTTTCCTTGGCCCCGTTTCTTGTCCCACCCTCGGGAAATTCCGCTCTCCCGGAATCGATTTAATAATTCGAAGGTACATACACTCGCTCAAACCGTGTACGTCGGATATTTCTTTTGTTTTTTCTTTTTTCTTTTTGTTTATCTTCCTTTCTTTCTTTCGTTACGATCAAGAACCGTCGATTTATTTATAGCCTACCGGTACGAGAAATAAGGCGATCTTCACGGGCTCGAGGGTGCCTTGACCTTTCTTCGCCCTTCACGTCCCTCGGACACTCGGAACCGTGTAGGGTTCTGTAACCTTTTCCTCGAATGTCTCGTAAACAAACACACAATACACATACACACACATACACATACACGCGCATATATATATATACACGCGCATATATATATATATATGCGTGTGTGTATGTGTAATCGTTTCGTTTCATTTCGTGTTCTGTTTACATTGTGGACGTTCTCACGTGCGTGCGGGATTAGGGAAGCGTCCGACCTTTGCACATAGAGAACACAAAATCTGGCGTCCGTGCCAACTGTATAATTTTGCTATATATATATATATATATAATATGAGTTATTTAGTGAAACATTTATTTAACGAGACGAATAAAAAACTCTCGGGTGAATTTTTTCACGCGATCGTACGTCTCGCCCGACGTTTCACTCCGGGCGCCGTTTGATTTCAACTCCGCCGTCGGGTTTTCGTTCGAGCTTTTTTCTTCTTCCTGGAACGAGAACGTAGGGCGCGCATTCCAGAGGTCGATAGAGAAAAAGAATGTTAGAAAGAAAAATAAATTTTTTTATTCGACGTGAAATAAAATTTGTTTTATTCGATTCGAACGAAGTTGAGAATTAATTTAATTGATTTAACTTATTATTTATTATTATTGGATATTTTTTGTTGATGTGGTGTTTCTTCAATTCGATTTGACCGAAAGATTGTTTTTCGGGGGTGAATTTTTTTATTCTGGAAAAAAATGAATTTCTCGAATGATTTTCGTTGGAGTTCGAGAGACGTGACGAAAATGCTCGCGACTCGATTGCGGTGGGTGGTTCGACCGCGACCGGTCGAACGGTGTCGACGCTTAACAATTTCCTGTTAGGAAGGAAGTTTCGTCGCGTATTTGGCTCTGTGACTCGATCGCTTTCCGGCGCCTCTCCTTCTTCTCTTTCTACCTTTTGTTTTGTTTTTTTATAGCCCGACAACGACGCGCTGAGACTCGTCGAACGAAAAATCGGGTCGAACAGTCTGTCGACCGATCGAATCGATTTATCGATAAATAACGAATAACAAAATTAATTAATTAAAATAATGAAGAAATTAATAAAACGTAAAAATAACACAAAATAAATCAAATGAACAAATAAAGAAATTAGGTAGATAAAAATATTGTTATTTCTTGAAATTTATAGAACGCAAATTTATAACGACGATTTAAATGAAATTTTCATCAACGATGTACTTCCCCGAAAATTAATGACTCGTACCTTAATGAGAACGCTCGCTCGCTGCTCTCCAGGAACGGAGCTATTTTCGTACGGTTTTAATTCGAGCACTGCCAATTTCCGTTATCGCGTGTATCCTCGAAACCTAGCCCTCTCTCCCCCCTTTCCCAAAAAACATTGTTCAATTATTCAATGATTTTTCGTGCCGCTACCAATTACGTCGAATTAATAACGGACTTTGGCAACGGTATTATACGCTTCACATTTCACCGAGACGTTTTGCATCCGGAGTGATAGAGAGAGTGAGAGAGGGAAAGAGAGAGAGAGAGAGAGAGAGAGAGAGAAAATACGAGACGAGAATAGGATATAGGAAGAGTGAAAGAGGAGGAGGCACCAGGAGGTGCCCGGTAGCGGCCCTATCGGAAATACCTGTTGTCGGCCTCATGAATGAAGTCGGACGCACGCAGAGCTCCCGACGGTGGATAACGCTGTAACACAAAACCTCTTCCTACACACATAGTACACGAGAAACTTTTTAAATTCAATTTCTCGTTTATAATTCAAAGTAAATTCCCAATTTTCAGCATTTTGTTGTTAGAATATACATTTCGTAAATAATAATGATATAATAATGATATAATAATGATAATAATAATAATAATAATAATAATTGTTTTTTTACGATCAAAATATTAATTTTAAAAATCAAATTTATAAAATTAGAATTATTGATTTTTTTTTGTAAAAACAATATATGTTTTATCTATCAAAATTATATGACAATAATTAATTGTTATTTTTTAAGGGCAGGATACGATATTAAAAAGAACAATTTTGCATTTTTAACAATTTTTTTTAAATGAATGTATAACGTGTTAAGAATATTGTGTAAAAATTTCAAGTCGATCGGAGAAAAATTATTGGAGTTATTATTGGAGCGTCCATTGGCCCATACCGGGTGCCTATATCTGTCTATCTTCAAAGCGTTTTTCTGAGACTCGACTTTCTCAAAGTCAGTGTACACTCTTACTCAAAATTGAATGCACCGATTATTTTTAAATTTTGTACTCTATTTCTACACACAAATCACCAGATAACGAGGTCGATTTTTTTCCAATTATTTTTTATTTTACAATAAAAACCGTGCCGATTTTTTTGACGAAAATAGCGTTTTTGACTTCCAAGTGCTACTAAAAATAGAAAAATCGATCAAATAAAAAAAAACTCTACCGCGTTACCTCGAGAAACATCTCACCTAATAAACGCACTTTGATTTTTTCGTTTCGAAACATTTCGTCCAGGCGCCCGCGGTGATTTATTGCCAACGGTTTATTTATTCATATTTTTCAACGAAAATTTCAGAAACTATAGTCGAGACATTGTATTATTATATCAAAATTAATTAAATAATCCAGCATTATCAGTATCGGGTACACAAATTCTTGAAAATGGGCGGCTTTTTAACCGTTACAAATTATGAGTTTTTTTAAATCCAAAATTAACGAAAAATGAAAAAAAATGTACTTTATAATTTAATAGATTATATTTTATCGTATTAATTTTGGTTTTTCACACGTGTCCCGTTTTATACCCGTGCGTTTGTGGGTATTTTTACGTGACGTTATATAGTTACTCGTATTCCACTTATGTACGTATGTAGGTATACATATATGTGCATAGAAGTTGGAGAAGAGTATTTCTGTTCGGGGAGTTTGCAAACAAGAGTGAGAGAGAGGGGGGAGGGGATGACGAGGGCTGCATGTCGTGCCTAACGCGCCCCCGACACTATCGGCACGCCCTCTCTCTCTCTCTCTCTCTCTCTCTCTCTCTCTCTCTCTCACTCTCTCTCTCTCCCCCCTCTCTCTCTCTTTTTCATTTTCTCTTTCGTACGTTTCACATAGCCTCAACCTTTCTTCTTCACTCAAACAATTTGCATAGATAGCACACTAACCGCGAAGAAGCTCGAGTCCTCGCGAGAGCTTCAAATTGTTTCCCGGCGCTCGTCCATCATTTTTGGCCACTCTCCCCTAGCCCAGTAGTAGAAAACATCGCGAGAGAGCAGTCTCAGTAGATAAGTGATGTGTGATTTTCTCCAGCTGACATACTCTCGCGTTTCGTTTCCTCGAGGTGAGCGAAGTACGTACGTCTCATTTATCAAATTGGCCACTTCTTCCTACTGTAATTTTTGTCTCCCGGCATTTATTGTCACGTTTTAATTTTTTAACCAATTTCCATTTATTTCGACGTATTTTTTTAATATTTCAAATATTTTTGAGAATTTATGTATTTTGTCAAATTATTTTTGTGCTTTATCGAAATTTTTAATTATCGGAGATTCGTTGATGAGAATTTTTATCGATTATTAATTAATCGCTGATTTTATTCGACTCTGGTGTCACCTGAGCGTTAACTATTTCTCTCCCGCTCCCTCTCTCTTTCTTGCTCTTTGACTCTCTCAAGGGCGCCATTTTGGAATTTGGAGAATTTCTCGAAACTCCTATTTCACGGCTTCCATACCGTACGATTCGAAGAATCTCAGAAATTTGATCCAGGTCGCGTCGTAAACGTACACGTTACGATATATGTATATATATATATATAATATAAATTATATATGTATATAGATAATGTGCACGTGGGCGGCGTTATCCAGCGAGGACATCGAGGAATGCTTCCTCTAGATGGCTCGCGTGCACTTGAGAAATACACCGATTCCCATTATGCACATCAGTCTACGACGATTCTACGAGACGTTCGAATCGTCCTTTATACGGACACCTATACGTATATATAATATATGTATATATCTATATATGTATATATCTATATATATTATTGTAATGCGACCAAACGGAAATAGGTTGTTGCCGAAAGAGTGATTAGCGACGGATGTTAATTTGCCAACGACAAATTTGCGTACCTATCGTCCTGTGTCGTGTTACATTTTAGTCCCGGATACTTAGTTTCGACTCTTGACCTCCAACGTACTGAACAATATACCACGAGACGACGAAAAGAGACGATTTTTATCGATACCAAAAATTAATTACTTTTTAAATAATAATTATGATAAGGGTAATAATAATAATAATGAAATACGAATTGAAATGATAAGAAAACGGTAAATATCGTTTGGACCGAGTTTGGATTTTTTGTTTTCAATGATAAACTTTTTTCCGGTGTATATTGAGGTATTTTGGATTATTAACTGCTAATCTTTTATTAATTTAAGCAAAAAATCAAGAATTATAAAATAAATTACGATTTTTTGCATCTATTCTAACCCTCGGAATAGCGAAATTTCAAATTGCCATAAATGGACTTTCGTTCAACCCATTTAAGTTTGCTCCGTAGTGTTTAAAAAACGCACGGTACAGCTTTTTGGCACGCACAGCGCCAAGGTGGACTCTCTCGTTCTACCTTAGAACGAGGCATTTGTGTAAATTAGTTCGGGATGAATATTCAAAAGTTCGTGTTGGCGGAAGAGAGAAAGTAAATAGACGCTTGGTAAAAAGTTCGAAAGGTCAGGTCGTTGAGAAAATAAAAATAATAACAACGATAATGAGATCGGTGAGAGATGAGTTTTTTTTTCTTTCTTTTTTTATCCTTCGAAGGTTCTCGAAAACAAGTGCACCAAGAGAGACAAAGAGAGAGAAAGAGAGAGTGAAAAGAAAAATACGCAAGAAGGACGGAAGGTTGAAAAGGTCGGAGTGAAAAAAAATAATTCTAACGGTAACGAGGGCAAAAGATGATTTTTTTTTGTTTTTCTCTTTTGTTTTATTGTTCAAAGTTTCGAGAGGAGTGGGTAAGCATGTGGATGCAAAAGTTGAAAATTGGGTCGAACGTTTCTTCCGTGTGAAGAACGCGTGCAAATCAACCGTGATAATTAATTAATTTGTATCGCAAGGACAAACGTATCGGTGCCACGCGATATTTTTCCAAGTACGAAGTCTCGCCCTGATAAAGATCGAAAATTCATTTGTTGCAACGCGAACGAATCCTTTTTTTCAACTTTCGAGCGACGAATTGCAAAAAATCTAGGACGAGAACGTTATTTTCGCGACCTATGGGAAATTTTCGTTCGAAAAAACAATTTTGAGAATCGCGCGAGGGACCAAAATTTTGTTTCCTCCGAATATATCCTTCCGGGTACTCGTAGAATCGGAAATTTCCCGTACAACACGAATATCCCATCGTCGCTCCCGTTTTATCAAAATTTACCGTTCAAAAATCGAAAAATCAGAAATTTTTCACGATTTTTCACTTTTTTATCGATAATCACCGATCTAAAAAATTCAAAAAATCAATCCATCGTAAGCTTGATCCTTCTGAACAATTTTAACCAAGCCAAACCCTAAAATACCTCCGTGTCGCTAACATCGACTCTCGTTTTAAAAAAACGATAAATGGTTTCGCAGTCCCGTAACTTCTTCGTGTCGCGTTACGTTTTATAATCGACTCATTACGCGGAAATACGTCGCGAAAGGGAAGAAAAAAAATATTTAATGCCTCGTGACGGAAAGAAAGAGAGAGAGAGAGCATGCCATACGTGAAAGAATGTGCATCGAAGTCATCGATAGCGACGCAACTCTCGGTTAGTAAACTAATTAATGCATCACTGTACACTCGTATATATAGGTATACAATATATACGTTCGTAATACTAACGAAGTAAAGTAACAGGTACACATTACATGCGGTGATGTCCGAGCATTCAAAGCAGTCACTCACTCGTGGTTTAATCAACACGATCGTTAATCGAGTCATTCTCTCTCGCGTGTTCCACTCTGGCGAACGACGACGACGACGACGACGAAGTCAAGAAATATATATATATATATAGTTCTCGACTTCTTGATATATATATATATACATAGTTATACTAAGTCGAGTAACAGACACGCGTAATTTCCTGATAAGCTCGCATGAATGCAAATGAGCCGGTGAAATAGTCCGAGTTCCAAACGGAACCGTAAAGTAGATCGGTTTCTTTTCTCCCACCAAGTAACTCTGAAATTGGCAACAAAAAAAAATTCAACGTTTCGCAATCTCTTAAATAAAAAAAAAAAAAATTTTTAAAAACAAGAAATTCAAATATTTCCTATATTTCGCGAATATCATTATCGTCGATATTTTGTATAAATACACACGAACCTCGACTTTCTTTTTCCTCAAAAAATTCACGATCGGTCGAATAATATTTTTCGACCCGTCGACCGATCGGTACATCGTTAATAAAAATTTAATCATATAAATTCCCGTTCGTCGGACCGGAATATTAAAAACGATTTATCGCGAAGACCTCGATGCGGTTTATATCGGAATTTTCTTTTTTTTAATCGTACAAAATGGGACGGAAACAATTTTCTTTTTTTTCTTTTTTGTTTTTTCTTTTCTATTTGAACATTTCTCCGTACACGAGGACGTAATTACAGTCCGAGAAATAAAGAAAGATCGCAAATCGCTCGGTTTTGTTCTAGTTTCAGTATTGACCTCGGCCATACCCTCGTCCCCTCCCCTCCCTTCTCCCCCATCCAACACCCTCTCGCCTCTACAACGATCGATATAACGCGTGTTGAAATATTCTTTCTCTTTTTTTTTCTTTTTTTTCTGACCGCCTTGATCGTCTTTTATATATATATATATATATATTTATCAATTTTACCGGTGATTCGATCCGATTCGTGTACGAAATCGGAATTCGATTTTAAACGTTCGATTTCTCTCTCGTACGATTTCTCGAACCAATTTCGTACGTTTAATGGCGTAGCCAAGGCTACAAGGCGTCTATCGTCGAGAAAAGATTGGCGTGGCGAAGTCTCGAAAATTGTTAACGAACCGTATTTGGCGTTCGGTAGGAGTGGGTAATTTTTTTTGTCTCTTCTTTTTTTTTTTCTTCTTTCACCGTCGACTCATCGTCATGGTTTTTATACAACGAGAGCCGACGGGAAATGATTTCGGGGAGAAACGTCCTCGATCAATTACAAACTAATCGAGCTTTAATCGAAACGAAAACGAGTTTTTGATGATAAACGAAGTTTAAATATCGAGCAATTTCGTTAATTTCGACAAAAACGATTTTCGTTTAAATCGCGATGCGAGACGATACAACGATAATAGTAAAATAATGAAATAATAATAATTATTGTATTATTGCCGATTCGTTTATAAAAACAAATTTACATTAAACTATAAAATCAAAAGTAATTTAAAAAAAATATATATTAACCCTAGAACCCTGAACATGAGTCGTTTGTGTCCATGCCAAATATTCCAACATTAGGCACTATTAGATCCTTCAATTTACAAAATAAATATCTTATTTTCACCCTAGAAATTTCTCATATTTTTTTTCAGAAAGAATGTGATTTTCACTAATAACTCACGTTGCAATTTTGTATTTATACCGAAAACAACAGAAGATACGAATTTTCAAACATTCTACCGTAAACAGCCTACGTAACTCCCAAATTTTTATAAAAATCTTTATTGAATAAAGAATTTTCAGGGCTGCTAACAATTTTATCGCATAATCAGGAGTCCAAAGGAACCCTATGATTTTTTTCAGATTTTTCCTCACGGAATAACATAGTCAAATAATCGACGGACCCAAAGAACCCCGTGTTCAGGGTTTACACATGCTAAAAACTACGACATGGGTCTAGGGTTAATAATTAACGATAATAATTTGTTTTTAAATTTATTTATTGACAAACCAATGAACTAGAGGGACAATAATTTTAAGTTAAAAATTGTACATTGACAAAAATTACATGCACGTGTTAACGGGCGACAAACCGATCGTCGTTTCAATTCTCGTGTCGGTGTCGTTGTCCGGACGTAGATCGACGTACAAAAAATCGTGATGGAAGTAAGAGACCAGCGCGGTTTTCGTACGATCAGATTTTTCGATCGCGTAATAACGCAAAGGTCCCCAAGCTAGTCTCGCGGGTGTCGGACACATCGAGCAGAGGGCCTCGCGTTCGTTCTCCTCGAGATTATTCACGTGTTGGGCGAACGTACGAAATTGCAGACGAGTCGTCGAAGCCGCGACGAATTTTAGACGATGACCGATTTTGCCGAGCAAACGATAAAATTTCAATCCGCGAAAACGACTGCCTCGTATCGTTATCGTGTGTAGCCTCGTGCATTTCTCCAATATTCTTATCAGAAAACCAGGAGTGAGATAAAGTTTGCCGGAAGCGCCTGCTTTATTTTTTTTTTTTGTATTTTGAGGTATTTTTTTTGGGAAAGATAAAGGAGAGATTAAATTAATAAACGTTGAATTATTGCGATTTGCATCGAACGATTTTAAATTATCGGTATTTGTTATTTTTATTTTTAATTGTTTTCTTTTTCTTTCTTTTTTTTTTTTTATTAATTGTTGATTTTTTTATATTTTTATTTTGACAATGACATTTTCGTCGTTCACCTGTGCAATTCGATATGTTGAGTCTCTGCAATTTCTTATTACTGCGTGACAATTGTTTGAGTATAACGTCGCAGTCGTTTCTCGCCTCGATGCTGATTTTTCTCAGGTGTGGCATCCTCTTCAATTCTTGAATAACAGTCAAGGTGTTCGGTCCCACATTGCCCACCTGTCATCGAAAAACAAAATTAACGACGAAATTTAAATCTATTAATTTTCAATTTCATATTTTTCAAACAATTTTAAAAAAATCTTAAAATTAAAGATAAATTTAAAAAATAGATGAAAATAGATTTTTTTTTCGTCCCAAGGCTTTTTCCGCTATAAATTTGTCAACGTCGTCGACGTAATAGATTTATAATGTTACGTTCGGGCGGCTCGTGCAAAATGTGTAGCGCACACGTCTCGTATGTCAAATGTAACGAGCTGTGACGATATCCGCAACGAATAGGCTCGTCGATGTCAATCGATTTTGCATATACAATATTACAAAAATAACTTATTTCGACGTGATATACATATATTTACGTGTATATAGATTTATATGCAGAGCTTTGCACAATGTAATTTTATTATTGATTATAATCAATAATAATATTAAATTGTGCAAAGCCCTGCATATAAACCTGTATACACAGTTATAACTACAAAATAATAATTAATTATATTCTATAGTTAATATAATTGTAATTAATTATGATTATAATTATAATACAATATAATTATCAATCATATATTATAATTAATTATATATTTAATAATTATTAATTAACACAATGACTATATAATATTATAATTATAACCTATATAATATAAAATTGTACAAAACTTATTAATCCGTATACAATATAACGTGAAACATATGATAATGTATAAATAAGTTGCGTATAAACTTTATCGGCCAAGTAGAGGCGCGGGGGGAGGGGGGGGGAGACCCAGTTCGTACCTCATAGGCAGTCCATACGCTGGGCTCGAGCACGAGACGCTCGAAATATTTCGATACACCACGAAGCGAGTACAAATCACGACAATCGAGATACGACATTATTTCGAATAATATCTCGATCGGTATCGACGTGATACCACCCTTTCTCTCATCGACTATACGCGCTTGTAATTTATCGAAAATTTCAACAGCAACCTTTTTCTGAGAAAATCGAGCAGCGACCCTTCTCGTCACGATTCCCGAATCATTCTCACCACCCTCGTTGTATCCGACGGGTTTTCGTTCTCTCGATGAACTTTTACCTCCTCGAGTCCCCATTCCAAAGAACTTACGTCGCGAGCCAGAGCCGCGCCTTCGATTTTCTCCTCAACGGCGCTTCGTCCCACGTTCGCTCATCGCTTTCACACCGTCTCACTCTCGTAAACGTGTAACAACAACAACAACAAAAAAACAACAGATTTATAAATAATTCCTCTCTCTCTCTCTCTTTTACCGATATTTTTCGTCACGAAGATCGAAATATAATTTTTAAAAAAATATCAAATTTACAATTGAATTTTCAATTTTTCGATTTTTTCGTAATAAATTTTGTTGTTTTTTCTTTGTTTAAATCGCGATAATGGAGATTATTGTGATGAGAGAAAGAAGAAAAAAAAAACTCGGTGATTTTGTCGTCGTCGATCGCGTCGTACGACCGCGCGTCGATATTCACGGTTAATTTTGCGGAATCGTGACATCTGTCGGATCGATCGAAACCCTCGTCGTTCTTTCATTATTCAGTCACGTGGACTTTTGTTGTTTCGCGCTTCAATTGTTTCTTCTTCTTCTTTCTCCTCGAATTCTCTTATTCATGGTAACGCGACGGTATAGAAATATATATATATATATAATATCTCTCTCTCTTTCTCTCTCTCTCTCTCTATCTATCTATCTATCTATCTATCTATCTATATATATATATAGATAGATAGATAGATAGATAGATAAATAGATAGATAGATAGAGATATATATATAAAGGGAGAGAGAGAGAGGCGTTGGTCGATCGTAACTCGAGCAAAACTTTGTTCCAGTGGTACAGTTTTAGTTGTAATTCTGGATTATCGATATAGCACCTGTATATATATATACTCGCTCTCTCTTTTATATATATATATATATATATAGACAGAGAGAGAGAGAGAAGGGGTGAGAGAGAGAGAGAGAGAGAGAGAGAGAGAGAGAGAGTAGACAGGTACCGATATCTGGTTATAACAGCGTACACACGTCGATCGTAGCACGTTTCGGCCACGTAATTACTGCAGTGAGTCACGCGCTCTTTACCCGAGGCTGATAGCTCGCTATATTTTTCCTCTCCCCCAGTCCCGCCTAGGCACGCACGCTTTCGTACGTAATCGACTCGCTCAATTTTTCTTTTCGTTCGGACCATCGCGCACGACATTTTTTTCTACTCTTTCGAGAGTATTGAAACAAGACTTTTCGAAAATCGAGCTCAAACGCGAGAAGATAAAAATAATATCGTAAAATTAGTATAAAATTAGCTAATTAATTAATTTCGATTATTAATTCATCGTGAAAGAATAAATTATCGATCGAATAAAACGAATGATGATTTTTTTTCATTTTTTTGATTATGATTTTTAGGCCGACTGTTTACATTTTCGTTTTTTTTTATTTTGATAAGAAAAAAAAATTGATTCGGTTGAAATTTTTTTAAAAATTTATTCTACTTTATTTATTATTCGCGACTTGTTGCGACGCGAGACGCGAGACGTACGCGGTGTTACACACGCCTTACGTACCGAGAAATCGATGCGAAACTCGGTAGTGTATCGTTATCGGCCCGTTCATCGCGAGGAATGCAACGAACAACAAATATGCACGTAACGTACGAGCGAGCTCGTCTCCGTATCCCCCGCTATCGAAGCCACCGCAACATTGCTGTTACTTTAATTCACCCCGTACACGAACCGTCCCGTTCTTTTCAAGGTAAAGCCTCTTTTTTTCTCTTTCTGTCTTTCCTTGGTTTTTTTTCATTGACCACGACCTCAACGATTCGTGACGATACGTTATCTTTGTCGAGGAGAAAAAAAGTGGCTAGCCAGGGCAGGGACGACCTTTTTTGTTATTATTAGAAAACATTTTTATTAGAAAATAATATTGAGATATAAAATGATTAATTAAATTTTATCGATTGATTTATCGATTGAATTAATTGAATTAATTGTATTAACGTTATTCGAGTTTGCAGGAAATGAGGGTTTTTTTTATTATTTTAGATTTGATGATTTTTTGTTTTGTATTTTATCTGACGTTTTTATTTTTATATTTTGGCAGACAAGATGCTGGCACCGTTGAAAACTAAGTCGACGAGAAGATTGGAGGGTAAGAGGCCTAAGGAACTAATGTCGTCCTCGAGCCTCTCGGGAATGTCTCAGCTGTCGAACAGCAGCGAGGAAGGTCTGGAGCCTTTTGTTCATAAGCCTAACAAAGCGGAAAAAACCGAGAGGTAAGTTCGAGTAAGATAAGAATGTATTGTCCCAGTTTCATTGAAAATCGTTAATTCTTATCGTAGCATTAAAATTCGATCAAAGTCGATAAAAATTCAATCCTTATTTATTTTTTAATCGTGGATTTTAATTTATTTCGATTAAAGAAAAATTCCGTCTAGAATAATTGTTTCATCAGTAACTTCACCGAGTTCATTTTAATCGAAACAAAATCAATCAAAATAAATCAATTTGTTAAAAGAAAACAAATTAATCATTAATTTATATTTTATCGAAATAGAAATCAATTATTTCCTCGCGCACCTGTTAACATTCTCCGTGTTGCAATATCGACTGGTGAACGTACTTTCGAACACAGTAGAGCTCTCTGACTGACAAACGTGGAACTTTCAGTACGTTCCGCGAGAAAACGGCTTACCGACACTTTTTCCTCGATAATGAAAAAAAAAAAAAACAAAAAACATTAAGAAGATTACACAACGTCGATAATAAATACAAATTAAAGGATGTATTCATTTTCTAGCACATCGACCGATAGTGCGAAAACCAACGAATGGCTGATAAACGGTGCAGCCGGTAATAAAACTTCCGTGCTAAGATTCAAGTGAGTGCAAAAAAAATTATAAATGTGATTCATAAAATGATTTTAGTATGAAAAAAAATTCATTTTGAGCAAAATCGATTCTCGGTTAAATCCTCGATGCATTTTCTTCAAGGTGTTCCGCGCTGGCAACCCCACCGGAAAATCCTCCAGCTAAGCAGCTCTACATGACTTACAAGATCTTCCAGGCAGACACTAAGCTGATAAGCTTACTGCTTCAAGCCCACGGGTTCACGGAGGTGAGTAACAGAATAATCGTTCTTTCACAAATTTACATATCATTTACTTTCTCTATTTTTTTTTAAATTTTTTATTCGAATACAAATTTTACTCATTTTATTGCACAAAACGCGTCGATAAGCTCGAGCACGATCTTATTCATTATTACAGGCATGGATAATGCTAAGTACGTGGTGTATCAAACATATTTGCTTACTGCAATGATCTAACACGATCGTGAATCAAGACTTTTCTAAAGACTAATAGCAAATTCGAAGATTTACAAATTCCTTTTGACAAGCTCAATTTTCCTTTACAGCGATAAGTACGGCACGATCTAGAAAATAGAATATCTTGTTTTTTCTTTTTTTTTTTAATACTGATCAATTTATACAGTCGGTATGATTTTTTCGAGGCAATGGCGAACGCGACGAGAGCGTCAAGATTGCAAATTTTCATTCTCATCGTAAAATCCATAATTGCGTTATTTTTACTGTAACGCCTTGGAAAAATGGCAAAAACAATCGAACGACAAATACAAAAAATTACAATTTGCGATCATCTCGGATAGGATTTTAGTTAGTGAATGCAATTGCTCCAAAACCAGTGAGAGCCGGGACACAGTTCGACATCGAGATTAGCTCTTGCGAGTGTATTTCTGAGTATCCTAACCCCTTCGCAATCGAGTCCCCAATTGGCAAGATTGCCAATGCGTCTAAGATTTTTACAGCATTTGAGCATATTGAGAACGGTAGCGTCGGAAACTCTGCTGGCTTCGTAAACATAGAAGCAGGTTAAATTTTTCACGAGGCTATTCTCAAAATCGTGACTATCTCGTTGTCTCGCGAAACGAGCAGTTTCCGGTGGTTCGAGAAGTCCCTCGAGATGTTGATCGGTGAGATCGTAGCAGGTGTGAACGTGAAGCGACGTTAATTCGGGGGCGAGTGATAAAATTTTGATAATCGTCGTCGCACTGACAGTTCTTCCAAGCTGAACTTTTTTCAATCGTCGCAATGGCGCCGGATCTTCGCCACCGAGCCACCCGACGCTGCTGCCATCTTTGGTCAGTGTCTCGAGGTTCGGGCAGTGCAGGAATATTTGTCGTAGGTCGATCGTGAGACTTTCGTCGCTTGTGCTGACACGAAGATTTAACTCACGAAGATTTTCACCGTTGGTACGAAGATAATCGTAAAAGCCCTCGAGCCAGTCTCTCTTGGCAGGAATCCCGTGAACACTGAGCGATGTGACGTAAGGAAAAAGTCTGAGCGCCTCGGGCGGATGATGAGGCTCGGAAATATGAAGTTTCTCGACTCTCGGACAAGCCTCGGCAAGTAGTTCGAGTCTTCCCGTCGTAGTTCGACTGCTTCGAGCTTGTGTCAAGCTGAAAGGTGTCTTGAGATCGATCACGGCGCGATTCATGATCTCGACGACGCGTCCCATGTGGCTGTACTCGGCGAGAGATTCGAGGTTAGGTACGCGCGCGAGTGCTAGAAGCACACCGGGGCTCGTTACGCTCGTATTAGCAACATTGAGAACTCTGAGGGTGTCACAGAGTAAATTTCGAGTCTCTCGATATTCCAGCAGAACTGAATCATTCTTGGAGCTCTTGTGACTCTTGATAACTTTCAGTCTTGAAAGAAGCGTCTTTATTCTCGACCAGCTCGTAGTCTCGCCTTGCTGCTTGCGCGACCATCGTTGCGGTGTGTGCGCAGGCGCGTCTTCCAACGCCATCTTGTCTCGGAGCTCCACTCGGAGCAGTAGCTGCTTCAGTCCTACGTCCGTCACTTGTCTCGAGCAAGCGACGTCGAGAACAGCCAACTTCGGGCAAGATCTTCCAACGATTTCTAAAACAGAATCGCTCGCGATGTTTCGTAGCGTCAGACTCGTGAGATTTCGCGCGTTCTGCAACGCCGAGCGCAAGAGCTTGCAGTCGAGACGTAACAGGGCGGTACGCGAGAGTTCCAGAGACTCGAGACCAACGCCCTCCGTGGCTAAAAGCTTCAACAACGACGTCTGATGGCTACAACCGTAGTAACAGCACAAATTTACTCGCAGATGTCTTATATCGTGTCCCAACAATAATGCAAGAAGATAAAGTGGCGCCGGGCCCGAAATTAACGTCGAACCGTCCGAGGCTGGACCGTATAACATTCTAGATGTCTCGTCGATCACGCGAGAACGTATTCTCGCTGGTAATGCATTCACGTAGTAAGGCCGTAGCGTCTGCTTGGCGTAAGAAAGAACCTGCGCAGCTGATGACTCCTGTGACTGTAACTGCAATTTTCGGCACGTCCCGTCGAGTTGTCGACACACTCGTCCCAAACTAAGTCCCTCGAGGGAATTAGGCTGACGGTGGCCAGGCATCTTATCTCGTTCATTAACTACGACAAAATAGAGAAAACGTTGTAAAACGTGGGCGTTTATTTGATTTACAATAATAAAGGAATAATATAATATTAAATTAGCTCGTTAAGAGACTTTTTTAGGTTATTCATATTTCAGAAATTTATTAACCGGCGAGAATGAAAATTTTCCACCATTAATAATCACTGCGGTTAAAAATTATGACAACGAAATATTTCATCTCGGGACAAGTCGCGTCGACACTTTTTTTTTCTTCATCGACAGAGTTTCACGAACTCTCGAGGTCTGCGACGCGCGCTTCTTCCATCGTATCGAAGTGGCGCGATACATGCGGAAAAAAAAATTTTTATTGTCGCGAGACGCGTTACGCACCTCGCGTGATTTTATTCAAGAGAGGATGCCGAGTACGCGCACGGTTTATTAACACCTCGGTGCTAATTGTCCGGTAGTTGAGCTCGTACGGCAGAGTCGTCGGGCCAACAACTTTCCTGCGTAATTGTAGATATATAGACGGTGATGTAACAACGTTCGCGCCAGTTAGTCAACAATCGTGTCATTATTATTATTAGCGTATCAACAATTGTTTTTTTATATCATTGTTATTCTCGCGTTTAATTATATTTTTACTTTCGAAACGAGATTAACATATTTATCAACGATTAGGCAAATAATTATGAACAATTATAGATATTTAAATTTTGACATCTATTTTTTTAACGAACGTCGATTGAACAATCGTGAAAATCTTGATATCTCGAGTGTCCTTTTTTTCTTCGTTTGATTCGTGCATCGCCTTGACATTTAAGTCAAATCCACGAAGACGCAACGTCGCTTGAACTCGTCTCTCACGTAATTTATACGAATTGCCCCGACTCCTCTCTCTCTCTCTCTTTCGCTCTCTCCCTCTCTCTTATTCTCAACGTATCTCATCCCAGATAGATCGTACTTTTTGTTGTCTCTCGTGCTCGGAATCGTTATCGTCATTAAGAGGCAGAAAACAAAAAAAATGACGAAAAAAAAAATTCAATTCTAGGAAGTCGACGATTAAGACCCGAAATATTTTTGACAAAGAGAATTTAATGCCGGAAGTATAATTATTATTTCTTTTTTTTCGCCGGTCCGATTTCACGCCTCGAGGTTAATTTTTTTCTCAAACGCTTCAACACGACGGTCAAGGAAACTTTCGATTTTATTTTTACCAGCGTGAAGCCGTAAAAAAATTGACCGTGCTAATATCGACCCCGGACCGATTTTTTTTTTTCAACGCTAGTAATTTTTGAAAAACCACGTGGTTACAAAACTCGCGCGTCAGAAATAATTTTCAGCGTTTAGCTCGTTCGCGATAAAATAGAAATGCTCATAATCGAGAGCTCGTATCGACGATGATAAAAACAAAAAAAATACGTTGACGCGTATCGGTCGAGGGAGAGAATGTGTAGAAAGAAAAAGAACGTGCAAAAAAGCAATAAGGAGTCGTATCGCGAAGCCGGCCATTTGACTGTATCACCGGGACGCACGTGCCACTTCCCGCTTACGCTCGATGCACTTGCCTGACAGTGAGATTTCCCTCGTTCGCAATCCACCATAAAACTCGATGGCAATGTGCTCGACGCATATAAATCGCAATAAAGCCATATCGAAATATGATCGTACGTAACTAATCGTGCATGATATATCGTCTTTAATATAAAAAAATATATTATATTTATTCCATTTAATAGTAATAATAATAATAATAAACATATTATTAAATAATATTATAAATAATGCAGCATTATTTATAATATAAAAATAATAATATTTAATGTTTATGAAATATTAATATTATTATTATTATTATTATTATTATTATTGTACGATAAATAGGACACTATAATACTTAGAATATATAATGATATATATATCGTTCAGTAAATTTAATTGATCAAATTTCATACGTTTCACGTAATATTACATGAATTAAAGATTGATTCGTGATATATCGTATATCACGCGCGGCAATAATATCGTTTCGGGCGAGTTGAAAAATAAACAAACAAAAACATTGTCCGGGCGTTCGGCCAAGTTGCTAATCTCGGCATTCGCGAATATACCTCGGGCCCGATATGCGTCCACTTGCCAGGAACGGCCCCGGCCTCGAAAAAACAAATTCACGCACATAAGTATATCGTATATAGCTGTTTAAAAAATGTATTAATAAAAAAAAGTAACAAGAAGAAGAAAAAGTGAGCGCGAGCTCGTTCGCCGATTCGCGTATCTTAAAGAGATTCGTATTTACGATAATAATAACAACGATAATGATGATGGCGAATCGCGCACATGCGCACACGAACACAGGAGCGCGCACAGGGCTAAAACACATGATCCTTCGCGATCGCGTCAGTTAACGACTACTTTGTGACTTTGTCGATTCGCGATCTTTCCGTCGTTACACATCGTTTCTTTTTTTAGCTTTTTTTCTTTTTCTTTGGCTTCATACTCGTGTCGACGATAATCGCGACGAATTCTACTTATCGGCACTGGAAAAACATTCCACGTATCTTATCGGTGCGCGAATGCTCCGAGGACATATTTATGCGAGCAAATTTTCAACCGATACGAGGTTATCGTTTTGGTTTATCGACGATCTTTTTTTTATTTAATTTTTTTATACTGCGTTTGGGATTATTTATTATTTAAGAGAAAGATAAGAACAGAATTGCTATGTAAAAATGTGTATTTTGTTTGTTCGTTGTTGCATTCGCTACCTTGAAACAAGCAAGTCCCCTACGGGTGTCTCCTGAGCGGCTGCTCGTGCTAGACTGGCCGCGAGTCTCACGCGCCCGGCAATCGTAAACTCCACCGACTCCTCTCCCGTCTCTCTCTCTCTCTCTTTTTCTTCCTCCTTCTCTTCGAACGGCTCCCGCGCGACCTCGTCGTCGTCTCTCCGTTGTCGGTTTGTCGTCGTCGTCGTCGTCGTCGTAGTAGTTTGCACATTGAGCTTACTTTTGCTCGATGTGTCTCGATGCCCACACATCGAGACACATGTCGCGAGGGAGAGAGAGAGAGAGAGAGAACAGAGGGAATGAGCGAAAGAGATAAAAAGAACGCAAAACTGACTTCGCAAAAGTCTATATATCTCCGATCTCTCACGTCTTCATCTTGCGCTTTTTTTTCCTTGGTCTCGACGACGCGAGCCTCGCGCGAGCTCTTCTTCGATGCACCTTCGCGAGCTTGCGCACGCGCTCTCGTACTCATGCGCACGCACACGACACGCATGCGATCGTACACTGACACGCATGCGCACACACGCGTGCCCAGACACACGAATGCGACGCATAGACGTGATCTTTATACGCTATGATTGTTTATCGCCTCGAGGCTTCTTTCTTCCACGACTTCTTTGTTACTCCACCGCGTCTTCGTTCTCTTTCACTCATTTTTCATCCACCTTATCGACAGCTCCTTCTTTTTAACTCGTGTTCCTCCCGTTTATCTAATTCCTCGAATGTTATTTATTTATTTTCGTCTCCCCTCCTTTGTTCGATCTTACTTTTTTACCTTTTCTACTTCGTCCGATCTTCTCTACCGTTTGTACATTGTCCAAACGTGACTATCCGTTTTTACTTTGTCCGAACGCGAGACTATAACTTTTTCTACTTATTTTATACTTCGACCTTTTTCTACTCTTTTCGATCCGTTCGATTCTTTTTCTCTAACTCGCTTTATTCTGTACGAATTTTTGCCACTCTTTCTACTTCGTCCGATCGTTTCAATTTTTTTTTTCTACTTCGCTCTTTTCTAGCTTTTGTACTTTATCTATTTTTTTCCACCTTTTCTAATTACCATTATTATACCTCTTGTACATATTCCTTCGCTTTTTTTCCTCGTCGTTTATCTTGTTTTTTATTTATTTATTTTTTTTCGCTCTTTCTACTTCGTGCACAACTTCGAATTTTTCTTACTTCTCCGACGAATCCTTCGTTTCGTTCCTTCTAACAACGGAATATCCTAATCTGTATTCGTGAAACGTTCGATGGAATCTTTACGACAATTTTTCAATCTCGCAGAGAGGCAGGAGGGGTAACGGCATGCGTCGTTTTCGTGCACGTTTCGTACACGTATTGTGGTCTACGTGCGTCGTAGCACGATGTGTATATAGAAGGACGTAATAAAAACATGCAAAACGTACGCGATAGATCTATTTCAAGAAACAGAAATGCCCCTCCCGTACGAATCTCATTATAATAACAGCGAGTAGATATAAGTATATATGCACGTACGAGATACGTGTGTTACAAATATCGTCGTCGCATTGCCGCTTGGTCGATGCGTTAGTGTTGGAAAAAGAGCATACTTGGAAAAAACAAACCTATTTATCATTTCGTGTTTATCAATATTTATCATTAGTTAATTTTCTTAAAAACACATTACACTGTAAGAAAACAATCGATTATTGATCTATTATTATTGATATTATCGTTGATAATACTTAATATGAATTAAATGATAGATTATTAATCGATCAATTAATTATCGTTATTTTCATCGACGATAATAATTAATAGATTATTAATCGATTAAATTTGTATCATTAATCTCATCGACGATAATAATTAATATCGATTAATTAACAGATCGTTAATCCATCAATCAATTATCATTATTCTCATTGATTATCGATCGTTCAAAAATTGTAAAATAAATTATTGTCAAAAAATCAAGAAAACATTTATAAACGCGGGATATTTTGATCCAACGAAGTTATTACGGTCCATCAAAATACGTTTGCTTTTATGCCAGCGTTTTTAACGCAGGATTAACGACACGAAAATTGCGTCGCGAAGAGAATCACGAGGGACGTTAAAAGCGCTAAATATTTACGTTGTTCTCACGGGATTTTACGATCGTATACGAGACCGAGAGTTTGCTAACGTTGCACCGGTAACAGCGACAAAGAGAGAGACAGCGAGAGAGACAGAGAGAGAGAGAGAGAGAGAGAGAGAGAGAGAGAGAGAGAGAGAGAGAGAGAGAGAGAGCGAGAGAAATATATCCTAGATTGGAATGTGGGTCAAACGAGATTGATGGGAAACCCTGGAACGAGAATAAGAGAGAAAGAGAGAGAGAGAGAGATAAAATGTCGCCGCCAGAACGTAGAAAACGTTTTCTCTCCCATGAGCCCTGAAACTTTGACTTCCTTGTGCAATTTTCCCGCCGCTGGACGAATCAACGATTCAGCGGAACAATTGTCGGTGTCGATAAAAAAAAAAATGACGACGTTGAGAAAAGAGGCCGACTCGGGGAGATCGAGTCGAGGCCTCTCTCTCCCTCTCTCTCTCTCTCTCTCTCTGTCAAAAGATCGTGAAACGAGGTCGTTCGAAATCATTTTTTCCTATCAATTTTTTGTTTTATTTTCGCATGTTTTTTTTTATTTCAATCTAAAATAACGATCGATAATGTTCGATCGATGACCAATCTCGTATCGATAATCAGGAATAATTCGAATCATTTGTTTTTCCCTCTCACAACGATGATTATTATTATTTTTTTTTTCTGTGAAAAAAAAATCATAATTATCGTTGGAAGATTATTCTCGATGATATCTTTTTTCTTATTCATATACACGTTCGTCCATCTTTGGCAACGAAGGCGTCGTCTCGTCGCGGTGTCACGCGTGTCGAGAAAAAAAAATCAAATAAAATAAAAAAAAACGGCGTAGATTGGACGATCTTCGTCGGATTTATACTCGAAAGAGAGAGAGAGAGAGAGAGAGAGAGAGAGAGAGAGAGAGAGAGAGAGAGAGAGAGAGAGAGCGGGAGTTATCAAGGATTCGTCTAGTCGCCGAGGGGAAATACCCTCATGACCATATTTCTATGTTGGAGATTAATGGACAGAGAGAGAGAGAAAGAGAGAGAGCCTGACGCCCCCTAAACTCGTGGTCAAACGATTGCGGTCACACAAATCAATTCGATCGACGCTGACGTTCTTTCGTTACGAAATAATGATACTCAAACTAATAACTTAAATTATCCTTTTTGAATAAATTTGTCGACAAAACAATAATCATGATAATATATTCCATTATCATTTTTTAAAAATATTTTTCATTTTTTAATATAATAATAATAATAATAATAATAATAATAAAATAAGAAATTGCATTTAACATTTGAAAAAGAATTCTTTTTTTTCCAAGTACGAGAGATAATTAGATATATCTAGAAGTACTTGTATGGAAGATAGACGTCATCGTCGCTACAAAATCGAGACGCGTTCACATTTTACGATATCCTTGATCGTCCATGCGACATGTGGCTCACGTACGTCTCGTGAGTTCTCCTCTCTTACGCACATACGACTACACACACATATATATTTATGTATATACATATATGTGTATATTAATAAATGTGTTTGTAGTAATAAAATATAGACACAGATTCGATCGAGCAAATCCGATTCATTGTTTCGGGCTCACTTCTCGCGACGAGATTCTTCGGGTCGCGGTCACCTCGCGCGACAAAAATTAATTCGATCCTCACGAAGAGTAATGGCGATACGTGTTCGTCCAATATTTTCGATCCATAATTCGACTCGTTTTATTTTTCTTTCTCTTGGATTAATTTCGTTTGAATTTGATTAATTAAAAAGAAAAGAAGCAAATTTAACTTTATAAAAAAACGATCGAATAATAAAATAATAAGTTAAGAAGGGAATAGAATGATTTTTAATTTAATTTTTAATTATGATTTTACATTGTCGATTATTTCGCGTTTTGATCGGAGTTAATAACGTGGCCAATTATCGCGAATGAAATTATGAATTTTTTTTCTTTTATTATAACGAATTATTCTCGAAACGATCGTTATAATGTCGAGGAAATTAGATTTTTAATGATTTTTTTTCATGTTTCCGTACGCGATTAGAGAAGTGGAGGAAGAAGAAGAAGAAGAATGGAAGAAAAAAAATAATCTCAAATCCAGTCTCGCGTGCAATCGTCCGAGACATAAAAGCATCCGGGAGTTGCTCTCGTCCCGATGGTCATATTACCTTCTCCTTGGACTCGGCGAATCTATTAAATCTTGACTTTTATATGGGTCTATAAATAATTAATCGATCGTATTTAACCGCACGGTCGTTGTTTACCGATGATTCCTCGTGTTCGCGCTCGTCCCGTTCGCCTTTCTCTCTCTCTCTCTCTCTCTCTCTCTCTCTCTCTCTCTCTCTCACTCTGTCTTTCTCTTTTTCTTTTTTCTTTCTCGCTCTCCCGTAATTCCCACATTTCGTTCGGACGCGACAACGAGACGTCGTATCGCTTATCACTTTGACTCTATTAAAACGCGTCGCATCGTTTATACGGCTCGTTTGTTCTGTGTCACGCGATGAAACATTTATGCGAATCTCGTTACGTATCTCTCCCTTTTCCTCATGAGAAAACGAATAAATTGGAACGAAATTGATACGATTAAAAAACAAAAACAATTCGATGAATTTAATCGAGTTTGAGATCAAGAATTAGCTCGATCGACGTAAATTTAATCGTTTTTGATAAGAAATTGAAGAAATACAACGAGAATCGAGAAAGGTTCGATAACGTCGGAAGAAATTATTCAAATTCGAGAACAAAATCATATGCATTCAATTAAATTCGACTTGATTCGATTAAATTCAAATAAATTGAATTTGATTTCAATTAAATTCAAGTAAATTGGATTAAATTCAAATAAAATGAATTAAATTCAAGTAAATTGAATTCAATTTAATTTAATTTAATCAAATTTAACTGAATTCCAGTAATTTGAATTAAATTCGAATAAATTCGAGTCCGTTAAAAGGCTACGTGCGTGAATCGAGAAAAAGCAACGATTCGAGCGATAAAATTAAATAAATTACATTTATAATATGAATTCTTGTCCTCCCACCTCTCCCTCCCCCCTTCGTCGCATACAAAACACATGTACGTATACATCTTTTTTTCGTATCTCTCACGATCGAGCCTCGGTGTCGGGAAATGTCACGGCGAATTACAAAACGCGTCATTCATTCGAGCGGAAACATTAATGAGACGCCTCTCGAGGATGACTCGACGACGACGACGACGACGACGACGTTAAACGTTAAACGTTAAACGTTAAACGTCGAACGTCTCTGCCGGATTCTTACAACGATACGCGATTTCCACCGATCTCTCATCGAATATTCGTCATCGTTTCCGCATTTTTTCGAAAATCGATCGTCGGTCAACCGTTCGAAGATTTTACGGATTAAAACGTTCGATACTTATCTTTGTTATCTATGTAAAACACAAAATATACGGGTTCACCGGTTCGTTGACCGGCCGAACAGCTTTTTTTCTTTTTTTCTCATTCGTCTTTTGACTCGTTTATCGATCGATTCGTCGTTTTATCGTCAGTTTGAAATTTCGAAAAATTCTTGTTTTTTTTATTTATTTTATTTGTTTTATTTATTTTATTTATTTTATTTATTTTATTTATTTTATTTATTTTATTTATTTTATTTATTTTATTTATTTTATGTATTATTATTATTATTATTGTTATAACCGCAAAGTCGCCTCGAGGGACGCCGTACGGTTTTATTTTGCTCGAGGGACGTTGGACGACAGCCTTAAAGGTCCGTGACTCGAAAAGCCAACGAGTCGCGGAGTCTTGTCGCGTTTTTTTTCTTTCTTTTTTTCTCTTGCTCTTTACCACTATGTGTACCATGGCCAAGAACGTCATAGTAAAACGCTCCAAGCATCCTTTTACAAAACTTCGCGTTTCCGCATTCTCCTCGACTCTCGGGACAGGAACTAACTTCTTTTTTTCCATCCGTCGTCACTATTATCGTTTTTTTTTTCGTCACACGAGTAAACGACGAGAGAATAAACGCGTATGAAAAATCCTTCGAATTGAATTCAAACTTGTTGTCCTTTACAAAAAAGTTCATAATTTTCGAAAGAAAAATTTGAAAAAATTCTAGCGGAAAAGAATTTTTTTTAAACGAATGATAAAAATTTTATTCGCATTTTTTGTCCTTTTTTTTAATAATTTTTTATTCACATCGTTTAATCGTCGAACAATTCTCGTGGAAATATGATGAAAAATTCGACGGGCATTTTTTGGGTACACAATCGAAGAAGTCTTTTTTTAAAGAGACGGTTTTTAAAAAAAATAAGTGGTTCACGGTCGAATTGAAACGAGGAACGAGCGAGGACCGGTTCGACACGTTGACCACTTTTCCCTCGATCGACGCAAAAATTTCGTTTTAAATCTGCGATTATACACCGTCAGACTTTTTTTTTACTCTTTCGATATTTCAATAAATTTCTTCTTTTTTTTTGTCGTATCGCTCGACGAAACAATATTACATAATTCTCGTATCGATATTTTATCGAAAATTTAAAAAAATCCATAACGATCGATTTTTGTTTATTTATCAGAATAATTTATCGACAAATTTATAGAAAGTCTCTAACGTATCTTCGATTTTTTATGAAATATTTATCAATGATATTTGATCGAAAGTAATTTTTTGATTGCGATTTCGATTGAATAAATTTTTTTTTTTCGATTAATAAAAAAAAAATCATTTTTCATCGATCGTCGAAGAAAACGTGCGCGATCGTTTAAGGATCGTTACACTCAATAGAGAGAAACGAGCTTCGACGATTAAGGAACGAGCTCTCTCGATCTCAAAATTGGTGTCAATTGAGAAAATCTACGCTTCTCGCGTATAGTCTCAATCAAGCTCCCCGACGACGATCGTTTCTGGATCGGCGATCGACCATATTCAGACGACGCATTGACCCTTTCTCCCGTTACGACGAGACGAAGCATTTTTATCGTTTCAATTTTTATTTTTATTTTTTTTTAATTAAAATTGCTTTTTTCGATCGAATCATCGACCGGTCGATCATCGAACGTTTTATATCAAATTATTAATTGATACATAATTATTTAGAATTTCGATCGAATAACAAAATTAAGATTTTACGGAAAAATATAAAAAATGTTATCGTTGTTTTGTTGGTTGTTCTTTTTTTAATTTTTTTTACGACATCGAGTCTGATCGTATGCAAATTTTGGGGAAAAAACAAAAAAAAAAGTTTACATTGTAGCAGTCCGGATCGAGAATAATCCAGGAAGTTCGTCGTCGTCTCGTAGTCCGGGCGAGCATTTCACGAAAATTAACAGTCCGAAAACGTGCTTGGGTACGTCCCGATGTGTGTATTATCGGACGAAAAGTAAAACCGCAAGGACAAAGCCACGAATGGCAGGAGCTCCAGACACGTTATATACCGTTCGTGCGAGCCCAGAATCCTAAGAGCTCGTTTTCCTTTTTTTCTTTTTTATTTTTCGTTCATTCCAAGAAATGCTACCAGGATTTACCGAAATTGCCATAATTTAAAAGCGAAGTGAAAAAAAGATAATTGAAAATCGATCAACGTGTCGATTTTTGTCAACGAGCTAAAATTTTGAGAATTAAATACTGATATTTGTTGTTATAAACAAAATTTATGAAAATAAATATTTCACGATTTTTTAAATATTTCGTTTTTTTTATTTACAGGTCGGTGCCAAAGCCACGGATTTCAATCTTCTCTGGATGGGCAATCATCCGAAACCCGATGTTCTTAGCAGCCTCGCGCCTTTTCACAAAGTCAATCATTTTCCACGGTAAATTTGAAAGGAAAAAAACGATATTTTCATTTTTTGCTTATTTCTATTTTTTAACGATTTAAATTTTTTTTAAATTGATATTTCGATTAAATCATATTTAATTTCAGATCGTACGAGATAACGCGCAAGGATCGTCTCTACAAGAATATCGAGGGTATGCAGAGAAGCAAGGGATTGCGAAACTTCGACTTCATACCACAAACGTTTTTACTGCCGAGCGAGTCTCGCGAGTTATTGACCGCCCACTTCAGATATCGTGGGCCCTGGATCGTCAAGCCGAAAGCAAGCTCTCGTGGACGAGGAATTTATATCGTCAATAGCGTAAGACCCAACTTGTACAATTTTACTCCACGTGATTTTTTTGTTTCAAAAGAAAGTAAAAATAAAGAAAATTTATTAATCGAATTTTATTTAATAATTGGCAGCCTGAGAAAATCTTCACCGAGGAATCCGTGATCGTTGCACAATACATAAACAACCCGTTGTTGGTCGACGGTCATAAGTGCGATTTGCGTCTCTACGTTGCAGTCACGAATTACGATCCGCTGTTGATTTATCTCTACGAGGAAGGACTCGTTAGATTCGCCACTGTCAAGTACGAGGGTGGTACACAGTACATCTGGAATCCTTGTATGCATCTCTGCAACTACAGCATCAACAAGTTTCACGTAGATTACGTCAAGTCAGTATTACATTGGTCTCGTTTAAAAATTCAGAAAATTTTAATCAGCGAAGATTCAACGAAATTTAATGAAGAAAAATCGAGGACAAAATGTATAAAGTCTTCTGAACAGCGTCAGAATTGTGGCAAAAAGTAGACAAGTGCTTGCTTCTTTTTTTCGAGAACCTTGACCGTTCCGGAGAAAGTGCAAATTGTGTTGTGCAGGTAACCGTCTTGAATATAAAATTGTAAATCCTCAGAAGCGATGATCCGGATGCCGAGGACGTTGGACACAAGTGGACGCTGTCAGCACTTTTGAGACATTTGCGTTCGCTGGGTCAAGACACTGAATTACTGATGCAGCAGATCGAGGATATAATAATAAAATCGATTCTCGCAACTGCCTCTGGTATCGTGAGCGGTGTTAAACAATTCGTCAAACATCCGGACACCTGTTTCGGTAATTGATCACTAAAATTGAAAATTAATCGTTTATTTTTCCAATTTAAAATAAAATAATTGTAATATTTTCATTTATTTTTGCAGAATTATTCGGTTTTGATATTCTAATCGACGATACTCTAAAACCTTGGCTGCTCGAGGTAAATCTAACTCCTTCATTGGGCTGCGATTCGCCTCTCGACGTTCGACTCAAGTCGGCTCTCATGGCGGATCTTCTTACTCTCGTCGGGATTCCCGCGGTTGATCCGATAATACGTCCGCAAAATCTTCAATACAGACGCGTACATTCTGCCGAGACACTGGCTCACAAGAGACGTAGCACGACGAAGAGTAAAGTTAATCGTACCGGCTTGTCGTCCGAGCAGCAGAGAATCGTCGCTTCTGCCAAGGGACAGTTCGAACGACGTGGTGGATTCGTTCGTATTTTTCCTAGTCCAAAATCTTGGGAAATTTATTCGCAGTATTTAGGTGCGAGACAAAATTAATTAATTTCGTTCTCTCTCGAATCGATCGAAATCGCACATTTTTCAATTTTTTCACGAATATCTCAGATCCTGCGACCGGAATTCCTCTCGTCACGGATCCTCTCGGTCCCGGAAGAATTCCACAGCAGGTTAACACCAATCACAATTTGATGCTTCACGAGCAATTATTCCCAGCTGCTAGTCGCAACACGGGTTTTCCAATGACGGAAGTTAAACTCGATAAATTGTCTAGGTAAAATATTTTTAAAAATGTTTAATTACTTATTTACTCGTAGTATTCTTGGTAAATGTATTTTGTAAGCAAATTTTCATTACTCAGGTACGAGAGATACGAGAGAGCGCTCGTTAAGGGTCACAAGCAGAGTTTGGATCGCGGCGATAGTAAAGAGAATATGGACCTCGACACGCACAAATACAAGGCTCAGGTCACGCAGATGATGCAAGATGGAAATAAGCTTAGGTGTTTATTTAACTCGCTCTCTTTCATTTACAAAATGCCGAAACATGCTTGAATAATTTAAAATAATTTGAATATTCATTTCAGTCCCGGCGAGGCTAGAAAGGCTTTCAGCTTATACTTGGGCTGTATACTACGTAAGATATCCCAGCCGAGTACCGATTGGGCCTGTTGCGATCTCGTCATGAAGTTTCTTCAACAATCATCAAGTAATTTGCGCACCCCGTTTTTATTTACGGTAAGTTCGATTTTTGTTTACAGACAGATCTTTTTCGAAAAGATAATCATTTTGATTTCTATCTCGTTTCCAGCTGCCTAGCAGTAAACTCAGCGACAAAGATCGAGCCGCGATAACGGCGAAGCAGCTTTCAGATTTTTTGCATCTTTACAATCGAGAGACCGAGTTGTACGCGGATAGCGTCGATCGTCCTCGAACTGTACCTAATCAGCTATTTCAAAAATTTCTTCTATCGGCCAGGTGAGTTTTGTACAACGAATTTCCTTTATTTTTAATTCGAAGCGAAATAAAAGGAAATTAATTTCTTTCTCGTTGTTTTAGCGAGGAGGATCTCGACGCGATATTAATCCTTCAGACTCGTCTCTACAATTGCACCCACACGTTTCTCGGTCGAAGCAGCTTTACCGGTAATCTACGAGGCAATAATCTTCTTGACTCGCTGCCCCAAATAACGTCGAGAGTTCACTCGAACGCCGCGCTCACCGAGCCCTGCAAATGTTTTCACCCGACCACTCACAGACTCGGCAAAGCCTCGACGCACACGTGAAGTCCACGAAACTATGGGGCGTTCACGACGGTACGCATATGATCGAGAATCTTGGCAACGCAGAAAAAAACATCAGTGAGTCGGGAATCATTCGCAAAATCCGAGTTTGCCAACCGTCCAAAAAAACAAAAAAAAAACAAAAAGAAATCGACGTAACTGCACATATACCTCAGAACGAGCGTCAATACTCCAAGGGAGAATTGAATTCGCTCGTGAGATTATACGAGAGAGCTTCGAACGCCGTCGTTCTTTATCGGCCTAGGGATAAGCTCGATAGTATTTGATAGAAAATTCCGATCTCGTTGCAAAACGCCGAAAGAAAAAACACGCCAGCGAGACTCTTGAGATTTTTTCGTAGGTTCGATCCGCCGAACGAATTCAACGAGCTCGAGAGTTTTGTCATTCCGCATTTAATTTTCTTTTTTTTTCTTCAATTTTTGTATCTTCTTTTTTATCTGTCGTTGAAACGAAAATTTGGATGCAATCGCTATTTTTTCGATTGCCATACGCATTGTTATATTTCCATATCGCGAAAACGTTCCTATTTTATCATTAATTTCTTTCGCGAGTCGCTTTCTCTCGTCGACACCGAAGAATTACGATGTCATGTTTAAGATTATTAACGAATCAGACTCTTTCGCCTCCTTTCGCTTTTTCTCTAGTCATACGTGTGTGGCAGAATTAGCGTTTATCTCTTATCCGTTAATGATATCGAGTCGTTCGTCACAATCTCGAAAAAAAAAGAGAAAATAATCTTACGCCCAATTTCTCCACGTGCGTCTTAAAGAAAAGAAAAGAAAAAAAACTCGTTCGAAGTACAATTTATCGACCTACAGGCACGGATCAGTGTCAAAGAGGCATTTTTTTCGTTGTAGAACACAAGTGAACTTACGTACTAGTTTGTAATTATTGAATAGTCGCTAAGCGATCGAGGAAGGAAACGAAAAAAACAAATTGAATTTACAATCTCGATATGCAAATCGTTCGGCAAAGAGCTTGAGCTTGTCAAAGATTTTTTATATAGAGATTTTGCAGACGATCGATCTCGCGGATCTCTCGCACAAATTATGTAATGATTCCCGTCGTGGTTTGGCAGGTACCGAACCTCGAAAAAATCGACGAGCTTCGAACGAAAAATTGTTCAAAATATCTTTTCTTCGACGAACGAAATATTCGATTTTGAGAGAAAAATGTTATGATTTTTTTTCTTCAACGTCGATTCGTCGCAAAGCTATTTTGAATAATTTATTCGTTCGAATTCACGCGTCCATCCACATTATTCCGTCTCAACTTGCAAATCCCATAAGCCTTGTGTCGTCGCTTATTGTATCGCGCTAATGCTTCGAAAGTCGATATTGGACGAATCGCCGCAAACAAACAAACAAAAAATAGAAATGTCCCCCTCGCGGCTCCCAAAGAGTACAAAACGATTTTTTGGAACTCCGTTAACATTCTTGATCGACATCCACGTGCTGTGATACGAGTAGAGTTTCTTTTTTCTCCGTCTTTCGTCGCCCTTAGACAATTAATCGCGCGAAATTAATTAATAGAAGAATCCGTTGGAGATGGAAAATACAGAAGCCTCGTTAGAAATTTACGACGATAATTAGCAATGTCGCAAAAACAAAAAACTGTTGTAATTAACGCGCGGTTTTCCGTGGTATATATTCCAGAAAGTAAACAACGAATATTTTACAAATACGCACAAAATCGCATGTACATTTCGCTAACCGTGGCATAACGTCCTAGGCTTTATTTTTCCATTTACCGCTTTTTATAACGAACCCCGTCGTTAATTGCGATATCGAAATTAATCATGATTTAGTAATGTTTTGTCACTTTTTGTAAAATCGCAGGAAAACTGTATGTTTTTTCATTGTTCGCACAAAGTTCGGTAAACTCGTGTAGAATATAAAAAGGTGCAATAATTTTCGCGAGTATAATCGATATATTTATTCCGTTGAGGGATTTGGAACGGCCTACGCATGTAAACAGTGTAAATAGTCAAAGAACTTTTATACCTCGATCCCGTTTGAAGTAGTAGAAAAAGGAAAGAAGGAACGATTTAAAAAGAATTCTCAACGATATTTGTCCCGCAAACGAGTATTAACTTGTATTTGGCTTATTTATGTTGTTTCACGCGGTGTTTCGGTATTATTATTAATGTTTTTTTTGTTGTCATTATTAACGTAACATTATATATGATTCGTTGTTGTTCGTAGGTATATATTTATATTTTTCGTTTTTTAGTTATATAGACGTATTCAAAGTGTTGATGTGCATCGTGTAGATTTTTGTAACGAACCAACGCACCCTGGCTAATGAATTTTTGTATCCGCACTTAGACGTAACCCGATAAACTCATTAATTTATTGAATATTACTGTGGAAAAGTTTCCATATAATTTTTGTTCTTTCACTTGCTTTTGCATAACTGCCGTTTTTTTTTCCTGTAGCGAAGGCTAGATCGAAGCAGGATTTTATATTTGGTTCGCATAACGCATTTAAAACCGTCTTCAATCGTAAAAATTCGTTATTTAAGAATTCACGAAACGTTGATTAGACAATTAAGAATTAAGATCTCTCCCTTCGTTGCTTTGCGCTTATCCCCAAATTGGTGTTCAATCGATTAATTGTTTAATATTCGCTGTAACAAAAAAAAAACAAAAAAAGAATGTGAAAAAATAGGATAGAACAATCGTCGTTGTACTTACAAACTTGTCTCTTTGTCTCGCTTTCAATGGAAAAGATTTACCGGAGATCGTGGAGACGATATTACATTCTTTCGCTTGGCTACGACAGATTGATTCATAGTTTCGAATTTACGATCGAATAGCAAAAAATTAAAGCGAAATATTCGATTGAATGTGAAACTGTCCGAAAACAAAAACGGAACGGTTGAGTGATTAGCAAATTTACGAAAAAAAAAAGAAGAAAAATAATAATTCGTCGTTTTGTTTTCTCTTGCGTCGAGGAACAGACAAAAAGTACTATGTATTTTATGTATACCTCTGTGGCGCACATCCATGATAGAATTGGGATGTGAGGCACGTTCCCTTTTTACCTGTAATCTGTGAAATTTGCTAGTCAGCTTTTTACGTATTTTCGACGGATAATCAATGATTGATTGAAATTAAGAAAAATGTTTCAGACGTTACAATATTATAGTTGCTCGATGTGGCATCCGCTATTTTATCATGGCAATCAAGCGATATTATTAGATCTTGTTAATTGATAAAGTCGAATAATATGGAATTAAAGGTAATAGTTCAACAGCAAAAATGAATGTGTGATATTTACGATAACTATTGGAATAAACCATTATGATTCGAATTCCGGTTGCGATGGAAAATAACCACGCTTTAATTTAATTTATTTAAAAATTATCAAGGTCTAATAATATCCACGCAACTGCGATCAAATAACATTACTCGTTATGTACAGTTTGTATGTAAGCCGACTTTCCTCGGACTTACCCACAACATTCTACGAATAATTTAATATAAACGATCGTACAATTACGAATTGAGCGATTACAATTGTGTCCGCGCCTAATCGTCGAGAAACATATTTTTCCCATTGTACAGCAGTGATTTGAAGTAATTCAGGGCGATATGATAAATAAACGAATTGAACAGACACTTAACTTTTAGTTTTACGTGTTGTTTCACGTTACGGACTACCCGAAAAATGTAATCTCTGCTGTTGATGAATCGTGAAGATTTCAGAGTGCAGTTATCCTCAACTTCCTGATTGACCGATGCGTCATTTGCGCCATCTTACGACCAATGCCGTTAAAGACACACGGGTTTGAGCGGTTTGGGCCGAGTGCCAGGGGCTGCTATCAACAAAGCTTTTAACGAAATTAAATTTGTTTTTCGGGCAATTATCAAATCCGGTGCTTGCGAGTGTGTTAAAAGTGAATATTAGCCTGGATAGTGATTGAAACGCTATACAGCACTCTGCGATTAGAAGCTTCGAATCGTAGAGTCGGTTGAACGCATCGCGTCTCATCGAGAAGTTATCACCGGATACAGGACGATTGACTGACATGTCTTGCTTTGATCGTTTCTACGTATAACAATATACGTATACGACAATGAGCGTCGCAGCGTCTCAACGATCGTCCAAAAAACAATGTAAGTCCAAAGATCCGAATTATTTCCCGTTAAGTATGAACTTTTCGTGCTCTAATAGAAATGACTCTAACCTCACTTTTTACGTATCAGATAAAATGGCGGCGAAAGGAACCGCAATTTCGAATGCACCCGAAAACAATTCCGCCGACCAATATGTGGAATATGATATCGAGGAGAAGCCTCAAGTTTCCATCGGTAGTGACGAACAAACCGAGTCGAGCGAACAATTCATTAGCTGGTCACAGATTTGTAGAGTCTGCGCCAATCCCAATGATCACATTATACCTATATTCGAGGCTGAGGGAGCGGAGCATGACTTGATCAACAAAATTCACAAATATCTGCCGATTCAGGTAATTTCAAATGTTCACAATCTCAAAAATACATAAATCCATTTAATAATTATATAATTTGGCGATACGAGGATGCGAGCAAACTCGGTAACTGGTTGAATAATTCAAATATTCTTCGATTCGTTTCTCCAGGTTTCCAAGACGGATACTTTGCCTCTGCAACTGTGCTATCATTGCGCAGCTACGATACTTGCGTGGCACGAACTTCTCGAAGGCTGCTTGGATGCCGAGAATCAACTTTTGCAGATGCAAATTGAACAAACCGAGAAGCAACAATTGGAAATAAAATCCGGCCAAAATCTCAACGAAGAGCAAATCGATGATCCGGAACAAACAATTATGGAACAAGACGAAGAAGAGGCGATGGAGCATGTCGATATCGGCGAAGAGCCAACGAAAAGGTACGGTACAGTCTATTTTTTTACCAACATTCGACTAGACATAAAATACTTTGAGGGGAGGAAAACCAATCATGCGTACCGCAAGAGGCGCCCGATAACGTTGGTGCTTAAAAGAAAAAACGATAATTCCGTCCAAAAATTCTTGAACTAAATAAACAAAAATGCTAATAAAAAAACAAAAATCGCTGCCCATCCAGTGGAAATGCCCAGGAATCGGGAAATCTTGGAAATCACGAAATTCTAGACGAAGGCTGTGAAGAAGCCAAGCCCGTAGTCAAGCTTTGACTGTTTTGCAGGTCGGATAGAGCGAAGGCAACATTTAAAGTATTCCTTGAAATGGCGCATAATGTATATCGAAGAACGAGAAGATCGACGGTCCTAGTTAAAGACGAAAAACCCATGGAGATACAAAAAATAGACGATTTTTCCCTAACCGGGATAAGCCCGAATTTACAAGTGTCCGTGGATGAAAATCCGGAGCGTCAGATTGAAAAGACTTCGAGGAAAACCTCAGCGAGGAACAAAAAATCTCCAGTCTCAAAATCCGATACGCAAAACGAAGAAACAATAAATCGCGACGATGATACGAGTCCGGACGAGGACGACGAAAAAAACACCAGGGTAAAATGCAACATCTGTTCTCGTGAGTTTTCTCACATAAAGGAACTTAGCGAACACGTCAAAGAACACAAAAAAAAACATTCGGCGGGCAAAAAACCCTATAAATGCAACGAGTGTTTCAAGATTTTTCGCATCAAGGAATCGTATCTTCGTCATCTCAGAATTCACCGAGACGAGAGACCGTTCACGTGTCACGTCTGCGGCAAACAATTTCGCGACTCCGGTAGTCTTTCACGACACGTGAGAGACGTTCATGAAAAATTGAAAAAGTACTCGTGCGATATCTGCGCCACTAGCTTTTCGTCCAAGGCGACGCGCGATGATCATCGACGCATTCACACCGGTGAGAGACCCTACTCTTGCGACAGTTGCAACAAAACGTTCAAATCACGGGCCTGCCTTTACACTCACAGTAAATTGCACACCGACGAATTTCCCTATCCTTGCGCATATTGCGAGAAAAAGTTTCGTCGCAGACAGGAAATGCTCGTACACGTAACAACGCACACCGGCGAGAAGAATTACAGCTGTGACGTTTGTTCCCGACGTTTTCGTGTCAAGAACGAAGTAAAGAGGCACAAAGTAACGCATTCGGAGGAAAAACCTTACGTTTGCGCCACGTGCGGTCTGAACTTTCGACAAAAACGTTATCTCAACAATCACGTGAAATCGAAACACTCGCAGCGCTCCAACGATTGAAAGGGAGGAAAAACGGGAACAGAGCAAAAAAAGACAGAGACTATATCAAAAAACAAAGCAACGCGGATCACGAGAGAGGTCAACGATACTCAAATCTTCTTGCGTTTTATTATTTTTCCAGATCGAGCGAAAGGAGAGAGACAAAATTTGGCAATTTTCTTAAAAAAGAAACAGACGCGTGGGTGGAAAGCGCAACGAGGCGTACGACGAGACTCTCCCGCCGAGGCCAACGACAACTCCCGTGTAAGACCGACGAGTATTCATTGGACGAAAGAATCAAAGCTCGAAAAAAGACCCAGAGCGCGAGACTCTCGTGCGACAAATGTTCGAGAATTTTCAAGAGAGCGATTAATTTGAAGAAACACACGAAAAATTGTGCTAAAAACGAAAAACCGAAAGAAACGATAAAATTGAAGCACAAGAATAACCACCCGGAGACGCCGAATGAAGCGAGTTCGTGGGACGATCTCGAGACTTCCCAAAAAGGACGAAAATCGAATTATCCCTGTCTATACTGCGACCACACATCGACAAAGAAAAAACTCCTGGAACTTCATACGCGCGAGCATCACGAGAGAAATTTGATTCTCGACAAGAGACAAAAGCGAGACATCGACAATGACCTTGTAACACGCGCCAGGATGGAGGCAAACGGACGTGTGTATTATCACTGCGACGATTGTGGCAAAAATCTCTTCTCGCCTTACACTTTTTTCTGGCACATGAGAATTCACACGGGCGAGCGACCCTTCACTTGCCACTTATGCGGCAAACAATTTCGGGTCAATCAGGGTCTCGCTCGTCATCTTCGCGAGACTCACGCCGGTATCAAAAATTTCTCTTGTGATATTTGCGGTCGAATGTTCTCGACGAAACGTAACGTGGACGATCATCGAAGAATTCACACGGGTGAACGTCCGTTCGTCTGCAACATTTGCGGCAAAGCTTTCAAACAAAAAGCCTCGCTGTTCGTTCACAATCGCTCCCACACCGATTTATTTCCGTTCAAGTGTAATTATTGCGGACAGGGTTTTCGCACCAGGCCACCACTCGTTCTTCATCTGACCAAACACACCGGTGAAAAGCCTCACATTTGCGATATATGCGATCGCGCATTTCGTATAAAATACGAGCTCAAACGTCATCGCTTGATACATTTCGACGAGAAGCCTTGGCGTTGCGACGATTGCGAGCTCTCGTTTAGACAAAAACGATACTTGCTCAATCATCGTAGGATCAATCACAGCGATACAAAAATTACGAGAACGAGTGTGTAAAACGGAAACAGAACTTGTAACGGACAACGACGTCTCTCTCTCTCTCTCTCGTTTCAGATGCGGAAAAGCGACGACGGAGAATTTCAAGATGCGAGGGAGGTTGAAAATAACAAAGCGAAAGTCGAGGACGGTCGCTGACGATTTGGCTCGGTCGAGGATTCATCTGGATGGAAAAACTTACTACAAGTGTCGAGATTGCGAGAAGATTATCTCGAAGTCTTATAACTTTGTCCAGCATCGTGCGATACACATCTCGAAAAAACCTTACGAGTGTCGAGTTTGCTCGAAAGAATTTCGTTTCGCCTCGATTCTCAATCGTCATTTGAACGCTGTTCATGCTGGAACGAAGATGTTTTCTTGCGACATATGCGAGCGTCGTTTCGCGACGAGAACGACGAGGGACGAGCATCGTAGAGTTCACACCGGCGAACGTCCTCACGTTTGCGAGACTTGTGGCAAAGCCTTCAAGCAAAAAGCCTCGCTTCACGTACACGGACGTTTTCACGGTAGCCATTCGACGTATACGTGCGAAATATGCAAACGAGCTTTTCGACAGAAGCAAGATCTTGCTAAACACGAATTGACGCACACGGGCGATAAGCCACACTCTTGTACCGTGTGCGATAAGAAATTTCGCACGATCGGTTGTTTGAGGAGACACGCTAAGACTCATGAGAATTTGGAAAAAAGATATATTTGTGAACAATGCGGTATGGCTTTTGGTCAGAATCGTTATCTGAAAAATCACGCGAGAAACGTTCATGGGAAAAAGCATCGCAAAGAAATCTTAGACATTGTCGAAGCCCGATGAGGTCCGCGAAGTAACTTTGTCTCTCTCTCACTCTCTCTAACGTTGGCGACGAAAACTCGACGATTTATCTATACGGAAAATTGTATTTGTGTTCGCAGGTCGCGGGAACAAAGTGACGCAACGACGATGGCCACGACGAGTGCGAATGACGAGGAAAACGAGACAATGGTTTACGAGAACGAGACGGAGAGCGTCGTTTGTGAAAAGTGCGAAACGAGCTTTTACAAAATATCGGAACTCGTCGAGCACATGAGAAACGCTCACAACGATCGCGTTCATCACTGTAGTTACTGCGACTCGATTTTTCGTGCGAGCGAGGCTGCTTTTCGAGAACACGTGAAGAGCCACGAGACCAGTACGAGAAATAACAACGAATCGGACGATTCGGAGAATAATTTTGCAGGCTATCGTTACGAGATCAATATCCCGGGTAATTTGTCGAGAAGCGAGGAAATTTGCGAAGGTAGCGATCCTCTCAGACTCGAGGGAGAGTCGTCGGAGTCGCTGGAGGAATCGGCGCTGATCGAAAGAACGTCCGTCGATACGGGTCACGGTGTTGAATATCGTTGCGAATTTTGCAACTTGTTTATGCCGATATCGAGAGAGGATTTTCTTCAGCATGTACAAAGCCACTTGAAAAAATGTACGAGGTTGGTGGAAACTGTCGAAGCTCGAGAGAGAAAAACGACGAGTCAAGTTCGTATCAACCAACGCTCTTACATGTGCGAATATTGCGGCAAGACGTATACCTCGTTGATCAATCTTCGCGAACATCAACAAATCGTTCATCGCAATCTTAATCTCCATATGTGCGATCTGTGCGAGAGAAATTTCACCTCGCCATCGAAACTCGTTAATCATCGACGAATTCACAGCAAGGAACGCGCCAACGTATGCGAATATTGCGGTAAAACTTTTCGTACGGCTAACGCGATGCAAACCCATCTTCTGACTCACGACGACGATAATCGAAACGTTTGCGATATGTGCGGGAAGATATGTTCCACCAAGAGTCAATTGATCGAACACAAGAACGAGCATGAACAAAATTTGACTTTCGTCTGCGAAACTTGTGGCAAAAATTTTCACGCCAAACGTAATCTACTGAGGCATTTCCGCGTGCACAGCACGGATAAGACCTTCGTTTGCAAACATTGTCCCTCCAAATTTCGGCAGAAGAGATATCTGAGAGTACACACGACGATTCATCATCCGGACGAGGTGCTCGAGATCGTTTAAGAAGGGAAGAAGTAACTTCCGGTTGTGAGTGCTCTCGGCAGGCACTCGTTGCCTTATCGCGATAACTCTTACAGTTTTTATTGCTGTTAAGACTGTAAATTATGAGAAAAGAAATTGATTAAACGTTCTTTTTCTTCTTTTTATCGACCAAACCTCCGCAGATTCCTTTAATTTCTGGATCTCTGAAGATATTTCTCTATGACGAGCGGGGTGAAGCGAATCTCAGACTATCTTGTTGATAATCAGGACGAAATGTTGCAAATTACAATTAGCTTCTCTTCTTTATAAATCTTTTGCTTTCAGATCAGAAAAACCTCGCAGCAAAACGAAAGTGAAGATTGTGACGTCGAAGGATGCCTGTAAGATTGACAATGAAGTTGAAACTAGGGAATGTTCCGAAAGACTTTGTTCATTGGACTGCGAGGCGAACCGTGAAAATACCGAAAGTTCCTGTACAATTCGGCAAAATCGTAAATCCGTTCGAAAAAGTATTTTTTCGAAGGCTCTCGATCCTGAGACCATCGACGACGAAAACGAAACCCTCGAATCTCGTTTAACGAAGAGCAGAGGAAAGAAGCGAATTTCCGATGATCCTTACGTTTGTAACTTGTGTGGCAAGAAATTTCGTCTGCGAGATAGTCTAAAGTCTCATTTACGAATTCACACCGGCGAGAAACACTTAACGTGTCATATATGCGGCAAACAATTTGCTCAGAGTGGCTCCCTTTATTATCATCTCAGACATGTTCACGGAGGAGTGAAAAATCACAGTTGCGACATTTGCGGAAAATCTTTCGCGATGAAAGCGACGATGGAAGATCATCGTCGTTCGATTCACACCGGTGAACGTCCTTACGTCTGTGACTCTTGCGGCAAAACGTTCAAGACGAAATCCTCGTTGTACATACACAGCCGAATTCACACCGAGACTTATCCTCACTCGTGCAAATATTGTCAAAAAACTTTTAGATGGAAACAACAGTTGATCGGACATCTAACGATTCATACAGGCGAAAAGAATCACAGTTGTGATTTATGCGGCAAAGCTTTCGGCGTCAAGAATCATTTGACGAGGCACAAACGAATTCACATTACCGAGAAACCTTATACGTGCTCAAAGTGCGGCGCGAGTTTTGGCCAAAAACGATATCTAACGAATCACGAGAGAACGAGACACGGACAAGAAAATCGCGATGAAAGAATTTTGTAAACCTTTTTTCTTTAAATTAATTTAATCGAATTTTTTTATAGACATTTGAGACTTTTCTAAGCCTAAAATGTAATAACAAAAACGAGATATGCCAATGATTGTCTTGGACGGTGAAAATAGACGAATGAACATTTTTCCGGAATTTGTGATAGCTCGATACGATTAAAATAAAGTTTAACCAAACGTGAGAATGGCAGTTTTCTCGATGAAAAGGTAAATCGATTTTCTCTCTTCAATTTTCAGAATCCGTCGTTTGTTTATCAAGTTCGTTACGTCTCGTGGGCATATCCGGGCAACGATAGACGTGATACTACAAGAATAAAATAGTCAATATTTATTTCACGAGCCAGAGAGCGAATAATTCCCCATACGTACGTTGTAAGAAGCCTCGTCGACGATATGCCGAGGGTTCCAAGGACACGGCATCTTGATCAAATCACCGATCAGGCATCGCTCGAGATGAGACTGTAGCTTGCTCATTTCCATTCTGTGAGATTTGTCCAGTGGACATATTATTATCGGATCTACCAGCAAAGAGTAGTTGTGAGATTGTTTGGGCGAGCTAGGCTCGTTGTCATTTTCGACAATTGTATTTTCAGCCATTCTTCACGTCCTGTGTGAAAAAAAATTGACGCTTCTAATGTTTTCAACTTACGATCGAGGTGAGTATATATGTATATGTATGTAAATAACTTTTTTCCTCACTGACAAGGTTTGATTACCTACATGGCTTCATACACACAGTTATGTATGACCTTGAGCCGATGTATTGAATTACGGACTTCAATATCAGATATTTTTGAAAATGGTGTCTGCGTTTAGTCGTCAGAATCAAAACGGTAGAATTAAAATATTGCTTTCGACAGGCTAAGACGTCTCGTTACTGTAGGGGATAACTAAGCACCGAGATCTCTGACTTCCGTTCGACCTTCATTTGCTATCGAGGATGAATGTAAACACACTGAATCGGCCTCGAGCACGTATTCCGTCGTCTCTCTTTGTTGTTTACGTCAAACGGAATATAGGAGAAACATTTTTTGCAATTCTACGAATAAAAAATACATCGCCACGAAATATCTTTGAAAGGATTTATTATGATTATTATTCAATACAAAATTGGTAATCGTGGTTCGTTCCATTCCAAATTACAATTACATCTTTGCCGATCTGATAAAACGTGGATGGGGAATGGAACGAGATGAAAATGTATTTGAATTACATAAACCGAAAAATGAAACTTAACGTCACGAAGATAAAAAAATAGTGATTCCCTTAATATTATCTACTTATGCTTGTTGTATATTCTTAACTATTTTTAGGAATGTACCTTAGAACTCAGGGACGTGAACTTACATTGCATTTAATGTAAAAAGAAAAAACTATTAGCAATAATGGAACTTCAACCCTAATCTTTTAAAATTATAGCAAAATTTAAAACAAACTTATCTTTTTCATTATTAATACTTTCGAATGAACTTTCGGTATACCAGCTGGCATCGTAGATTCTCCAACTGGGATAAAATCGATCTAGTCCTTTTTTTCATTCGTCTTGTGAAAAATCAACCAACGTCATCGATAAATGTATTATTCGGTTTAGGCAGAATTATCACGTGGTTTTATTTTTCCGGTAAAAACGGATTGGTGTTCTTATCTTCCGAAGTATTGGATTTTTCAAAATTCGCTGCGCATCTTGGCATCCTTCTACCAGAGCTTTCCGTCTCGGCCTCGTTTGATTTGGGATTTTCGAGTTTCGAAGCTATTTGCGAGTTTTGCGGCACAGATGCGACGTTTTCTTTGTCGCTATTTTTCGACATCAACTTGATTCTCTCAAATCTTCCACCAAGCTGATTGTCGATGAAACGATCGGTCTTGGACGATCTCGATTTAATCGGAGTGAGTGCCGGAAAACCGGCATCGTCGTTCTGCGGATTATCCGCCGAACATTTCACAGCTGTGCTCCATTCTTTTGGCTTCGTACCGGCCGACGCAACTGAGGCGAAGGTTTTATTGGAATTGGACATCTTGAGACTCGCGTCCCGAGAATGTGAGCTTATGTTTGAAGATCGAGATGTTGCGTCGCGTTTAATGGATTGGTTTGGTAATTCGATGTTTTTCTCCTCGCGTGCTTGCTCGTTATCCAATTTAACTGTCTCATCGGTCGATGATCTGATCGAGACGCAACTACGATCGAAGATTTCATCTGCGTTGCGAGGTAATTCGTCAGTATTGGTCGTTCTGGTATTATCCAACATAGAGGCGTTTGCTGATAGCGCGATCGACTCTGAGTGAGCGGCTCGAACGATTTTCTCTGTGTCGATGCCCTACGAGTTACGAAGAGGAATATCTTCAAACGATTTAATGATTGACGTTAATATTAATAGAATGGAACAAATATGAATTAGAATAGAATTTACCACAGTTTTTTTGGGACGCGGATTGTTGATCGGAATTGGCGCTTCATTTACCAACTCCTGATGCCTTTTACGCTCCATTTGACGCCACCGCTTGTTCTGACTCTTAGAAAGACCTGACATGGGACGCAGTATTGCCTTGGATTCTGTATTCTTCATAGGATCGTATGTACCACCACAATAGGGTTCCTGTTACGAAAGAACAAAGAAATGAAAAGTAGGAATAACATTTTATGTAATTTTGTATTAAGTAAATATAGTAACGATATTATATTTTAAGAATTAATGAATATTTACTGCGTCCCAGTCCTCCTCTGCTGGTACTTCTTGAGATTTAGGAGTAGACACGACTGCGGCAGCCAAGCCTGGTGCTTCCACGGGCAGACACACTGCAGTGCTCATTAATTCAGGCAGATTTTCGCATTTGCTTCTCCAGTGATCCTACATGGAAGGAGATACAAAAATTGTAAGCGATTTGTATCGCTAGGGTGCAAGTTGTATGATTGTTACCTCATAAGCGAATTTATCGATGATATGCGTTGCATTCCAAGGACATCTGAGCTTCTTGTCCAACGGATGATTTTTCAAGCATTTTACGAGATGATATTGCAATCTACTTCTCAGAATTCTGTGCGCCTCGTCGAGGGGACACGTTACATAGTTATCGGGCATCAACATATTGAGAAGAATGTTAAATCCTCAATAATAATTATGTAACGCGAAGTGGTTGTTGGGTCGAGTGACAAAACTCTTGCAAGTTTCTGAAACGCGAGGAGGAAACGATGAACATGAGGTGGTTGGCGATGAGTTATAAAAGAAAGCCGACCAACGTTCAGCTCGGTATAATCCGTCCAATAAAGTGTCGAAACAATTCTTAAACCAAAGTAAAGACGTGTCGTTCTATATTCAACGCCGTTTATGCTCAACAAAGTTTGCCGACTCCGCAAAAAAGCATTTATGAGTGTTAGGAGAATAAGCAGTTAGTTCGTTTTTTGGACGCTACTTGACAGTGGCGCCACCGATGCCTTGCTGTTCAAATCCTTTGTCCTCCATGTACGAATTTTATTATCAAAATCTCTCTGAACTACAACCGTAGGATCAAGATCGATAGCCAGGTGGCGAATATGTACGAGGAATTTACAATAAGATTATCACTTTCGTTCGAGCTCTGAACGAAAATTCTATAGAACTAAATCCATACACTGTACTCACCCTTTCGTAGTTATGATCACGCTGTTCAACTTCTTGAAAGGTGAGCAGACCAAACGACCGTTCAAGAGCAAAGCTCAACGTACACTAACGTTGCACACTTGGTTCGCTTGGTCGGTAACGTTAGACCCTCTTTGGCTCTCTCGAAACCCCCTACTCCTCTTTGGCGCATTTATTGTATATGTGCCCCGTAACGCCGAACAAATTCCTCAACGGATTTTCATTTTATTGCAACGTAGGTAAACAGGACGAAGAACCGAGTGTCATTGTTTTGTTTCTTTCGTACTTGTATATTCTTTCTCTTTACGTACATAGATTCGCCGAGCAAAGACCTTCGAAATTTGTTTTGAAACGATCCTCAAGGCCAGCCAAGGTTACAGAGCTTTTTCATACAGCTGTTGACCACATTTTCTTTCATTTTCGTTACGTTTATAAACAAATTCTTAGTGATAAAAAAAATTCTGTTATAAGGCGTTGAAATGCAATGAAACCGAAAAAAAGAATATCTTACGAATCTCTCGGGGACGCAAGGACGCGAGGCGTTGCGACACATGTGTATAAGAACGAATGTCAACGCCAACCTAAGAATTCCGTAATATTTTGAGATCTCCGCAAGCATGGAAGAGTATAGCAAGAAAAAGAAGTCTCTATAGTTAAATAACCTTGCTCGTGTACGCGTAATACATCCATACATACATGTGTAAACTATTTATAAAATTTGAGTTCGGGGTGTTGGAAACGTTTCGTCATTCTCCCCCTTCGAGTTCGTGTATTATTATTATTATTATCCCAAAATACACAAAGGGGGTGCTGACGTGAGATTTCTTCTGGTAAAATGTATAATCCACGGAAGCTTATCTGTACACTATAAATTCTAGTTTCTCCATCCACAAAATACGACATAGATGCATTATTATTATTCCTGCCATTATTACCATGACGATAATTATTTTGCAAGAATTTCAAAGATCAAGGGCATGTAGGCATCTCGATGAATATAATTTAGATCCGACACTGGATAAAAGCGGCGGGCATGCGATTTTGTAAACAAATCCGCACGATATAAAATAAGCATAAGTCGGCGATGCCTGTTGGTATTCTCTGGAGAAGAGTGGTGGAAATGCGAGAAACGAGGAGAGAAACTTTCGTACAAATATATCAGTCCGAACGCGGCACGCTCTATCCCGTTTCACGAAAACTCCCTCGAGTGTGGGTTCGTCTCTAAAAAGACGTTGACAACGATTCACTGTTCTCGGGTTCCTAAAGTGCAGTAATAGTCTCTACGAACGTCTGAAACTCTACTAAAGTGATCCTTTCCGCAAGAGATATATAAGATAATTCCTCGAACGTACAAATATTTCTACAGAGGCCACGATCTTTAACAATCTCGTAAATACTGAAATTCGGTTAAACGCGACGCACATCCGAGGACAAAAAATCGCTCTATATATTTAGAACGTTACGCAGGATTTTTAACCGAGATCCGACGTCTTTTTGGACGACAAAGGTTAAGTGACAAAAGGAACCCGCCTTTTTTCATCCGCCATGTCGCAACGTCCTTAATATTCGGAAGCACATTTTTGTAAATAGAAAGAAAAGAAGAAAAAAACATTCGCGAAGATGCAGCGAGTCCTGAGTTTTCAGATGGCTCGAGGCTTTGGTGAATCAAGCGAATTCGTGACAAAACGTATGTGTTTCTCGTTTTTATTCTCCGTCGGATTTCTCTGTCTTCTTTGTGGATTTTTGGTCGGCCGATTTGCCGCCGCACGCGCTGTTGATATAAGAGCAGAAAAAACGAGATTACAACTTGCCGGCAACGGTCTCGAGAACAGCGAATATCTGCGTGAAAATCTCATACGCCTGCTCGGTGAAAATTCATTCGATTATGTCACGTATGTTTACCATTTTCTATGTGCCATTGTTTTTTCTCAACAGAATGTATATTTCAATTTATTTTTATTCTTTTTTCGAGACAGAAACCGACGGGACGAGGAGGAAGCTCGTAGGATCAAGAATGATCTTCTGGATCTTCAATTGTTTAATCGTGTCGAGGGAAATCGATCCTGCATCGTGGCCACCGTTCGCGGTGCACAAGAGCCTGGTACGATATTTAATTTATAGGAAAAAAATGTAAAATACAAAATTTAAATTACCTTAGGCAAATTTTAAAATGGAAAAAAATAGAAAATAAGTATGTAAAATAATTATTGTCGCAGATAGACACGTCGTAGTATCAAGCTCGGCTGAGGGAATGAGCGTTGTCATGGAATTATCAAAAGTTATGAAATCCTTAAACGAGGACTACGACTGGAGTCCACGTAGGACAATCACTCTCATGTTGTCCCTCGAAACGAACAATTCTTGTAAATCCTATATCGAGGATTACGTGCGAGAAAACGTGGTCGCTTACATAGAACTCGATCTACGGACGCTCGGAGGTTTGTATTTGGAAAAGCAATAAATTATTTTTTTTTTTTATTATTTATTTTTTTTCCAGAAAGCGGATACTTTGTCGCGACTGGCTCGGACATCGTTCGGTCTAGCATTTTGGAAGCGAGTGCTGGTGTTGAGAATCCAAATAACGATAATCTTGGCGAGAATCCAACCACAATAAAAACTTGCCGAGAAATTATTTGTCCTGCTTCTCTTCCGCGACTCAGACTCGATATACCGAATGCTGCCCTAACGTTTGTGGTAAAATTCATTTTTGTTGTACAACGCGTGTTGGATGTATTGTTGACGAGGGAAGAGTTTATATTTGTTTTCAACGTTCATTATTGTTTCAGAACCCGATGAATTCATCGAGCCACAACGAGAGTTCGGAAATCGGTGTCGCCTATTGTCGAGCAATTTCACAAATAATCGGTAGCAGCGTATGGAGATTGTCGGAAATGACGCTTTTCAAGTGGGATCCACGCGACGACAATATCGATATAATAAACATTGTCGAGCCCCTGCAATCTACGGATTACAGTAAACACGTAGAAACTTTAAACTCAGAAATTGACAAAATGACCAGTTATATAGCAAATTTCAATCACAAAATTGACGCTATAGAAACAACAAAATCGCTTCAAGTTCGTATGGCGAACGATTTGTCGATGAAAGTTAGACGTGTAATGTTGTGTAACGATGACGATTTGCGGTCGAGAACAGACCTGGTAACTCTTCGAGAAATTGTTAAAGATTCGACGAGCGACATTGGAAATTATCTTCATGAAATTGCGATTTGTTACGAAAAGGCTAACGAACTTTTGCAGGGGGACATTACGCGATAAGTGGAATAATTTTGAGATTGATGTTTACTCGTTCGCATCTAAACGTTTTAAAGCATATTAGTTTTCAATTATTTACAGAACGATACAAAATTTATCCAAAGAGCATAATTTTGTAAATATCAATTCTTATTCGTAATTGACTTCGTTTCGAAAACGAAATTCGTGCCTTGACAAACGTAAACCTTTCCTTTTCGATCGAATGTTGAATTTATGTATTTTCGGGAAATTTCCACATCGATAAGAATGTCGTCGCATTTTTCTTATTTATTCAGCTGGACGAAAGAATTTGGTAATTACAATTAGTTTATGTACAAATTATATTCTTGTACCAAACTCTTTTAGTAGAATTTATCCGAACGTTATAATTTTGTTAATTTCAATTCTTATTCGTGATTGATTTAGTTTCGAAAACGAAATTCGTGCATCGACAAATTTAAATCTCTTATTTTCGATCGAATGTTTAATTTATGTATTTTCGTGAATTTCCCATATTGATAAGAATGTCGCGTTTTTCTTATTTATTCAGCTGGACGAAAGATTTTGGTAATTACAATTAGTTTATGTACAAATTATAGTCTTATACCCAGACTCTCTTAGTACAAACCGAAGAATTCTGGTTAACCATAGTCGAAGTGTTGTTGCGTATCAAAGGCACCGTTATTTTCAGCTCGCAGAAATCTCTGACGAGATTAACGAGCTCTAAAATCGTCCCGTTTCCCATAATCTGGAAGAGAATGGACAATCGTTCCAATAGCCCGTTCTTCCGTACCTCCCGTGGGACTCGGAAATCATCCGCTTCGAAGTAAATGAAAATTTTCATCCTGGCAAATGCGTGAAGGCTTTATAGCCCAGTTCCCGCTCGAATTGTTCAGGATTGATCGAGCCGTTTATAGCTTCGCAATTTGCGTTGAATACTGAATAAGCGCTCACTTCTCCTTTCTTCTTTGGGCCGGTTCTTGTGTTTATCCAAATGAATATTAGAGCGGTTACGATGAAATAAACTGCGCCAAATTCCCAATGGATCGCAATTATGTACAGCGTGGCCCATAGTAAAAAATGGAGGAGATAGGTGACTTGTTTCAGTACAGGATTTTCCGGTGGCGTAATATCAATACTTTCTTCGGACCCGATGCTTTCAATGTCATCCCTGTCCTGTAATCTTTCAATCCTCAACGTTAAAGTACTATAATTATCTAATAATTAAAATCACGAAATTGCATATCGTTAAAAGGTAATCCTCGAGTCAGACTATTTACGATGATCGACTATTGTAGGTTCGCAAAATTTTCAAAGTACGAGGACTACCTTAATCACAAAACGTTTGCAAGGGTGGGACGTAGAACGTAAAGATTTCATTACCTCCGTCTCTCGAACATCCACGAGTCTCTCGGTCCACGTTACTGCACCTTTCAATGAATTCTTCGCACCTTCGATCATCGCTTCTCGTCGTTTTTTCGTTCTATACGCTGCTAGTCTGGCCTCCATTTATAAATTACTCATTATATTCGTTACGGCGAATAATGTGTCTTATCCTCCCAATCTTTCTCGAGCCTCGGATTTAAAATATCACGTAAATATTGCGTCCGACACTTGACACGTTTCCGTTTTCGTTTTTTTCGCAAGTGTTTTCGTCAACAATTTATACTGTCGACCACTGTCGACCTTGAGCACAATCCCCTCTCGTATTTTCGAAAGTTATATGCTCCATGGTTGTATGAAAATTACAATGTGAAAATAGTAACGTGTCCGTCGTTTGCTATTTCAGTAAGAGATGGCGTTGAACGGGTTCGCTTCTTGGCCGCGAGATCGCGCTACGGAACTACAGATAACTTCGCAATGGTCTCATTGATGTTCGACAAAAAAACGTGCCCCTTCTCGACGTTTAAAAATTAAAGAATTCGAAGATGGAAATGTGATGTAATTACCCTTCCAAGAATGATATTTCACGGTATTATTTCTACAGATAGATAAATATACGTCTCTACGTGGTCTGATGTAACTAACTATATAAAACAAAGGCATCGAATATCACTTGCATTCATTAATCATTCAGAATTCTGACAGTATCTCTGGATCACAATGAGATAATCAAATTCAGTTTGACATTTCTTGACCGATGATCCGAAATACTTGAATGTTGTTCGTGTTAAATCGTGAATTTATGCAGCAACATGAGTATCAACGTCGGCTGTTCTCTCTCTATAAACCTTAATACATAGATAATGATCGGCTCGCGGACTATCATGCTCATTATAGTCACATCTGCCGCCGCTATTCTGATCTATATTTATGCACAGCTGATAAAATAGCCGGCAGAGCATAAAATTTAATTTCGGCTCATCTTCCAGTCTCGGGAAGAAGACGGTCTCGACAATGCAAACGTACGCACGTGCTGTGCGCGTATATCGATTAATCTTTTTATACCTGCTCCATGTATATAGAGAAGGACCAAAGTATTGATATCTCGTATATACTAACGTGATCTGCGCGGGCCACAGCTCGTGTACCCTCCATAAGATATATTATAGTGGTAGGTGAGTTTTACACTTACGAAAAGAGAATCAAGCCCATGCAGTTTCCACGACCCTCGCCTTTGTTATCGATCACAAGAGACACCGCATAGGCCCTAGTCCCTTTTCGAAGCTGTACATCCTCGCAAACACGAGAGAGACGTACCAAAGAACAAGAAACGTCTTACACAATTTTTAAATATATTTCACGATCGATACGTTATTTCGTTTAATTATAAACTCGTACAATAAATAAATAATGGAATAATAAATTTAAAGACGTATAATTCGGCATGAGGTGACACGTTCGTCGTACTCGTGTATATTTGACATAGATGGAAATACAACTTATCGAACTTTATTTAACTCAATTAACACCGTGTAAATTTGTTTCTTAGCTTATTTATCATCGGCCCGTCGATTTCGACATCAACTCGAGTCACACTATCACTCATTGCACATGCACACCGAGATAGAATAGTGACTTGGATACACGAGAATTGTCAACAACGTACGGTGACGAGATTTTATTGTCCCACGAAATGACTTTTTACCACGAGGCTGCCGCACGTGTATTTTCACTTTTAGTCGATCACGTCGCCATTGAGTGATTGGTGAGTGATCCGAACGGAGGATTCCTACATCTGCATCGGTTGTGGAAGTTTCCCGCTCAAATATATATCGAGGGTGTTTTCACGCGGGAATTTTTGAAGGTACGTTTCAGGAGCTATACTTTTTTTGTTCGTAGTACAAAAATTATGAGCCAGCAAAATTGTTGTTGAAAATATTCTTTAATTGAATTTCTTCACGAGTCTGAAACGATTATCGTCAAAGAATCGAGAGTGAACGTATGTACAGCGCTCGCGCGTAGGGATCCAATTTACAAGAGAAAGTTTGTCCACTGTAACGTCATTATTATATCGTTGTATATCACTCACTTTATATACCGGACAAAATGCTTTTAGTAAACGTACATGATCACGAAAATTACACTCTCGTATCTCTGTCACGTCATCATTTATCGTTCGTACATATTTTATTTTTATTATAGTAAAAATATTATTTTTAGTTTTTTCTTGTATATAAAAAGTTCATTGATACAAATAGAAAAAGATTCAATGTTTCAAGAGCCTGGAAAAAGATAAGATTAAAATAATTTTTAACTGAAATTCCGATACGTTTATCACAACGAATCATATTTGTCGTTGCGTAGTTTATAGTTGCTCATAACTTTTTTGTATTCTCGCAGTGCAAAAAGAAGTAATCGAAGATGCCGTCCGAGACCTCGCCGACCCATGAAAGTGCAGCGGATCACCAGACTGTAACGGATAATGAAAATGCTGATAAAACGAGGAAGAACAAATTTCACGTTAATTTTCACGAGATTAATAACGGGGATGGTGACGAGGAAGTCGGGGAGGAAATAGAAAATGTGCCGGAATTGGATTCGCCTCAATCACCGAGACAGAGAAATGGCTCAACGGGCAATATTACCGCTGAGATTAAACCAGAGGGACGAGTTTTGGTACTTTACACTGGTGGAACCATTGGGATGGTGAGAAACAAGAGGGGAGGTGAAAAATAATTTTTTAACATATTAAAAAACGATAATTGACAAGTTATTCTCTCACTTTTATTCAATTATGCTTGAAATTTTATCGCTTCAGCCCTCGCACCTATTGCTAATACTTTCGTCAAGACGGTCAAGAAATATCCTCACATGCACGATCCCGTTTATGCGAAAGAGAGATTTGGGCTTTTAGGCCCTCTAGTTTTACCGTAAGTTATTATAAACAAATATTCCAAACATAAGTGCGCACAATCACGCAATCACAATGGGAAAATCACAATTTTTGTTACAGATTATCAGGAAACGACAGTCGTCGAATAATCTACAATGTTCTCGAGTACTCGCCACTTTGCGATTCCAGTAATATGACAATGGACGACTGGATTCGCATTGCGATTGACATAAAAGTAAGAGAAAATGGTTCTTGTTACGTCTCTCAATTCTGAAGTCTAATTGAGACACTCGGTTCAAAAGTCAATCATCGACGTATGACGTAATTATGCTCGACAAAGTCGAACGATTAATTCTCCCGTAATTCGTCACTCTTATTCTCCTTTAAATGGCAAAAAATAGAGCGCAAATTACTCGTGACCTTGCAAGTCTCGCTAAACGCCTGTACAACAATTTATAATTTCCTCTCGTACGAATTATTGTAAAATCATTTTTTTTCTGCGTTCATAGGAATCCTACGAGTTTTTCGACGGATTCGTTATTCTTCATGGCACGGATACCTTGAGCTACACGGCATCTGCACTCTCCTTCATGCTGGAATCTCTCGGCAAGACGGTCGTGATAACGGGCTCTCAATTGCCGATATTCGACGCACGTAGCGATGGTCTGATTAATTTTCTTTCCTCCCTCGTTATCGCCGGCAATTACAATATCCCGGAAGTCTGCGTTTTCTTCGGCAATCATCTAATGCGAGGTAATCGCACGAGTAAGATGGCTTCGGCTGCTTTCGAGGCTTTTGCATCACCGAATTGTTCACCTCTCGCTATTGCAGGAATCAAAATCGACGGTAAAGCCGAAAAAAATATTTTTTATGAAATTATTGTACAATAATAATAGCAATAATACTGATAACTAATGATTTTGTCAATTACAGTCGATTACAAATCTATCTTCCGACCTTGCGCTCTGGAAAAATTTCACGTCCACAAGACCCTCAATCGTAATGTCGGACTTCTTCGAATATTTCCCAGCATAACGAGCGATCTCGTAAGAGCTTTTCTTCAGCCACCTATCGAAGGTGTCGTTTTGCAAACCTACGGTGCTGGAAATGTTCCTAACAATCGTTCCGATATCTTTGCCGAGATACGAGCTGCTACGGATCGAGGAGTTATCATAGTGAATATAACGCAATGCACGAGAGACGGTGTTACCGATATCTACGAAGCTGGAAAATTACTCGTCGATGCTGGTAGGGAAGACACACATGTTTGCATCATAGTTGTTTATAAATAGAAGCTCTTAAATGAGTCAATATTGACAATCGCTCAGTTGTTTTTCACGAAACGTAACTTTGCTCTAAAAACCATTTTAATCGATAGGGGTGACTCTCGGTTACGACATGACTCCTGAGGCAGCCCTCACGAAACTTGCTTACGTTCTCTCCAAGCCAGAATGGGATGTCGAGACAAAGAGAAAAACTATGGAAACGAGCCTACGAGGTGAAATGTCTACCGGCAAACGGATTAATGTTCAGGATAACGCCGACGTTATGAAAACACTGGGTCTTCATACCGAGGCACAATTGCTCGAGCTCGCACCGATTATATTTCCAGCGATGATGAGCGAGGCTGTCGTTGCCGGAAATTTCGCAAAAGTCGAGTCTTTGCAAAGCTACGTATGGTCTTTTCTCAATTTTACCCTTTAATTTTTAATATTTTTTATAAAATCAGTAAATTTATCACACGAGTTCTTTTTATCGTTGCTTCAGGGTGCCGACATATCGCAGCCAAACGCAGATCGTCGAACAGTTCTTCACGTTGCATGTTGCGATGCTGACACCGACGTTGTTCGACAACTTCTCGAAATGGGTGCGAACGTTCATATGAAGGACAGATTCGATCGAACGCCGCTCACCGACGCTGTCGAGAACGATCGGCACGAGGTTAATAATAATACTTTGTTCTCATTATTAAAATTATTCTGTATTCAAATATTTCTCTGTTTCAATTTAAATATTTCTCGTAGATAATATTATTGTAATTCATATACCGCTCTATCTTCGTTTACAGATAATCGAGCTTCTTTTGCAATGTGGAGCTCATCTTCATGAAAATGCTTTGCTTCTCGGCGGAAAATTGTGCTCGGCCGCTACTTCCGGAAACTTGGAACGTCTTCGTTCGTTCGCGATCGCTGGTGCTGATCTCGCGCAACCAGACGTTTCCGGTAGAACAGCGATGCACCTGGCAGCTATGCACAACAGGCATGCAGTTATTCGTTATCTGCTCGAGGAAGGAATCGCTCAGGATTGTCGAGATATATTGGGTCACACACCTCGGGATCTCGCCAGTCTGGCAGAAGCTACAGAATCTCTGGATCTTCTCGATTCCTTTCGCATCACCGCTCGTCCTGAAATTCTCGCAGCGTAGATATTTGCCTCTATGTTTATTTTTATAAAACTCGCCGAAAAAAAGACATCAACGAAATTACCGCAAATCGGTCGAGAATTTCGTCAAACTGTCTCGCAGCTTTTCTCGCTATGTTGGCTCTCCGGTGAAAGTACGTTAGTCCTCAAAATTGCTCGAGTTCAATGCGTGTGTCGCCTTGACTGTTTTGCTATTACCGCCCACGTGTTTGTACGAACATTGAGTCAGAAATACGCGGGTTGCTTTTTTTTCACGCTGCGCGCATCCGGACAATGAAAGTTGACTTGTCATGCCGCTGTTTGAAACGCGATGTAGCAAAAAACACCCGCAGACATTCGAGAAAAAAAAAGGAAGAACAATTATAATTTAAGTATTATAAGAAATGTGCGTTACTGGAAAATTGAAGGAACAATGAGTGCCAGAGGGTTTTACGTGCCCGGAGACTAAAAACGACGCTTTGTTTTGTCACCGAGGAGAATCTTAAAACTTGTTATCATTATGCGAGGAAAGTAATTGACGAGCCACTTATTTTATTCTTATTCCAACGACAAAATTTTATGAATTCGCCTATTTACAGCAATGCGTACGAATTTTATCTATCATCACTATTTTGTATATTAAAAAAAACAAACAAACATTTACGACTATATCGTTGAATGAAAATCGTACGAAGAATCATTCAAAAATCACCGAATTGATCGAGCAGGTTCTCGAACATTTTTCCAGGCATCGAGCATCCTTTGTAAACGTGAGAACAGTTTTGATTCTTATGCGCCGCGGTAATTGCTTCCTGAATCATCGTGCCGTTCGTCATATTCTCGAACCAACTGTTGCTGGAAGGATGAAAAGGAAAAGACAATATAAAAATATCGATTAGGGAACAGCGTCGACGAAAAATCAAATTTACCTGGTAATACCATCGATAATTTTGTCACTACTCGTTGGATTATTCGATTTTGCAACCCTCGCCACCAGGGTACAAACTGCGCGTTGAATACACGGCGTCACGTAATTGTTTCCTAAAATCAAATCGTTCATGACGTTACCCATTTGTGAGAAGCCAAATTCTTCGTCCAATCCTGAAAATAGAAAATTATACATTTGTTATATCCCGAATCGGATATCTAAACAAAAATATAAATGAATCGATAGCAAACGATTGCCTAAGCATTGCTAATGACGGATAATTTTTATTATTAAATTACTATATTTGTAGAAGTAATATAAATTTTATAATGCGTACGATAATGGCGACTCGGTGGTGTTTTGAAGAACAGAGGGACGATAAAAGCTGTTATAGCGGCCATCAAGCCCGCGACAGTAATAGCTTTGGAATTAATATTTAAAAGAGGTCCTGGATGTCCGTCCTCGCCAGGCTCGTTGTCGAGTGGAATCGACAAAAAAGGAACGGACAAATCCAGATCGATCTTGAATAAAGCATGAAATTATTCTAACTCGATGAGAGAAAAATAATTCATTGAATCTATGTATTATCATCGACTCACGTCTATCTTTCCTCCATCCGAGTCGAACGAAATAAATCTTGGCTCTCGGTCTGAAGACTTGGAGACTTTTGCCCTGGCGAATGAACCGATAACGGAGACACCTACTACGACAATAATTATCGACGAAAGCCCCAAGAAATTCATGACTATTTTTTTCTTTCACTTCACACTCTTTCAAATATTTGCAATAAATAAGCACAATGATGAATTAGCTCGTCAAGAAATAATGTTCAAAGTTTAAGAAGCCCTTGGCAGATCGAAGCACGAAAAGTTTGTGACGAACTAACCGGCCAACAAGACCAAGTATATTATCCTCGAAGCCCCCACACAATGTGAAATTTGCACAGGAAATCACAAAATAGTTGACGCGTATTCTCCCGGCAGGCGTTGATTACGAGTACGTCGAGTGATTAACGCCTCATGACATATTACAGGATTATTTACAAAAGTAATTATAGCGAGACAAGCCAAATTACAAGAGAAATTACGAACGACATGCAATTTTCGTTTGCTGCGAATTTCCCCTCACGAAAGTGCATCGAGTGAAAGAGTGAAAGTCTCTTACGAACTGAGACTCGGAATGAAAGCACCCAGGGCTCATTATTTAGGTTCAACGATACTTCATCGAGGGTTGAGGAACTTTCGTGAAATTTTTTTGCGAGCCACCCTTGCAGAACGAAATCATTATTCAAATCCAGTAAATTGCATTATCATTTCATATGACAAAAAGGACTTTCATAAATCAACATGGATTTTCTATCCAAGCTATTATCGTTTAAATGTTCTATTAATTTTTAAGTGGACTGAAATCATAATTAAAAAATGCATAAATTACCAAAGCCTTTGCTATTCATTTTTATTGATACAAATTCTTAAGAAATTATTCAGACCGTGCAAAATCACAAACTGAGGGTCATAAAATGACCGACGATAGAATTTAATCTCTGAGATTGAAATCGCAAAGTTATTTCGAAGAATCGAGAACACTTTGCCAACAAAATTTGCTGACCGTGTGAATTCACTGAACGTCCTAACAACCTTCAAAGAGATCTTGCAAAATATGAAAATAATTTTGGTATTTGCGCAACGAGCGAACTCGACAATTGCTCTTTCTTTTTGCTTTTTCTAGCGAGCAAGAATGTTAAAAATTTACAAGTCGATCCTGTCCTCGTGCAAACAAGTGCCGTACTCGGGAAACGCGTGCGAGAGGAAAAGTTTCAGTCACGGAGGACGATTTTGCGTCCCAGCATGAAAATACGACGACGAAAGCGAAACCGTGGCCATTGCAATTATTGTACCTCTGTGTTTGACCACCACAGACTAAAGCCGTTTGCTACTCGCTTGCCTATATATTCCTCTACCTCGAATACGGACTCTCAGTCTGTCGACAAATTCGTGAGGACGAGATCAGCGAGAAATACAAATCTATCTTTTTGTTCGGTAACTTTTTTGGGAATTATATTTTTCCTTCGCAATCAAAGGTAAACGACTAAAGCATATTGCGAGAATCGAAAGTTTTACGTGGTTCCTGGTGTCTATTATTATTTATTCTCGATTCTTCGATTTTCAGATGATCCTTGGAAGTTCAAAATTTCTTGGATTGATGATTGGGACTTTGTCCATCGGAATCGTCACCTGTGTACCAAAATTCGACGGAGGAGGGTGAGTCTTCTCATTCTTTTTAGTGAAAATACTTTATACCTTACGTTTCAATTTTTACTCTTTTTTTTTTACTTACGTTGGTTTTCAATTTTTCTCTCTGAAAAGCTTTGTCCCGAGTTCGATCGATTACGTTGAAAAGACCGGCAATGCTCACGATCAGATAGCGATGCCGAGTCAGCCGCAAGTACGAAGCGAGGGTAATTCTTCCAACGCAAGACAACCGGGTATCGTCGACAAGAGTGATGCTTCGGAACGTGGACAGGAGCCTAGATTTGGCTTTACGAATCTCGGCAGTACAGGAACTGTAAATACAATTTTATTTTAAATTCTTGTAAGACTCGAAATTTTTTTTATTATCAGATATTTTTCCAACGTTAATTTTTGCACCAGGGCTATGGAGTCTCGACATACGCACCAGCGAAGTTAGATCTCGGTGGACTTCTTCTCGGTGCTGTTATCGGGGTCGGAACGATTCTCGTCATTCCAAAGTTATTGTACATTTTATCCGGATCTTACGGGACTTATGCCAGAAGTAAGTTTCATCCTGAGGACAAATATGTATATCTTTGTGTTTTCGTTGTTTTATTATGTTGTTCGAAATGTTTTATCTAAAATATATTCTCTGTCTTATACGTCACATTAAAAATATTTAGTAAAATAAGATTTACCTTTTAATCAGGCGACGAGGGTGGCTTTACGAACACAATGACGAAGCTGGACGACGCTCTGGCTCGTCATGGCATAGACACGACCTCGTGCATGCAACGAGCAGTCTGCACTTATGCCAAGAGAGCTGCAGAAACGATGCGGGAAGCGAACGACATAACGGACGATGAAAAAGTCTCGTCGTTCGACCGGATGATCGAGACATTGACGACCAACCAGGTATTCAGGACAGCGATGCGTGGTACAGCGATACAAGAAGCTGTCGAGGCTGGACGTGGAGGACAGAATTGCACGAGAACGTATCGTTACTGCGGCTTCTCCCTGGAGACGATAATCAGTCTTGTTTCCAATCTCGTGTCGAGTATGACCGCGCATAACGATTCCGGACCGACAGCACCATCCGCTGCTCTATAATAGAAATTTCAGGAGAAACAAAGTCTAGAATTAATTATAATTTTTTCACACCCAAAGCCATCGACAAATGAACTACCGGAATTTTATAAAATCTATAAATACGTATTCTACGAGCATAGATTTGATACCAGCTACGCGTCGATACATAAATAATCGTTGCAATATTTTTAAAACCATATTTATATCTATATTTATTATACAGTGATTATACACGTTATGTACAATCGAAAAGTCGAGAATCGGTCCAAGAAGGTCGCATTTCCTTCTCCGTAAATTCAAACTAATTTCTGTCCATCAATCTACAACTTTCCTAACACATTCTCTTTGTACATTACCTACATGAGTTTGTAATCGCCAGTTCGCGTATTTGACACACGTGAGTCATGCATTGTACACTTAAACATTAATCACAGATATACACGCTAGCTCATAAAATACATTCATACTTAACTCCCATAAAATACATTTGTAATAACGAGGTCTCGATTACCCAAAGAAAACTGATTATTATAATTGTTATAAATTTGTATCCGCCTCGATCGAACGAAGAATTCGCGAGAACACCAAAAAAACCTATTTACATTCTAAAGATTGATTCTATAGAAAAAATAAAATGTTGGTCCTGTGCGTAAAGACGTACGATAAACAGATAAACTAGAATTTTGTTCACGCGGTGCATCACTCATCTCGCCAGCATAATTCAACAATGGTGATAATAATAATAATAATAATAACAATAATAATAATAACAATACATAATTATTAATACTTGAAAATTTGTATAACTTCGTTAATTCATTGAGCTATCTATTCGCGCCTTAGGACAAAAAACTTTCACGAATAATCGATCACAGATTTTTTTCTACGTTTCGTGCGCGTGAAACGCAGCAATATCGTTAGGATCATTGCCACTGAAAATCTCGCCAACGAAGAGATCCGAGACTGCGAGAAAATCATTCTGGTCTCGAAACAATTCTCGACCCTCGTCGTCGCCGAGATCGTCCCAATACTATTTCATGGATTTTTTCGGTGGCAAAAGAAGAACGACACCTACAGCGACGCAAATGTGCCAGAGACTGTGAATAATATGATAATTTCGTCGAGTCTGAAAGAAAGCGTAGCAGACGAGACCGAGAAGAACGATTGATAGACCAGCGGGTAATTTAATATTTCTGTAATTGTGTGCGGGATACCGAAAATTTTTTCTCGCTCTGCATTTCAATCCCCATGCGAGACAAACTATGAGACAGCCGGTGACGGCGGGAAGGAGAAAAACCCAGAGTGCGGTACGATCTAATTCCGAGCCAAGAGCGATTATAATCGCCCCGGACAGTTGACAAAAGCCGGTGATTCTCGGTCCGAAAGACGCCATTGCCACAAGAGTCACCCAGATAGACAGAAGTGCGTTGAAGAAATCACAAAATTGAAGAACGTTCAGTCGTATCACGCAATAATTATGCGTATCCCCGCCAGCCTCACAGGCGTGATAAAGAGTCGAGAAAATCATTACGGCCGTGTAAACAATCGCCTCGGTGTAATATTCGCGACGTATAGCTACGCAGATCGAGGCGACGAAGGCAAGATTGCTCAGGGTAAGCAACAAGAGACGAACGAGAATTCCACCACCGGTGAGTACGTAAGTGTCATCGGCGCAGTCAAAACCGCGATAACCTCCGGTGCATTGACAAGCCGAGAAGCAGAAACCACCGCTCATGTAAAGAACGCAACGACCGTTCGAGCTGCAACGTCCCTCGACGCAAGGGGACGAACTAACGCTTATCTCCACGCTCTCCGAAGTTTCCTTCATGCAAGTGCAATTCTCGCAAACCGATGTTTGACACGCTTCTGAACAATAACACGGAGCACTGATGCTAAAGGCCTTCAAACTGAGATACCAGACTCCTGGCTCTGGATATGGGACATGGATCATCGATGGGTCCGTACTGCGAGACCACAGATCGGGAGGTGTTGTCGATTGTTTGCGAATACAACCACCGCCTGGGGTGATACCGGAGTAATAACCTGAAGAAAAAGAATAAACGTTACAAAATCCGAATGCGGCGAGTGCCATGGTAACAACAACAGTAAAAACAATTCGATAATAAAGGTTCTTACCGAGAGAAACACAGCCGGAAACAACGACGTCCTTGCGATCGTTGTTAACGAGCTTGATCCCAATACTGAGAGTTCCACCAACGTCGGAAATCGGCAGAACTTTAAAACCCAGAGCCGTAATTCCATCGACGGTAAGATTTATCGGCGACGATTTCGTCGCGTTTCCTTCAATATACTCGTAATCAAAGAGAAAAAAATCCGGTGATGATTTTCTCATCAGAGATACTTGTCTTACGCTCGTTTCATCAAAATCTTCGTTGACTCCCGACAGTATAAAAGACATGTTCGAGGCCTCCCCGGACAAAAGGCGCATCGTTAAATAATGGAACGAATAGGCGTAAGGTCTGAACGACAGACAAGTATTTGTCTCGTTCATCATCGTCCCACCGAGAGTTTCCATCGTCGTGACGCTCACGGCTACGCGACACTCATCACCGCAGGACGACGAGAGAGTAACATTGGCCGGTTCGGAATTTCCGTGCATTAAAAATTGCAATACTGCGGAATCTTGAGATTTGTTCAACTCGACGTAATGCTCGTCCACATCGTTGATCAAGGCAAACGAGGTTGGCGGCTCGATAAACAGCTCGGCATCTAATATGGTGGTACAAGAGGCTGCTAGACCTGAAAACAAAATTGGTAATTATAATTTCGACAAGGTTTTCTACGAAATACGAAAAAATTTCATTTTTTTTGTCTTTTCCGAAGTTTTCTGCCAACCTTGCTGAGTTATCTGTTCGGTGTCAGGATTGGTCCACGAGCGAAAAGCAATTGCGTACCAATCACCGATAGCTGGCACCGATACTCTTATCAGGTATTGATCTCCGGCACTCGTTATCGGTAGGTTGAAGTAATTTCGACGATCTTTCAGAAGCTTCGCAGCGACCTTCGAACCGTCTGGATGAACAAGCGGTATGCTACCTGATTTCAGATACACGGAAACATCCCGTGGTTTGCAATTTCCCAGTCCACCGATTTTCTCCTCTCTGGCTGTGAATCTGCGAGGATGAAAGAAATTTAGCCGTTTATTGAAACTCGCTACGGCTTGTTTAACGAACAATTGGCAATTTGGTCAAAAGCCTCCAACTCACTTGAACAGAGCCGAGACCGTGTTTTCCGGGACGTTGAAGTGAATAATTGAGATGTGACGATAGGCGACGTAATCGAGGAGTACGTTGGACGGTTGATGTACCACCTTGAAGAGATCGCCACAGAGGCCGTAATGAAATGCTAGGCTCCATGTCAGCAATAATGCGAATTCCTCTTTGTACATATTACCAGCGACCTGACAACGAACTGCATAACCAGTTCGTTATTTCTACGGAAATCTGTAAGTAACATTTTTTTTTATTTACTATTTGTTCCTACAGGAAGACATTCTGTTGGTCGTAAATTCTAAAAGCCGTCGAATTCGTGAAAAAATAGTTCTAAAACTTATAATTCAAGACTTATCAAATTTATCAGAGAATAATTTTAATCAAAGCTATTCTTTCAATTTATTATCAAGTATTTCCATTATCCAAAGGATGAACAAAATATCAACACGTTTCTACCTTTCACAATGTATGAAATATCATTTTAATCCAGCTCTGATTGAATGGACCTCGTTTCTAACCCAGCGTGTGGGGAGCAAGCATTAACTCAATATTTCCTGTGTTTAAGATGAGGCTCGATGATAAACTCGAAACGCGCGTGAAATCGTGGAGGACGCGCGGTAGCTCTTGCGCGATCGCTTCGTTCGTCAACGTTAAACTGAGAGGTCTCTTAATTCTGCATAGAAATCATCAGGACGTGCACGCTCGGATTCGAACATGTTACCCATAAAATTGATCTATAGGTATATACGATATTTCGTAACTTGTATTTCCAGGCAACATATCTGTTGATCTTGTTGTCGTGCGATAAGATAATCGCTTGAATTTGCCTGTTCGAAGAAATGACATCAGGTAAAACGTTGTCACACGGATAACACCTGGAAATGCAGTTAATATTTTACCACCGTGTCGTCAAAGGAAAATAAATTGTCAACCGAGTTATGAATCATACGATGAAAGATGGGAGAGAACGAGGCAAAGAAGAATAGAAAAGAGGACAGACAAAAATACCGAAATACGAACAAAGAATTACTGAGAATCGTCGAAGATTGTATCCTCTTGTCAACGGTGTACATGATGATAATAAAGGACGTGGCAAAGGAATCGAGAGATTGTATTCAATCGAACAATAAGAGTGACTCATTCATACGCGGCATTTTGTCGTTTATAGTTTACTGGCACGAAATATAGAATCAGCGAGTATTTTGAAACGTGAAAAATACACACACACACACACACAAGAGAATTATTTACACAAGCTTTTCCATTCTTCTTCGGTTATATCAGTTGTATAGGTTTAACATTGTAAGCGGAATTGTGTCAGCTCGATTGTCCTTGCACCACTGGTAGAGACAAGCAGTTTTGATTTAAATATTTGTTAGCAGCGATTCGCGAATTATTAGTGGCATGTACGTAGTGCTGTATATCTTTCGAAAAGTGGGTCGTTGCATGGAAAATTTTACTGTTAGATCTGTGCATATCGCGATAAAAATATTCCGGCGATAAGAAATATGAATATTTTAGGATGTGATAGTTTATCGATGGAAATATATTCTGAACTAAATATAGAGTGGAAGTACACTGATACAATCTTATCTCTCGATCCATATTTTGTAATCTTTTCCGATTATACACCGAGCCGGACTCTACGTTAATAATCGCCACTCGATAATGAGATGAAGCATATCGGCATTTCTATTTTGAGTGCACTCCGGTAAAATCACCGTCATCAAGTTTATGCCTCAAATGCAAATGTTTGTCAGATTTCGAAATATATTAAAAAACTATATTCTCTCATCGTCAATATTAATTTCGAGCAAGTTGAAAAGAAAAAACGTGCTATTTTTTTTGTGCGTAATAATCCCTTATTGCTTACAGTCGTGGCGAACCACACGTGGCCACCGCGTCGTGTGTGGTACGTCAACGAAAGTTCTTGGCGCTTACAACGTCTAGCTGTAATCGCAACTAAATGCAAGTGGAGTCACGACACTCTCGTCCGCATTATTGATCTCGCTATATTGCCGCAAGCTCGTTTCTCTCTCTCTCCGTTCTCCCGACTTGGCACAGGAGATTTCTGCGACGGCGTGCGAGTACGGAAGGTTTGAAAAAGAGGTCAGCTGTCCTAGCTCGATGATACCTTGTTATCAAAGCTCGATGATCGACGAAAGTTGCACCGATTGGAAAAGAACGCGGGTTTCACAAAGAAAAACAATGTAAAATTCTATCCATCGAATTCCGAGCAAACGTATAATAAATGAGCCACTTCCTTTCTCATTCACGGACGCTTTAATTAATTTTTATATCGTGCGGGCACCAAGCCGATGGCTCGACTATGCTCAAAGTTAAAACAAAATTCTCGCTATGGCCTTCGCGTCGCGAGCACTTGAAATGTTACATTCATCCCTACTCGGTCAAGTGCTCGCTTGGAACTAACGGCTCGTTGCATGTCCACCCGCCCGGACAGCGAAATGACCTCATGTGATAAGAGACAGCCCTCTGATTTTCTTATCAATTCACACAGTCTCGTTTGTTTTTCATTTCTTACAGTGTCGAGAAAAACTTTGTAATCAAACACCTCGGTTACTTCGTGATCATTGCCATCGAGGCATACCTTTAAATATTTTACCATAAAGTGGTAAAAATCAAATTTTCTGAAATTGTGTAATTTTTATAAAATTTTATCTCACTCACAGGTTTGTAAGCCCTTAAAGAAAGATGATAACTGTTTTCGACCTGCTTTATTAGAACACATACGACTTTATCATAAGAATGTAAAAAATGGACTGGTACAATCTTATTATTGTCATGTAAAAAAAAAGTTATATATCAATCTCTATCGCACTTCTTGCGAATGAACTCTTGAACATGTGTTGTTTCTTTTTTTCAAATTACTTCTAGTAGAGTTGTGTCACGTAGATATATTGAGAAAAGATAATCAACGATTCCAGCGAACATCTAAAATTCCCAAGATTCAAGCCATCGCAACGAATGCATCGAGCTCTCGGGATCCACGGCCGATGGACCGTCCATTCCATAGGAGAGCGGAGCGAAGAGATAGAAACTGAAACGAAAAACTTGTATTACGCTGTTTCATTCATTACTTTCCACCTTTTTTCTTCCATTTTCTTTTTGCGCAAAATTGATACAATTATTTTTGTTCTGAATCGTGTTATGAAAATCGATCAATATCCTCGGCTTACCTGTAAACAGTCATGGAAACGACACCACCCAGTAAAACGTGATATAACGTATTACCAATCCTTCCAGGCATGAGAAAGACTACGGCTTCGAGAGTGAAATTTAGAGTGACTCCTGTAAGCATCGAACTGTACAACAATGCAGGAAAGTAGTGATGGAAGTACAACACGCGTCCCATTGCCCAGAAAGGTGCGTAATGGAGAAGCCAACCGACGAATAGCCAGCAACCCGCATTCTTGAGCTTCGATCTTCCAGTTGCGAGGAAAGGATCGTCCTCGCAACCACGTTGTTCTCGCACCGATACGTGCAGATATACGAGAGCGAACAGCACGAGAAACAATATATTGCCCCACCATATTACGGGATTTCCGAGCAAGTATATGCGATAATTGTTGCCGGAAAAAAATTGTCCCTGGAAAAAAAATAATATAAAGTATTCGGGATTTAAATGCATTTTTATGGTAGCAAGAAATTATCGGGATTTCCCCTACTCTGTAATTTATTGGCCATTGCCAAGGTCTTGACGTGATTTCGCCCTCTTTGACTTTCAGATCGGAGTTTCCTTGCAGCATTACCGCATGCGACTCGGTGAATCGAGCCAAGAAACCCGGCGCGTAAACTTGAAAACTCACGTTCGGAACTGTCGCAAAAAAGTATTCTTAATAATTGAGTTTTTGTGGATAGCGAGAGTTTATTTTATGTTCGATCAGGAAATTTACGTTTGGCATAATGATTGTCCTCGATGTTCCAGAGAGCGTTCTTATCTCTCATGTTAGGATTGCACGAGACTTCCTGTTGACTGTAACCCCTGAAGTTTCCTTTTGGTTATTATTATTATTGCAAGACAATTTATAATTGGATGATGTTACAATTTATCGCGCACGAACCATTTTGGCAGAGTTTTTCCGCTGCAAGTTAACACGCAATGATGAAGATAGTGAACGAATTTTAATTTGCTCGTTACCGTTTCCACAATGTCGTCATCCTTTCCGTTTGCAATTAAGATTTTCCAAACGTCGTTCGCATCGCCCGTTCCGTTCTAAAAAGAATTGTTCAAGAAGTAATGAGATATAAATGATTGTACAGAGTCGTCAAACAGGGATGTAGCAAATAGTAAAAACACTTACCTCCCCATAGCCCGTGACTTGATAGTGTTTTTTCGATATTGGTGCAATTTCTTTGTGAGAATGCAAATTTCGTCGGGTTATAACGTGCTCGAGACGAACGAGATCGCCGTGCTTGACCAACACGGGATCCGATGGGATGTCATCGTTGTCGAACTTTTTTACGAGCCAAACATTGTTGTCATCCTTGTGAGAGTAAGTTGTGATCTAAAAAAATATACGAATGGAGATTAAGACAAATTTCCTTATGAAGACGCTTTTTCTATTGGTTCGAGGATTAATTGAGAAACTTTACCTGTTGCTGACGAGCTCCCACGCCCTCGGGATACAGATGCCAGTGAGAATGCAAATATCCACCACCCGTTCGATGATTTTTTAAAGTTATTGTCGCCCCGTATGACAATTGACGAGGCATCGTTGCATTGTGAAGAGAATTGCCCTCGAGCAGAGATTGAAATTCCGAACTGTAAAAACCATCACCGCTGCCACTGAAAGATCGAAAAAATCCCATAGGTAACTTCTGGAAGATCGACTTTATGTTAAAATCATGCCAAAAAATAAAATTCTCACCTTTTGTTCAAAACCATCAGATGGATATAGAAGAATAGCATGTACAAAACAATCGGCAATACTATAAGGCAGAGAGCTCGTGCAACCAAGTGTTTTCCAACGTACGTCTATAATAAAAAAATAAGCGAATAAGTTGAATTCGCGATGAGCAGAATTTCTTAAAAATTGAAAAACGTTCTATTACCACTGGCTTTGTCAAATCGCCGAGTTCTCGCCATAATTCATAAATGGTGAAAATTCCTACGAGAAGAACGACGAACAGACCGACAAATTTTACACTTATCGTGCAGGCAAGCGACGCTCCGGTAAAAACTAGCCAAGCCCACCAGGATTTCGTGAACGGCTTTTCTTTCAGTGAACCAACGTGCGCCATACCCCAAGTTGCGCACATCATGAAACACAGTAATATCGGATCCAAGAGTATGTAACGATTCAACGTTAACAAACCCACGTCTGAAAATAGAAGTTTATTTGAAAATTCGTTGAGATTCTTGGAAGTATTTGTATAAAGTGCATAAAGAGTGAATAAACATGCACTCACCACACAAAATAAACATTGCTGAGAGGGCTGATGCTCTCACGGATTTTGTGAGATCCCAGACTATTAGATAAGCCAGGGGAACTATCATTGCTCCAAGAAAAGTACAAAACTGTGGAAAAAACGTGAAAAAGACATTAGACCAATGCGATTGAACACTGTAAGAATTAATGTTTTATATACAGTTTCTACTCACGATTCTCATGCCAACATAATGAACTTCTTCAAATTTATCTCCTGGTTTCTCAAATGGAAATGTGCCGTCATAGCCGGTCAAGTAACCCGATAGGGCTATGAGCATCTGTGGGCGAATAAAAAATATTTCACTTGAAAAATATTGCACGAATAATTCATGATGTTAAAATGAGGACGATATAAAAATACTAGCCTTGCCCAGCGGAGGATGTACGTCAAAAAAAAATGTTCTATTAATATACCAGCTGCCCATTTTTCCGAAATGTGTTTCATCCCAGCTAGAAAAGCAGAGTGAATAACACATGTATCCTCTATAAATCGTCGTGAAAATTATCGATTTTCATATCAATTATCTTACCAGACATGTTGCGGCTCGGATACCTTGTAAAATCTGGTACCCGCAGTGAGGACAAGTATGACACCAAGAAGGAGCCACCAATTGCTGAGTACATGAGAGTTATCGTTTAAAAAGGTCTTTTTTTATAATAGCAAAAATGTGTTTATCTATACGTACAAATCTCCGGACTTTCCGATATCAACATTGCATTGCGAATGATTTTTAGATTGTTTTTTTTTCTGCGGACTCGAAGCACTCTGCGAACCGTCTGGCATGTTTTACTTGGATTTAACAATTCCAATCTAATGACGAATATTGATGAATTTATTTATTTTTTTTTCTGTCATCTGAAAATCCGTGAAAGGTTCATTCTCCTAACAGGTCGTGTACTAACGGGAGTCATTGGGAACCGGTTGAACAGCACACCTTGCTGTCCACCTCGGAACGTTGCATTGTTGCCGTTTTTGAAAGTATCGCGTGTTCGAACTTGGGAATTGTTAGTGAAATTGTTGTCAGTCATGATGTTTCGTTGCATTGGAATGAATTATCAGGTGTTTTCTTTACAAACGAAAATATGTAGACAACTGAATTTTGTGGAATGTTTGTCATGGCACATCGCTTTCGGCAACAGAGCTAACTGTAAACGTGCACCAGACAAACATACTTCAGATAGAGCCAACCGAGCCAACATGGGTGGAAATAGTTGAAGCGTGTTGTACCAACGGTGGGTCATGAGGATCACCATGTCGATAATTTACTTCTGTGAAGTGAGCCGGGAAATACGTATTGTAACACTTATTATTATGATATGACGATTATAGTAATTAATGTTATAATTGTTAGCTACCATTTTCTATATCTTGTTGTATTTTATATATAACTAGAATACTCAATCCTAGCCATAGTTTATCGAACTGCCAGCATGAGGTCACGTGACAATTTGTCAAATTATAAACTGATATAAGGGAAAAAGTTATTTCTTCAATTTGTGTTCACAGTGACAACAGCCTGTAGAACAAATTCTTGATAACGTCTGTCAAAAACTAAGAATGATTCGATGCTGGCCAAAAGTTGCCAAATTGTACGAATCTCATGAGATTTGCGAAAATAGAGTGACCTTCGTGAACGTCAAGGCGAAATATAATATCGACGATGATTTGATTGTGAATTATGGTCTTCAAGAAGAAGTAATGTAAAACAATGATTATTACTTATTGTGCAAATGTATTAGCAAACAATTTTCTTTATTCTCAGTTTAAATCATCAACGAGAGATTGGGTCGGTATTTTCCCACGTAACTGGTCCAATCTTCAGCAATATTTAACCTTCGAGTACACCGTTTCATTACCATCCAATGTTAAAAGTTCTCTCAATAAGACGATAACATTTCCACGTATATTTCATCGTGAGGTAAATTAAATTCTGTAAACAATTGTGTGGAAAACAATTTCTAAATATTAAAACTTGATTACCGTCCAATAATTGGGCATGACTAAAAATAAATTTCATCACAGGCTTCCTTACATTTGGAGTACCAGTTCGTTTACGTGAGCCGGGAGATACAAATTATGGCGATTAGTACGTATTTTCGTTTCGCTCCATCTCCTCAGAACAACGATATTCAGCGATGTTCTTCATCTTCCAACCATAATGCTTGTCCGAGCATCGAAATTGCGTCAAACGCAAAAAATGGTCATGACGGTCCGGTGATTGCATTGCTCAGCAACAATGATCCGTTGCCAATGGCAAAGGAAGAAAATATCCCTTCATTGGAAATTTATGAACAACCAAATATTGTCCATGGTTCGCGACAAACTTGTCAATATTGCCATCGAAAATTCTGCGGATCGAAAATTGATGCTCTTCGTGTGAGTTCCATCTGAAACGTGAATTTTGTTTTCACCATTAGAATATATTCAAAAAAATCATATTTCAAATATTCGATTGGGACAAAAATGATATTCGATTAAGATGGGCGTAATAAAACGATCGATTCGTATCGATTACGAAAATGCGGGTCATCTATTATTAAATAGTTGATTGCAGGGTGATTTTTTGGCCGCGTTCAGCGATTCTCTTCTGAATCGGGTTCGAAGGCTCGAGAGAGATTTGAGCCTCGCCGAGAGTAATCTCAAGAACGCCAAAGAGTCGCGTGAAAATGTCTCAAAACGTTTACGAGCTTACGAAGCCTTTGTCGCGGAAATGCTGAGTTCTGTCGAAGCTCGAGGAATCGTCCAGATCACCGATGACAAAGGAAACGAGGCAATGTTGTTGTTATTATTTCGATACAAAATTGAAGAAAGATTATTTTAATTAGATAAATGGTTTTTATAGATTCTTCTTCAACGTGTAAATGAGAACGACTCTTCAGTCGTGAAGAATACGAGAACGAATGAATCGTTGGAGAACGAGATAGCTGAATTGAAAAATTTACTCGATAAGCACCAACGAACTATTAAAAATCTCATCGAGCAAAGAAACTTTTACATTCCTCGCAGAGAAAAAATCAAATTCATCGATCGTGAGATTCAAACGGTCGTGGCGTCTTCCCAAGAATTCGACGCATTCCCGAAGATAGAAAATCATGAAACTATTGAAACAAAGTTGGACCGTCGGAATGAAAAAATTTCACCGAAGCTAACGAAACAAAAAAACGACGAAAATTTAAATCTCGATTCGAATATTCCGATCAGAGATGATACCACAGTACCTCAAAAAAGTTCAGGGGAAGACAAAAAGCTTTCCTCGAAATGTGGAACGGGGCCAAGACTATTGAAAATTTCAAACCCATCGGGAATTTTGGTTCAGGGTAAAAACGTTAAATTTGCCATCGTCAGGTAATAAATGTTCAACTTTTCATAATTTAAATTTAATTATAGGAATTTGGGACGCGAATTGATATTTACTGAAATTTTCGTTCCAGATTGTGAAACAAATTGAAACTATCAAGCCTGCGATATTAAAACTTGCGGTATTTATTGTTATTTATGTTCTCGATCAAGAAGCAACGTTAATAATTTTCTCTTCGATCTTCGTTATCTTCGCAATCTGTTGTCGATATAAAAAAATATTCGTTGGTATTGTTAAACCGTTTTTTGTTTTTTCGTGTCATCCAAATATAACGATCATTGAGCACTCTAAGATTGCTCGATCGTTCTAAATTCAACGAGGCTTTTTTATTCTCGCACGACGAAGCGTTATCGATCGAGTGCCAAATCGTCATAGATACCAATCCAGGTCTCGTTGTGGCTCTAAATTCATCTATAACGAAGATCTCGATCTGTCGGTGGACCGGGCGAGGGCGACTGCGCCAAGATCGGCTTACAAACATCGCTAACTAAAACACGCATACACTTAAGAAAGTGAGAGGAAGGGAAGCTTCTCTTCGAGTCGGTATATTTTTAGTTATACCTCGGTGAAACGGGGAGCTGGAAAGGAGCCAGCAAAAGTGTCTCGTCGGTGTGGAGAAGCATATCTGGGTACAGGAAACACCGCGGCAAACGAGTGAATTCGCCGTCCACCTCATATTCGACACCTGGAACAGAAAACGTGATTTAACAACATAATTTTCTGATTTGTGAGTCCGTCTCTCCGCTCGCTCTCTTTTATTCTTCCCTCTGGTAATTTATCGTGAAGTGCGTGGGATAGAACATCAAGTTTTCCCAATAGTGATTTTCCCGTTCTTCTTCATCGACACGGATTAATTTTTTTTTAATTTTTTGAAAAATTATTTTTAGCCGGTTGAAGATAAATGCCGGAGAAGACGAAATAATGCGGGGGTGGGAGAAGTCAAGCGCTATCAGGCAAATTCGAATAATCGAGTGATTCAGCGAATCGCAAATAAAGACAAGCTCATCGCCGATACAACCCCTTGTGACTTTCTGGTTACTGAAAACAGCGACTAGTTTCGTCACTTTTATTTTTGCTTAAACAGAGAAACGAAAATGCTCGGAAGAGTTAGAGTGGAACTTCGATCTGGTCAGCGACAATTTTTCGCCAACTTCGCAACGAGGGTTCCCCCCAGTATTTGTGGATATAGATAATTGAACGAAAACGCTTTGAAGCCCCTAGAGAAATTTTACGCTTTGTATTATAAATAGATTTCCATTGAGAAGCAAGAACGTCTTATGACGTCAGGGACAAGCTTCGAAAAGCAATGTCTTGAGTCTCGTAGCTCGAGGGGAGGTAAAGTGATTCGAGGAAAATTCGAACACGTGCTCGCTAGACGATTTTATCAAGGACACCCCAGTGACGATACTTGGCTCAATATTATCATCATATTTTCAATTAATGCGCAGTGAATGCAAATTCTCACGTGATTGCACGAACATGTAGTTGACGAGTCACGCGAGTAATCCAGGAACCATATAGCTTTCTTCTCCTTTGTTTTCGTTTACCGCTTCTAAATTTATCGTGGCGTGTTGCGGATCGACTATACGGCTATTTATAGTGTTTAATATGTGCGTTCTTCGCGCGCACACCGTGCACGTGTCAGCCACCCCGGCTCCTGAGAAGAAAATATTGTGTATAGTTATGCGCAATAACGAAATATCACGAAAATTATTGCTTTATTAATTGCATTATTAATTAAACGTAATTGCACTTACGCGACCCTTATCCCGTTTTTCACGGGAAGATCATAGAGAGAAGATTATAGGCGTTACATCTTGTACAGACTTTTCCAGTGTCTGGGGACTACGTAAAATCATCGAATGATTCGTAAAAAGACCGCTAATTCCATAACTCCATAATTCTCCCTTCATCTGGAAAATAACAGAATCATTAAAATTTGGTCACTTTGATCTATCTTTAAAATTGATAACAAAGTAGACACACTGTGCACAGTACACAGGGAGTTATAATATGAGAATTTTATTTGAACGAGAAAAATTAGTGGACGTAAGAAAATCCTTTCTTTATTCCAGAGTTGGAGAAACGATATTAAATAATTTCGAGCCAAACGACGCCCAAAAACCAAGGAATTCCACAACTACAAATCGAAGCTATTCCTATCTTGTCATTCCTGAAAGCGAGCCGATAAGAAAAATGGGCACGGGGGGTAGTTTGCCAAATAATTTCAAATCTCAGGAACCTCCTCCTCTGCCACCGCCATTCGATATTGGAAATCTGCAGTCCGGTGTCTCGAGAATATCCGGTAGCTCGTGTGAGTCTCAGAGAGACAGAAGATCGAGCGGCACGAGTACGGTAACTTTGGGGAATCCCGGATTTCAGGTAAATTTAAGAAGAAATGTGAAAAAAAGAAGTGCAATATTTAAACAAGTATCGTTTCGTATCTAATAATCATTAATAATTGATAGTATCGTTTACGAAAATTATTAATATTAAACAGTATTCAAGATATTCCGGAAGCGTAAAGAACGAAGAATCGTGGCATCAAAGACCATCAGCGCCGAGCCTGTCGAGTCTACGTCCACAGCAAGAGACCTTGGTGAGTGAAAGAAGAAGAAACGCTTCGATTTCTTCTCCATAATTAATGCATTTCTTTCCAACGAGAACATATTTTATAAATATTATCTTTATCAACCGAATAACTCAGTGGCCCAGGAGCGATCTAGTCACAATGCCGCGCGATAGCGCAATTGTTATAAAAAAAGCGAGGACGCAAAACGTCCGAGACACCTTAACCCCCTGGTATATTTATATATCGAAGAAACGAGAAAGAGAGAAGAATTATACATTTACACTGGCACGCATCCAGCGAAAAAATTGTTCTCTTGAATCTCGTTCAAACCTGAGGGAGAATACACTGAGTCACAGCAACGAAAATTCGTTTTCACGCTATCTAGAAGAGTTCAAGAATCAACGTTCGATCACGTCTGTCTTTTGCACGGTCGTCATCTCGGTATGGGGGGGAGGTGAATCGGTAATTGCCGGCGTCAAAGCCGTTTTGTCTCTCGCGCGAGCTGACCAGAGATTTTCGGTGCAGCTTCTTTCATCTTCAGTACGCAGTTGTCGACGGTATCGCGAAGTTGTGAAGAAACACGCTCCCGTCCAATATATTCAGGAGCCGCATTGCCAAAAAGTCTTTGTCCTCGGTCGTGACGAATATCTCTTTTAACGCCATCGATAAATTTAACTATAAAACGAAGATTTTTATTAAATATGGTTTATGTGATGAAGATTAATGAAATATTAGTCATTAATAGTATACCTTTTTGTTAATCAAACGAATCGAGTCGTGAATTGGTTTAAAAAAATCTTCGATAGGATTGAACGAATTTCGCCTAAATATTATTGCAGTTAACGTATGCTGCACAAATGACGGGTTGGCAATCGGGTTGCGAAAGTGCGGTGCCATCAACGCATCAGGAAGTCATGGAGCTCTCGCGTACGGTATCGCATCTAGCAGCGGCTAATCAACAATTGGCCACCGCTCACACGACTTTTCTAGGCCACCTGGAGTTTCTTTATCTGGAATTAAATCGTGAGCGTGAATTGAGATTCGAGTGGGAGCGCGGTGAGAGAACAACGAGAGGACGAAGTTCCGGAAACGATTGCGAGGACGAGAGAAATAAATTGGACGATCGTTCGGAAAATTTGAGAGCTACTATGAACAAGAGATTGTGCCAGCTTCGTGAAAATTTCATGAGAGAGGAAACGACGAGAACGTCCTCGATGAAAGACATCGCGATACAGAGCGAAAACTTCGAGGTGCCGTTGGAATTATCTTCGGGTTTGTCGAGGCTCGAGACGAAGAATTCCAAACGATATGAAAGGAGAGAACATTTTGATACAAATTGTAATGACGAACGAGACTCGGTCGAGAGTGATCTGAGTCTCGAGTACAGAAAGGCCGTGGATAGAATTCAATCTTTGGAGAACGAACTCGCACAATCTCACGTTAATATCGATGCTTCGCGTTATTCCGAAGAATACGACAGCAACGAGAGGCGATCGAAGAACGAGTCCAAAAATTTGAGCAACGAGCAAGAAACGAGAAAGTTGTTGGATGACATCGAGAGGCTGAGGAACGAGAGACTGGAGTATAGAGAAAAAAATGAGAAACTCGGGAATGATCTCGATAATCAAGCGATTCTGATGGAAAAATTGAGAAGGGATTACGAAGTGAGTATTTTACTTTTCTTATTATAGACTGCAAATTAATTTTGTCCAATTTTCTTGGCTACATTTGATCGAACGATAAATTTCACAGATTTCCAGATCTCAATGCAAAGAAATAGAGTCAAGCTTGAACGAGGGAAAACGACAATTCGAGGATTTAATGCTAAGCTACGAAAACGCGGAATTAGAAAAATCGAGACTGTCAAAAGAATTGAGATCGTTCGATCTCGAGAGAAACACTGCCAATGCGAGAATTGTCGATCTCGAGAAAGAATTATCAGATTCGACCCTAGCGAACGAACGAATCGCGAAGATCGAGAATCAGGAGAGCTCGAGACTGAGAAAAGTTTTGTCGGACGTGATGGTGAGCAAGAGAGCGCAAGTTAGAGCGTTGGTAGGTGCCCTCAAAGAGATTCAAAGACTGAACCAGGTGATCGAAAATGGTGGTAAGGACGAGCCGGCACAAGAGGTTCCAAAAATTCCGGAAATCGGTAATAATTACTATTTCTTATCCCTCGTCTTTAAAATTGATCCCAATTTTCTCCTTCGTCTTATAAAAATCTCAATTATCCAGAATCGACTCAAGAGGAGGAAGTTCTCGATACGGAAGTACCCGTGGCAAGCTCCAGTAATATGGACGAATTCAGAAAAGAATTGGGTCTCAAGAGAGAGGCAAGACAACGAGCTATTGCAGCAGTTTCATCGGAAATGGACAGATTAAGGCGGGAGCTTGACGCTGAGAAGGAAGCTCACTCCGAGACATCCAGAGTTCTCGATCTTTTGAAATCCGGCCAGGCGACAAACGCTGTGACGACGTCCGAATTTGTCGATAACGATCCGATGACTCCGAAAAATGTCGATGTCGAAGATAAAAACGACTGGCAAACGATGATGAAGGCAGATCCGGAGTTGAGCACGAACGAAGCCGATGCCCGAGCACTCACTGATATCCTGAAGGTAAGGAAACGCATTTTTCATTATTTTTTTCCGCTAAGAAATCATACTTTAATTTGAAAAAGAAAAATATGTTACTTTTTCCACAAAAAGCTGTAGATTGTGAAATAAAACAGGAAATTTAATCTGTTTTCAGGTCTCGGACGAGCTTAGGTCCAGCATTAGACTGCAGACTGAGAAAATCGATGATCTTCGTTATCATCTCGAGTGCGAGCCCGAAGGTCACAAAAATCGTATAACGAGCTTGAAAGAACTGTCGACGAAGAGTCGCGAGATATCGGCCAATCGAGACCGTCAGATAAACAAATTGAAAAATCTTCTGGCACAGATTTTGGCTCGTCTTGGAGACCCAAGATTTCGGGTTGAGATAAGCGACGATGTGAGGGCCGAGCACGATCGTCAGCTTGAAGACATAAGAAGATTAAAGTCCCTGTACGATGATCGTTTGAGAGTTCTCGTCGATTTGAAAGACACAGCGTCTAAGGAATTGACCGACGTTAAGGACAAACTCAAAGGTTCGCGAAAAGAGAATTCTGGACTGGAGGAAGATCTTAAGAAGGCTGAGGAAAAGGTATGAAAACATTCGATTCAGCCAAAAGAAATTTTCACAGCCTGGAATCAAATTCGAGCAACTTTTATACCTTTGCTCGAAATATCGAATATCAGATAAATTAAGTCTTCTTTTAGATCGACAATCAAGACACGGAAATTTCGAATCTCGAGTCCCAACTTGGACTTACCAAGGCAGACTGTCGCGACCTTCAGAATCAAATGTCTGTGATAAACGGCCTCTTTACACAAATGTTGCTAAGTGCCTCCTCAGCGGATATGGATCTCGATCGTTTGACTCGTTTGCTGCAGGTAAACCATTTTGACCATAATGAAATTGCAATTTGAAAAAATATCGATAATCCTTGATTATTCTTTTTCTTCATTTTCAGGAGAATCACGATTTAATCAGTGACATGGCTCGCGAGGAGGGCAGCGAGGCTGCTGCGCTACCAAAGCTTCTTCTTGACCTTGTCGAGCAGGTCGAAGGTCGTGGCAGTGGAAAATCCAGCAGTGGTGAGAGTGATAAGAAAGAAGAGGGTCAACAAGAGGAAAATATCGCTCATAATTTGCCAAAGGTCCGAATTTTTTCCTTTCGCAACAAGCAAATTCATGAATTTGTTATCATTGGCTTAAGAAAAATCTGGTATTTCAGGTCTGGCGTGTATTGCTGGAATTATTGAGTTGTCACGCGGTCGATTCACCACCGGTGATTCCCGCTTCTCTGTCCACCGATCCTAACAGTTGTTACAAATCGGTGGACACTCCATCGGGTCCAAGGCTCGTGATATCCGTGAGCAAGACATACATTCGCCTCAAGGAATTGATTTTGGAAAAAAAACACTTGGAGAAGGAGATGAATCGTATGAAGCAGCTGAATACTCATTTAGAGAGTAAGCTCGGCGAGCAGGTACTTTAAGCTTCGTTCTCATTCTTTAACTCGTGGAAAAGTTTATTCCGTTTCCCCAATTTACTTGTATGCTGCAATTTTCCAGGAAAAAAGGCTGTCGACCGTTTCGTCGGAGCTGAGCAAAACTTGGAACGTCGTAGGTCGCATGCAGGCTCAACATCAACAATTGCACACGCACGAAAAGATATTGCGTTACGAACTGCAACAGAAGAGAAAAATGTTACAAGAATTGAAACAAGAACTCGAGTACTGTCGTGAAAAGTGGGAATCTGCAAGACAGAAAAATACCAACACGGAGATCGAATGGAGAAGTCTCAGACGGGAATTTGCAGCTAGAAAATCTCTGGCTGCTCAGGATTCCTTCAACAATAGGTGATTACTTACAATCGTGAAGAATCGATGGATCTTGAGAAGACAAATTTCAAGATTATGAGTAGTATATTTTCGTGAAATTCTTTTTGTAGCGGTGAGAGTGGTTTTAGCGACGAACGTGGCGATGATTCGGATGAAGAGGATGAGGCGGTTGAAGAGAGAGTGAGAATTGGACCACGTAGAAGAGCGAGAAAGGTGTGTTAAAAATCTTGTTTACGCAAGATAAATGAAAATGAACACGAAGAGACAAATTAATAAATAATTCTGTAAATCAAATTCGATAAAAATGAATAAATTGCAGGAAAATCCAAGAGCGCCGACACCTGATACAGAATCGGAACAACCAACGGATACAGAATTATCCGAAATTAAAACGGGGTCTACCACAACACCGGAACAACGAACACCAACACCGGAAGCGTGCGAAACGATAGAGGACCTTGCCATAGCGAGTACGAGTGGAACGGAAAAAGCAACTAACGACGAACTTGCAGTTCCTTATGAAAATGTGCCTTTAACGGGAGAAGATGATCGTGAATCAGACACCCTGCTGAATCCTCTCGATCGAGGACTCGCCAACGTTATACAAAATCTCATAACAATCGACAAGAACGACTCTAATCCACCGGGAATGTCGATCGAAGAATCGGAAAGTGAAAATATTACCGATTTTCCTTCGGCCAAACCGGAAGTAGTTGAAAAAAGTGATGTTGAAGACAATCATTCTGAAGATTCATTGACCATTAATGTCGATCATGAAATTCAAGAATATAATCATGGATGCAAAGACGTTTCTAACGAAGATGAGACACCGATTTCTACAATGTCCGTATTTTCAATCGGTCCGTTTCCAACTTCATCCATGTTGCCATCGGCTAAATCCGTGCAATTCAGCGATCCCTTGATCGTCGGCCCTTCGACACAATTGCCACTTCCGGTTTTGACGGATTTCGTTCAAGACCCCGAAGACACGATCTTGGTGACAAAAGCGGAGGAAGTTGAGAAAATTACTAACAGAAGCGAAACGGAAATTAATACAGAAGCTACGAAGGACGAAGCAACTTCCATTCCCAGTACATCCGGTAATTTCAAGGAATGTTCCAGCAGTAACCATAAAGATTTATCAGAAGTTGCTGAGTGCGTAGAAGAAATAGCGACGCCATCGACTTCCATGGTCGAAAGTTGTGTACAATCTTCTTCAAAGCCCGTTCGAAGCCACGAAGAAGTCCTCGCTGCTCGCTCCGCCCGTCTAAAACGTTTAGAAGAACAAGCCGACTGGCTCATGAAAAAAATGAACGCTACGAGTAAACGAGGTTCGGCGCTGAACACCAGACTCGAGGAACTTCACGAAGCTTACAGCGAGGCACCCGTACCACCTCCTATGCCCGATGTACTGCCAAATGTGAGAATTCCTTCCGAAATGAGAAATCGACAGGTACGCGACGGCAAATAATAGTTTGTCTTAATACTTTATCTGTAAATCGAATTAATAACACTTATTTCGTATTCAGCAGGAAAAAGAACCGAGGGAAAAAAGTGCTAACGAAACACCACCTCCCGACTCCCCCTGAAAGGATTGAACGAATAAAAAGAATCAACCGCAAATAAATCGAGCGATGGAAGTACGAAAAAAGACGAGATACCTTCTGGAATACGTTTGTTCTCGACAACACGAAAGTTGAAGCCAAAAACAAACGACTTATAATTGTTGGAACGGACGGCTAGCTTCGGATGTTCCACATCGATTATTCTTCGTGAAAACGCATTAGAAAAATACGAGAGAAAGATATAAAAGGACTTACCAACTATTACACTCGCTGACGTTTATGCTCCAACGATTCATCCACGAGTAACCACCTCGAATCTTGTTCAATCGACGTTATTGTTGTGTATTCCAAACCCGTTCCTGTTTTGTACCACAGTGTATGTACTTACGAATAAATTACTCAGCTCTGTAAATATAAACACTTATAAACACTCGAGATTCTTCATTCTGTAAATTTAACTCGTTCTACGCAGTTAGCCGGCAACTTTAACGATTAAAATGTTAAAAATACGGAAGAACGAACGCCTTGAGGATTTACAATTGATTTTAGATTTAATGTTTTGAGTTTATTTGTTTGTGATTAGCCGGGTAATTGGAACACTTTCATTCTTTCGACCATAAATGAAGCGTGGGGGAGAAGATTGGCAGTCGATGACAAATTTTCGAACTCTTAGAGTTCGAATTGTATTCGATCGAACGCAACTTCCACTGCCACCTGCTCCAAATTACCAGATGACATTTATAAAAGGACCGCAAACATATCTCAAGAATATCATAAACGCACTTAATTAAACAACGGTGAAAAGTTTCGCATTTACATTATTAAATAATAGGAGACGATGATTAAACGATCGAATAAGAAAAGTTTGAAACCCTAAATTGATCAGCTATGTTCATGGAGGTGCTTCGCATTTACCTGCGGCGCTATAGTGGGTGAAATCCGGAAAATTCACTATGTAAACTTGACGAAAAAGAATATTCCGATTACGGATCCTGTGTGTGTTTCTTCAAGCATATTTATTTTTAGAAAGTGGGAAACGTCCAGACATGTATATATAATATAATATGTTCGTTTCTTTGCAAATAGAAAAAAGCGGCGTGTTAAATATTTAGAGAATATTTCACCAATTTCAATGAGAACATGTTTCACGTCTAGTCGCAAATGTTCCAGTAACAATGATCTTGTTCCTTGCCATAACGTTCTTCATATCAGCCCTCTTTAATTCTCGATGATGCATTATTATCATTATTACTTTTCTCTTCAATTATAAATACGTATATCAACAGTCGAACTCTCGGGTTCACAGCCGTACGTACCTACAAAGATGGCCTTGCCACCAAAGATAATTACGAGAATGCATACCTACATATATTTATATATAAATTGATATACATATATATATTGGTATGTATACACAAGCTCAAGGAATCGCGGGTGACCAACCCTCCGATAAATATTTAACAACGTTTATATTAGGTTATCCATTACGGCAACGGTCTTGAATGCGTCCGAAGCTGCATTTCCGCCGTCTCGTTGTTATCCTCATACTCGTACATTATGACGAACAACTTGACGAAAGCTTACGATCTCTCGATTATAGCCCTTGCTTTGCCGCTGCATCTATTGATCGGTCCAAAGATACATAATTATACGTGCGGCTTCGAGCTCGTATCTCGTTCGATCTTTTAATCGGAGTACACAACGAAAGTCTTTTACAGTAAAAAATGTAAAATAGAACGACACTTATCATATTCTCGATCATCGCAATGCACACCTCGAGACATTTACATTGAATTTGCACTACACCGTGGAAAATGGTTGATTAAGTGACGATCACCTTTGTCAAAAAATTTCTGCGTCATTCAAATTTCGCGGGTCGCCTCCATGATTCGAGGCGGGTGAACCCCGTGGCGCGTTGTTGTGATCTAACATGGCGGAGTGTAGTGTTGTGGCTGTTCAGTGGTCTACGTCAATTTTTAGCGTAAATATCGTGGCGCACGCAATGGTGTAACAAACGATGCTTGTCAGTGGTGAATTATTGTGAAACACGACGAGCACAAGGACGAAAAGGGACGTGAACTCGTCGAACGTTTGCGAACAAACGACGAACTTTATCTCTCGCGCGCGCGGGGGGGTGGGGGCGGGAGGGGGGAACACAATTTTCGTAGTGCCCGTTGTGGATGGTAACACCGCTCTCGTGAAATATCCCGTAACCCATACATAAGAGCGGTGCCCGTTGAGGTTTCGTCGTTGCGGGTACGATTATATACTCTGTGTGTGACCGGGTTTTTTTCCGTCACGTACCGCGCCGCTCGTTCGCGAAACTCTTCGGATCTCTCGTTGCGGAAAATTTGCACCGAGCAAGAAATATATATATATCTATACATATATTTATACATATATATATATATACATATATATATATATATATATATTTATATATATATACATACATACATATATGTATAGAGCATCTCTTGTGTGTCTCGCACGTTTCGACACGTTACTCAGTGAGACGGTGGACAGAGTGTGTGTCTTTGTGTGTGTATGATCGAGAGGGAGAGACGAAAAAAAACGATAAAATTGAGAGAAATAGCGAAAGAAAGGAAAAGGGTTGATTTCCCGCGCAACGCACCGCTACGCTCCGTGGTTCAATAAATATAGTTGTTAGAACGAGTGTGCTTATGCAACGAGGGCATAAACATAAATCGCCGTAAACAATACGCGACGTGTAACCCCCTTTCGACTCTTACCATCGCTGTGTCTCGGAGTCTCTTTTTTACCCAAGGAGGAGAAGGGAGGGGGGAAATATATGCATACATATATATACATGTATATATACATAAATATATATATACACTCGCGCACTGTATGTTAAATAATAATAACGATAAAATAACGTGTGATCACGAAAGAAACGTCGTGTGTGTAGCCGCGATAAATACCGTTATATATACTTCGAAAGGAGACCATCTCTGTCTCTGTCTCTTTCTCTCTCTCTCCTGTCTCCGACGAAGAATTCTGGCACGAAGGCGAGCGCGAGCTCTCTCCGTGAGCGTTTAAACCCGACTGTTAACGTCAATTTCACTCACGCGGACGACACAACAAATTGAAACAAAACAAGAAAGAGAGGAAACGACGCACAGTGAGTTTTTCTCGTCGCGAACCGGTGCAAAGGACGAAAAGTGTGCGAGTGAGACGAAAAATAAAACATTCGAGGGGAAAAAAGGTCCGAAAAACAAGCAAAAAAAGAAAAAGGAGAATCGTTACTCGATCGTGCCGGGACGCGAATCAATGATAATCGTTCGTCGTGGCGTACCGTACCCGCGTAAATACTTATCACCAGGTTCGTGCAACGGCGACAATGTTTTACGAACGATTGTCCGAGTGACGGAGAAACAACGTCAGACGAGAGGGAACTTTTCTTGAACGAAAATCACCATGCTTCGTTGCGAGTGTCTTCGTCCCGAAGAATTTGACGCGAAACTCTGATACTCGCACGAGGGAACCAAAAGTCTCGACCGCACGTAGCAGCTTTATTTTATTTTATTTTATTTTCGTTTCGTTTCGCTTGGTTGGCGATTTTCGTTTCGTTTAGTTTCGTTATTTTTCTTTTGGTTCTTTTCGGTCTGTAGGAAAGATCGACGTTGGTCCAGATGTAATTGTGATAGAACATTGGCGATAGTGCGCGTAAATAAGCTAAAAGGAAATCGCGAGGGATGCTCAGTTAGTTAGGGTGGGGGTAGAGAGAGAGAGAATAAACGAAAGAGAGTGGAAGGAAGGAAAAAAAACAGCAAGGAGTCGCGAATCACTCGCTCGACATGACAGATACACGCAGAAGAGTGAAGCTTTATGCTTTAAACGCCGATAGACAATGGGACGATCGTGGCACGGGGCACGTATCGTCATCTTACGTCGATCGACTCAAGGGTATATCCCTGCTCGTCAAAGCCGAGAGTGATGGTTCGCTCCTTCTCGAGAGTAAAATACAGCCTGACACGGCGTATCAAAAACAACAGGTAAGACTTGGCTTTCTTTTTTTTTTTTATCAAGTCGAAACAAACGAAAAATTAACCTCCTATATCAAAATGATTTTTTGACGCTCCGTGCGAACGATTATTCATCTATTTCCCTTTTTTTTACCGAGAGGTTCGCCATTTGATCGGGAAAATGCTGTTATTTCTATATATTTTGGTTTTAAGTATAATAATGAGAATAAAATCGCACCGAAGATATTGTAAACATTCGGAGGATCGGATGACTCACTATGTAACTGAATGATTAACCTATTCGTCCATAGATGGCAGTCTTGTTTCGATACACATCCGAAATAAATAACTCGGTCGCGTGTCTTTCAGGACTTGCTATTTCATGGAGAATATCTTAATTAATTTTTTACATTTATTAAAAAATCGTTTTTTTGACAATAATAATATGTACATCACTCAAGATTCTGTTACATTTTTGTCCGTCTTTTTTCTGATTCTCGTTGATCCTCTCATTTACATTATTTAATGGTATGATTTATTTCTTTGTAAATGATCATAAGTAGACAACAGAAAATGTGAAAGTAGCGAGTTTAATGAATTTTTAACCGCGATGCTTCCCAGATCCCTCTCCGAAACATCCATAGTTTCAAAAACCTGTACAACAGAAAGAAAATTTATATCGTACTTATTTGTTTTCAGGACACCTTGATAGTATGGTCGGAAGGTGACAATTTCGATCTGGCATTGAGCTTTCAAGAGAAAGCTGGTTGCGACGAGATATGGGAGAAAATATGTCAGGTGCAGGGTAAAGATCCGTCCGTTGAAATAACGCAGGACATAGTCGAAGAGTCCGAAGATGAGAGATTTGACGATATGTCAGATTCGGCACCACCGATCGAATTGCCACCTTGCGAGCTCGGTCGTCTCGAGGATATAAACGAATTAATCGGGAATTGTCTCTCGTCGCCGATGAGAAAAGAAAAATTGGCGATGGCGCTCGAGACGGAGGGTTACATACGAAAGCTCCTGAATCTCTTTCACACCTGCGAAGATCTTGAGAATATCGAGGGTCTTCATCATCTTTATGACATATTCAAAAATATTTTCCTACTAAACAAAAATGCCCTATTCGAGGTGATGTTCAGCGACGACACGATATTCGATGTTGTCGGTTGTCTCGAGTACGAGCCATCGTTGCCGCAGCCAAAACGACATCGCGAGTATCTTCGTCAGTTGGCGCGTTTCAAGCAGGCAATACCGATCACCAATGCCGAGTTACTCGCAAAAATTCATCAAACCTATCGCGTTCAGTACATACAGGACGTCGTATTGCCGACGCCGAGCGTATTCGAGGACAATATGCTGAGTACGCTGAGCAGTTTTATATATTTCAACAAGGTCGAGATCGTGACGCTCATACAGGACGACGAGAGATTTCTCACGGAATTGTTTCGTCAGTTGATCGACGATGCTACGTCGATCGGTAAAAGACGCGATTTGGTACTGTTCCTCAAAGAATTTTGTAATTTTTCGCAAAATTTACAACCACAGGGCAAAGAGGCGTTCTATCGCACGTTAACGTCCCTCGGTATATTGCCGGCGCTCGAAATAACGCTTGCGATTAACGACGCACAGACAAAAACCGCTAGTATAGACATACTGACGTATATCGTCGAATATTCGCCGAGTGTCGTGAGGGATTACACGTTACAACAGGTCAGCAACACCGCCAAGGAACAAATGTTGATAAACGTCGTTGTTGCACAGTTGGTCGGTGATACGGATCCCGAATTGGGCGGCGCGGTACAATTGGCTGGTGTATTGAGACTTCTTCTTGATCCTGAGAACATGCTTGCGTCCGTTAACAAATCCGAGAAGACAGATTTTCTAAATTACTTCTACAGACACAGCATCGTGACTCTCATAGAGCCCCTCTTGGCCAATACCGTCGGTGACAAACCCGCTCGCGAGGATTATCGAACTGTTCAGCTTCTCGGTCTCATACTCGAACTTTTATCGTTCTGCGTCGAGCATCACATGTACCAAATGAAGAATTGCATTTTGAAAAAGGATCTACTTAGAAGAATACTTATACTCATGAAATCGACACACACCTTTCTCGTACTTTGCGCCCTGAGGTTTATGAGAAAGATCATTGCCCTCAAAGACGAATTTTATAACAGATACATCATACAGGGTAATTTGTTCGCCCCGGTTTTCGACGCTTTTGTTCGCAACAACGGCCGATACAATCTCCTGGATTCGGCGATTCTTGAGATGTTCGAATTTATCAAATTGGTAAGATATCCGAGCTTTATTTTTCGCCACGACAAACGACTTAACGACAATTTCAATGTTGATAAAGAATAGTTAATCTACCGAGTTTCATTTTTGTCTGGAATATTTGTTTTTCAGGAGGATATCAAGTCTTTGTGTTCGCACGTTGTGGAAAATTTCTCCAAGGAGTTGGAGGCTATTGATTATGTTCAAACGTTTAAGGCGCTAAAATTGAGGTACGAACAGCATCAAGATAAACTTAAGGATCGTGATAGAGCTACTCTGAGCTTGGAGAGGTATGTTTGCACGTATACCAACATGCTTATCAGTGTTGTAAATGCCTTCCAAGCTTTTTCTTCTGCCTCTTTTTCTCGAATGACCGAGTCAACCTTTGGGGAAGTACGACTATAGGAGTAAAACAAACGCGTTACTATTTAAAAAATTTCCAGACTATAAGTCGTTCGTAAAAAAAATGCGAAATAGTCGTACTTCGTTGAATCGATATCGAGCCATAATCGATTCATTTTTTATGACGAAAATAATTAAGAAAAAAAAAAACAAAAATCCTCGTGTCTCACTCATTCGATTATACGATATCGATTTTTCATTCTCTTCGTTAACAGCGTACCTTCGATACTGAGAAACAGTAGATACCGACGGGATCAACGGCAACTCGACGAGGACGAGGAAATGTGGTTCAACGAGGAGGAGGACTTTGACGAGGGCGAGGCGGTTGTACCAGCTGCTGCCGCTGACCTTGTACCACCGGCATCGGCCAAGAAACAGCCACCCGCGCCAAATCCAGCGCCAAATCCAATGCCTACCGACCCAAAGGGTCAGCAGCAGACCGTTCTCAACAACAATACTGCCAATAATAATTCGTCGACGCAACAGTTGCAGATAAACAACAGCTCGCCAACCGTCAATGAGACTTCTCTATCGGCGGGTATAATCGCCAGTTCGACCGACGGTGCTGTCGAAAAAGCAGGGGCAACCATATTCAAGAAGGTACGAATGAAATACAAAAATACAATTCTCTTCTTTTTTTCACTCGATCAAATCGATTAAATCGATCAAATCGATGTTTTGGACGTAAAACGGGCATTATCATCTATTTTTTCGTTCGATTCTTCAGGGTTTGGTGGACTACGAGGGTGACTCGGACGAAGAGGAAGAAGACTCGGAGCTTAGTCCGTCGCCCAAACGGCAGCGACTGTCATAGTAGACGAATCGTCGAACAGCAGCGCGTGTGCTGCGTTTATCGATCGCCGTTGCCGTTATACCCCCGATAAGACCGCCTCGAGTCGATCCGAGATTGTTTTGATCGTCCTACCCGATTTATTAAACGGGCGATGAGAAAATATATCCGTTCGTCATCCTTGGCACCGAGATTATAACCGAGAGCTTGACGGAAAAAGGAAATAAAAGAAACCTTCGCGCATCCGCGAGAGGACGGACGCATTGAGGGGGGTACGGACCGCTTTTTAATAAGAAAAAAAAAGAACAACAACAAAAACAGAACAACAAAAAATAAGATGAACAAAAGAAAATACAACCGTAGTGTGTGGTGGACGTTTACACGCGTGTCTGTGCTAAACGGTGTACAGTAAAGAAACAAAACAAAACAAAAATACAAACGACGACAATTCGAAAGCGGAAGGAGGGACGAAAATTGTGCGGAGAAGAGACGCGTGAGGACCGCTAACGAGTACGATGATGATGGATTTGTAAAACAAAAAAAACACACACACAAGAAACTTTGAACTTTCTTAAAACAAAAAAAAATAAAACAAAAAAACAAACAATTAAGGTAAATAAGAATTTACACGCTATTGTACGACTATGTTGTGTAAAGAGAGATAGTAAATTTGAAGGAAAATCGTAGATTTATTCCAGTGGTTTGGATGGGGGGGCCCCACAACGCCGAATGAAAAGTTTTAAGATCCTCACGAAACGAATAAAAGTAAATAAATAAATAAATAAATAAACATAAGAATTAAAAAAAGGCAACAACAGAACAAAAAAGATAAATATATAAAATGATATAAACATACGCGATGAAAGATGCACGAGTTCGAATTTTTTCGTTCACGATTCGTTTGCGAATTTACGTTTTTTTCGTCACGACGATTATATATATGTTTATATATATATATATTTCCCGTAAACATCGCGAGATCATCCTCTCTACGAGCGGTGAACAATATTAATAATGTTAATTATTATTATTATTATTATTATTTTCTTTTTATATACTTCTTTCGTAGCGTGATTCGTTTTTTCCTGTCGTGATAAATTCGGCTTGGAAAAATTTAAAAGGTCCACCCTAGTTTCTCGGGTAACGATCGTTGCGATCTACGAAGACGATTTTTCGGAGATGAACAAAAACAATTCTCTCTGCTTCATGAAGTAGCAGACGCGCCAAGGCCGAGGGAGGGGGAAGACAAAAAAATATCCCGGTGGACTTTGGTAAACAAAATTGTTTTTCTCTCTATCACGTAAAGGGTGCGATCGATTTTTTTTGGTTCGTCGCGCTCAAAATTCGAAATTGCGACGAAGAATATTTCCAGAGAGCGAGGAAAATCAGAGCGAATTATTCGAGACGGCATTAATGACTATCGCCGGGCTAAAGATAATGCGCGCGTTCTTACGATTCGCTAATGAAAATTCACAATTATTCGTAAAATTGTTATTTTTTACTCTGTGAATTCATTAATGATGAATTCTCTAGTGACGAGTGTGACGACTTTTCGTAGCGGTCCAATTGCAGACTCAGAATGTAGCGTTAATCGGCAATTTACACATTTGTACGTCGTACTTTAAACGTCAGCGTTATTTCTGATTCTCGAGGAAATTTCATTAACTGATATAAAAAAAATATATCAAAAATTGAAGAAGAACAACAAAAGTATAAGAAAGTGAAATAAGAGATTCGACCGATAATTGCAACGTTCTAACTCTGTCTCACGATGGTCGCTTCGTTCGTCGCTAGGAATTACATTCTTGTGAAACTCACTGACTCCTCGCAATATCTTCGTCCTCGTCGCTCACGTCACGACAGTCTTTTCTTTCGTTTCTTCTTAATTTTCATTTTGTTTCCTTTTTTTTTTATCAAATAATCCTAATACAAAAACAAACAAAAATCATTGAATAACACAACGGAGAAACTGACGTAAGATAAATGTACAGATTTGTAATGGCATTTCTACTCTTAAGAATATCTGAATTAACATCTTTCGAAAAAAAACCAAACATGCAATAGATTTCCCACTTTTTCTCTCTTTCTCTCTCTCTCTCTCTCTCTCTCGCTCTTTCTCTCGTTCAGAGCTGAGCGTGACATAGACAAAAAATTAAATAACGAAAAACAAAAGACGCGGACGCTTCGCAGGAGATGAAAGAAAAAAGAAACGAATTTGTACATAAACAAAAAGAAAGCAAAAGCGGCGAACGAGAACAAAAAGAAGACGAAGAAGAAGAAGAAATAAACGCGCAGCTCGATCCGATCACAGACGATGTAACAAAGGCTATCGATTGATTAGTTGCCATGTTAACGCATAATGTTTCCCTCTGCCCCTACCAACCCTGTCCCACTCATGTGTTTTACTATATTTACAAGTTATCCGATAATTGAGAGAGATGAAAGAAAAGAAGAAATCTTACTATTAATGCTAACGGCGAGCTAAAAAAAATGGTGAGGAATGTAAGTAAAGAAAAGAAAAAAGAAAATACGTATGAGAAAAGAAAAAAAATGAAATTTTATCTAAGTGATATAACTGAGACGAAAGATCGAGTGCGTGTGCCGAGTTGTATATTCGATTTAAAAAAAGAAAAAAAAAAGAAGAAAAATAATCGTACAAATTGTATCAGGCGTTGTTTGTGAATGATCGTTCCCGTTTAACAGACATATGACTCTGCGTTTCGTACCGTTTGGTAATTATTCGTTTTATACCAAACGATATCCGTAAAAAACGAATAATTATTATTAATTCCCATTCGACTTGGACGATTCATCCACGTTCATCAACGATCGTCTATTTTCCACGAAAACATGGGACGTACCGTGTCATTTCCATCACAATTGATTTTTCACAATGTTGCAAATGCATAATAAAATTGATATCTCGAGACCTGTGAGGATTTCTTCTTTATATCATATACATTATGTATATATACATCGCCAAACGGTGTGAATTGTTTTGTTTTTCTTTTCTCGACAAAAACAAAAATATTTAAACACAATTTTTGTTTATATACGAAGAAAATAAGAGTGAACTTGGAAAAGAGAAAGAAAAGTGTGTGACGATCGGTAAAAAAAAAGAAAGGGCATCGAGTACATATAAGCCAATCGGTATATCTGCCTTTTGTTTCATTTTTTTCCAGGACACAATTTCTTCCTGTATGAAACTTCACGTCCCATAATCATGTCTTCACTCAATCGTTTCGTGAAAATTGATCCGGGTGATCGACAGGATCTAGTTTTTCTTTATAAACAATTAAAATCGTCAGAAGACGGAAGAAAATTTAAAAAAAAACATTCGTGTAATCGCCATAAATTTACCGTTTGTTCGACACTGTAAATCTTAATGCTTTTCGTGAACTTTTTTTTCTTTCCTTTCCCGCAATGCAGAGTGTATATGCAGAGTGATATGAATGAATGTTATATGAATAAAAGTGTGTTGTAGAAGTGCGAAGAATATTTAATTAAATAAAACTAAAATTTAGAAGAAATTTTCGGTATCACATATCCTTTTGATTTTACATTTTTTTTGTTTCGTTGCTTCGTGATGTTTTAAGGAAAAGAACCTCGGTGGTCAAAGGAGCTAGGGATATAAAATAATGTAAATAAAAAATTATCATCTTTGCATAAATTGAGAATTGATTTGGTTCGAATTTCTGCACTTTAAATGTTACATAAATTTGTTTTCCTATTCGATTGACAAACATTTAATAACACGTTCGTGAGTACAGTAGTCAAATCCGTGATATCTTTCAAGCATTTTTCATATCTATTCGTATTTTCGTATTCGCTTCTTTAATATTATTATACATATATATTTTGTTGTCATTACTCATTGTTCTGTAAATTATGACTAATACTTCGTTTCTAAGCTCCTCCATATTCCTGTTACGTAATTACGTAATACATAAAAATGATTAATCCTATTGCGTTGTATGAATAAGGATCGTTCAAGGACTTCGGTTTTGGACGAACAGCCAGAGCTTTTCGAATTTGAAGAATCGTCGCACTATTTATAAAATGCAAAATTACCCTGGATTTCGTTATAATATCCTCCGAGATGGTGAGACTTTTGGCACGTAATTTTTGTGTTTGGAGCTGGAATCGATTGAAGAGATGGGAACTTTATGAGTTTTTCTAAGAACTTTTGATTCAATTATCACAACCTATATTAGATATTATTGAGTAAGTATTTAAAAATACTCAACGAGAAGATACGAAAGTCCAAAGATTAGGGAACAACAGGTTTCCGGTATCACACAATTCTCACGATTAGCGAGCAAATACAGGTGTGCAAGTAAACTACTTATCGGACACAAATAAAAATTGACGGGACTGATTCGATCATATACTGAGACTCATTTGTTCAGCGCGAGGCTCGATCCTCTTTCAATTAATTAAAAAATCGACTAATCTTATCGCACACGATCGAAAATACGTTCCAGAATGGTTTGAGATTCTTTATATGTGTCATTTTTAAAGATGTTGATAATGAAATATTTCGCTGCTTTTAATCGAACATATCTACTGTTTTCAAGGGTTGCAGGTGTTTAAATCTCTAGTTTAAAGAAGCATTTTATCCTTTTTCATTCATCAATAAAACAGCGCAGGTGCGCCTATTAGATAGTGACTACAATAACATATATAATCCGAGTACGCCGTTAATCAGGACCGGTCTACAGTTTTGACCACTCGACAGATTTCTCACAGAAGTCTAATACTTGGCAGTCATGTTCTCAATTAAAGGTGAGCCATTTTTTGCTTTTGTTTTACACTGTGTATACAAACAAAATTGCTCAATATTAATTAAGACCTGTAACGAGAGAATTAAAATTTGTATTATGCTCCAATATGTTTTGAATTATTCATCGTTATTTTTCCTCTAAATAATCTTCTAAAATTCTTTAGCATTTCTGTGCATGGTTCTCTGCATCGCTGCAACCATCGCAACCACCTTCAAGCCTTGCGAAGAGGGCAATACACCCACAGAGCTCAGAGTCGAGGGATGCAATGAGGAACCTTGCAGTTTCTATCGTGGTGAAGATGTCGCTGCCGAATGGGATTTTACAGTTGGTGAGTTTCGTTTTCACCTCGATCATACCTTGAATGCTTCACTTTCTCTCCCTTTTTCAATATCAACGCAAAGAAATTAATTTTGTATACTTCTATCGAATATCTAGTGCGAAACACGAAACGTTACCGCTGGTGTATAATAATTATTTATTTCTTTGTTTATCAACCAGTGAAGGACACTGACGACCTGAAACCTGTCGTCAAGGCAATTATACAGGATATGTCGCCGATAAACTATCCTCTGCCTGAAGAAAATGCTTGCAAATCACTGACGAATGGCGAATGTCCATTGGAGAAAGACGAGCATGTTACTTATAGTCGCAAAATACAGATTCGGAGGGAGTATCCAAAGATCGCTTTGACCCTGGTGTACTCTCTGGTCGACAAGGCCAACAATGTCCACGTTTGCTTCAAGCTTGATGTTAAGATCGCCGACAGATAACTCGAGTCAGGACATCAAATGATTGCTCGTTGGAAATAAAATACACATTTAAAAAATTCAAACACAATTTTGTATATAAACGAATAAAACAAGGGTGAATTCCGAAAGGAGAACGAAAAGTGTACGGAGGAAAAGAAAAAAACATTCGTAATTAAGTCGTATCGTCATAAATTTACCGTTCGTTCGATGCTATAAATCTTAATGCACTTCGTGAACTTTTTTTTGTTTCCTTCCCGGCAATGCAGAGTTTGTTTGCAGTGTGATATGAATAAAAGTGTGTTGTAGAAGTGCGAAGAATATTTAATTAAATAAAACTAAAATTTAGAAGACATTTTCGGTATCACATATCCTTTTGATTTTATATTTTTTGTTTCGTTGCTTCGTGATGTTTTAAGGAAAAGAACCTCGGTGGTCAAAGGAGCTAGGGATATAAAATTATGTAAATAAAAAATTATCATCTTTGCATAAATTGAGAATTGATTTGGTTCGAATTTCTGCACTTTAAATGTTACATAAATTTGTTTTCCTATTCGATTGACAAACATTTAATAACACGTTCGTGAGTACAGTGATCAAGTCCGTGACATCTTTCAAGCATTTTTCATATATATTCGTATTTTCATATGCGCTTCTTTAATATTAATATACATATATATATATATATATATATATATTGTTGTCATTACTGATCGTTCTTTAAATTATGACTAGTACTTACTTCGCTTCGAAGCTCCTCCATGTTCCTGTTACGTAATTCGGATAAGTTTGTCCAGACAAGGAGATAAAAATGTTTAATCCTATTGCGTTGTACGAATAAGGATCGTTCAAGGACCAACGACCTCGGCTTTTAGGCGAGCAGCCAGAGCTTTTCGAACTTGAAGAATCGACGGCTCGGGAATCTGCGATGCTTCATAGTCCTGAGTACCGTGAATGCTAGCCTCGGCAGCATTTTTTGCCGAGCCTGGCCTTGCCTTCGTCATTTCGAGTCTCTGACTGCGCGCCTGCTTTTTCAGTGCCACAAGCTTATCACGACGCGCCTTGAGATAATCCTCCCGCTTCTTCATATCTTCCGGGCTTTCCTCCTAAAATTTCGTGCCAGACTTGCTCCATAACCAATGACGATTCGATTTAAGGCGATGGATCAAGCACTATTTATAAAATGCATAGTTACCGTGGATTTCATCGTATTATCCTCCGAGATGGCGAGACTTTTCATACGTGATTTTGTGTTCGGAGCTGGAATCGGTTGAAGAGATGGAAACTTTTTGAGTTCTGGTATTTTATCGTTGCTTGATTGAAACGTGCTCGGTACAGCGTTTCTCTCGTTCTCGACGATATTCGATCGTTCCGGTACCGGCGATGAGCTTCTCGACGAACTCGTCGAGACTTTCAAAGCTTGTTCCAGCAGGACTTTTTCACTTTGGTATTTCGATGCGAGTCTCTCGTGCTCTTGACCAAATGCTAAAGCATCTTCGATCCCAGGCTCGTCATCGTCCCGATCTTCCATAATTTGCTTACTGAAGAAGTTTCGAATTTTGTCTGAGACTGAGCGAATAAAATATAATTTTTGTAATGACGAAAAAAAATACTTACTGGAGCAATTCTTCCATCACCAATTCATCGTCGGGCAGTCCATCGTTTTCACAGGTCAATGATGCCGGTGTCAGACCATACTTTTGTTCTATCATATTCAGCGCTTGCAACTGAAGCTCAAGATTTTTTTGTATCATCATACGTTTGAATATCTCGTACTCGTTAGCTGCCCAAATCTGTTCGAAGAGACTCTGAAATTTCATTTATTTTACAATATTTAATAATGAAAAAAAGAAGGAAATTGAATCGACGATTTTCAAAAGAAAAATATACTTTAAAAATAAACATTTCTGCAAAATATTTTTCCTTTTTGTGAGAATTTTGATTCAGTCGCCACAACTCATGTCAGATATTATTGAGTATTTAAATAGCCCAACGAAGAGATACGAAAGTCCAAAGATTAGGAAACGGCAGGTATCCATTGTTACACAATTCTCACGATTCGCGAGCAAATACAGGTGTGCAAGTAAACTACTTATCGGACACAAATAAAAGTAGACGGGACTCGTTCGATCATATACAGGGATTCCCCGCTGACTTGTTTATCGTGGGTCGGCGCTTGATTACCTTTCAATTAATTAAAAAATCGACTAATTTTATCGTACATGGTTGAAAATACGTGCTGGAATGGTTTGATATTATTGATATATATTATTTTCAAAGATGACGATAAATGAAATATTTGGCTACTTCTAATCGAAGATATCTACTGTTTTCGAGGGTTGCAGGTATTTAAGTCGCGAGTTTAAAGAAGCGTTTTTCCTTTTTCATTTATCAATAAGGCAGCTCGTGTGCGCCGATTAGATAGCGACGACAATAGCGTATATAATCCGATTGCGCCGTTAATCAGGACCAGTCTACCGTTTTGACCCCTCGACAGATTTCTCACAGAAGTCTAATACTTGGCAGTCATGTTCTCAATTAAAGGTGAGCCATTCTTTCCTTTTGTTTTACACTATGTATCCACCAAAATTTGCTCAATATTAATTGAGACCTGTAACGAGAGAATTAAAATTTGTATTATGCTCCAATATGTTTTGAATTATTCATCGTTATTTTTCCTCTAAATAATCTTGTAAAATTCTTTAGCATTTCTGTTCGCGGCTTTCTGCGTTGCTGCAACCACCGCAACCACCTTCAGGCCTTGCGAAGAGGGCAATGCGCCCGCAGAGCTCAGAGTCAAGGGATGCGATGAGGAACCTTGCAATTTCTATCGTGGTGAAGATGTCGATGCCGAATGGGACTTTACAGTTGGTGAGTTATGTTTTCACGTTGATCATACGAAAGAAATTATTTTTTTATAGCTTCATCGAATATCTAGTGCGAAGCACGAAACGTTATGGATGGCGTATATTAATTTTTTTTTTATCAACCAGTCAAGGACACTGACAATCTGAAGCCCGTCGTCAAAGCAACTGCACTCGGTGTGACGGTGAACTATCCTCTGCCTGAACAAAATGCCTGCAAATCTCTGACGAACGGCGAATGTCCACTGGACAAAGATGAGCTTGTTACTTATGGTCTCCAAATGCCGATTCAGAAGATCTACCCAAAGGTCGCTTTGAAACTGGTATTCTCTCTGGTCGACGCGGACAACAATGTCCACGTTTGCTTCAACCTTAATGCTAAGGTCGCTGACAGATAACTCGAGTCAGATAACACCGAATGATTACTCGTTGCAAATAAAATAACCATTATAAAAATACTCTGAATAAAAATAAAAATAAAAACCTCTTTTGTCTCTTACGTTTCGATAGATTTTACTTTTATCCTAATGTATATCATATAAAGAAATAAGTAATAAGCGTTCCCTTAAAACGAGGAAGGTACCGATTTTCATCCGATCTTTTCAAAGATTTTTTTTAAAGATTGACGTAGCTATAGTCGTTTACGAAAGTAATTTTTTGTTTACTACTTGAAACATTTGATATAAGATATATATATCTCGAATTTTATTTCTCACCATGTTTTTATGTTAGCAAGAAATAAATAGGAACTTACTTGCTGAAATTGTACGGGTAATTTTGTGTGCTTGTTTACTGTGCAAGCGTGCTCAAATTGTTCAGGCGTTATGCCCATGTCCTCCATATAACAACCAAGCAAAAGATCAACCAGATTTTTGTATTCTTGATAAACCTCGCGATATTCTTTGCTGTCCTCCGTGTCTGCTTCGAAAACTGTGAAAAAAACATATTTGGTTGGAAGAAAGAAAGATGAAGAAGAAGATCAAATAGACAAATAATCAATAATTATTTTCACTCACTGAGTGACTTCTCTTCAATGAAAGTCAATAAAGGTGCAGACCAAATTGGACCTTGCAGAAATCCTACGAGGGAGTCGAACACCCAAGCGCTGTCCTCGCATTCTCCCATTGTCGTTAAAAATTGTATTTAACCTGCTCAGGATACTACCAGGATTCTCTGATGAGAGTGTTGAACGATTGGTATGCAGAAGGCCGAGTTGTAAGTTCGGAAAACGTGGAAGAAAATTACTACATACTGGAGCTGCGTAACCATAGTGATACCTGGCCAAAACAACACTTGACCGCTCTATATTGCTGTTTACTGTTCGCACGGTGTCGGACGCTTCTGTACAGCCATATGCTCGCAAGTCCGTTTTTCTTTTTGTCGCCACAGCAATATCAATAAATTCGTCGATATATTGTATTAAATTTTTACATTGTTGTATACATATATTTATGCTGGAGGCATGTCAGCATAAAATTCCATGAATCACTAGGTCAAATTGCGTGATCGATTGCAATATCGATCGATTCATCTTCATAATGAAAACAATAACAATTTTGATGAGGATTTTTATCGGTATTTTTAATACAAACATCCTCCTGGTGTTGAGGATTAATAATTGATAATTATGTGCATATATAACTACTGACATATATATATGTTGAATCAGTCAAGCTTCAACCGGCCTCCGACAGTGTCGCTGCTCTCAGTCCGTGGTGAATTGTTGATATCGTTTCGTCCATTTGGTTATGTGTGTGAATTTCAAACAGGATTCATAACAAAAATCATTAAAAAATGTCGAAGGCAGGAGCACGTATGAAATCACTAAAGAAAGTGGTCGAGAAAATTAACCACAGCTCGAAATTAAAAACGAATATTTATGCAGGAATGGCAGTGCCCAGTCCGCCGCTCGGTCCCATGCTTGGACAGGTTAGTTTCTTTCGTACAATGAGCAACACAGTATTACAATTATCACGTTTTAGAACGATTATATTTTATTATTTTACTTTCCCGGCTCCGTAACAGAGAAACATAAACATAGCTACGTTTTGCAAAGACTTCAATGAGAAAACGGAACACATCAAGGAAGGGATTCCATTACCCTGCAGAGTTAAAGTGAACTCTGATCGAACATACGAGCTCGTAATGCATAAACCCCCTGCGACGTATTACTTGAAACAAGCCGCTGGCATACAAAAAGGAGCAATGAACGCAGGTAAAAAATATGATAGCCCATCTTACTTTCAATCATAGAAAACCATTCGACCTTAACACATCTTTTACGTAATTCTACAGGTCAAGAAACAGCGGGTAAAATAACTCTCAAGCATTTATACGAAATAGCAAAAATAAAATCCGAGGATCCACCACTGGCTCTCTTGAACCTACAGCAGATAACTCAAATGCTAGTTGGAATCGCACGTACCTGCGGCATCAAGATTGTAAGAGACTTGGATGTCGCCGAATATACAGAATTTCTCGCACAACGTGCCATTGTCCTCGAAGAACAACAAAGAGTTTTGCAAGAAGCCAAAGAAGCCAAAATGCTCAGGACAACCGCATAGAATGACAAAAGTCGATACCGAAATATTATACTGCATTGATTGTTATTAATTTTAAGCTATGAATAAATGTAGTCGTCGCAGATTACTCTGTACAAAGATACATGGTATTTTTCAGACCAATTTCTACCTTTTCCACCTTCGTGCATAAATTTTTTAGTATTAATTATTTCGAGATCGTTTCTGCAATAATTTATGTCTCATCGAACACCGATTCTGGGCTAATCAGCGCCATGGAACTGGAGAAAGCAAGTTTGGGAAAATTTATTAGGATATATGGAAAAATATGGATAACTATGATTTTATTATGGATTAATAATTTATCATTCTATTAATTGGTCCTATTTTTGTTATGCTTAATAATTTTCAAGGTTTGATACTTTTCTTTAAAAAACGTTTTATTTTCAAGTGTTTGGGTCTGTTTTTATTTTAATCGATTCGTTGTGAAAAATATTGTATTTCATATTGATAACGTCATTAGGGGTACAGATGTATTTCTTCGATATGGATTTAACGATGTTGAGTTAAAGTTGACGCCCAAACATCATTAAAGAGTCCAAGTTCTGTGATGTTTTCAGTACAAATCCCACGCCGCCATCAAGCTGAAGTCGATGAAACAATTATGTGCAGCACAGAGCAGCGAACGCTGCTCTGCCAAAATAAAGGTTGTCGTCAATTTTAAGTCCAAGTTAAAGTCCCACATCGTCAAAAGTTAATACTCATAACAGTCAATTGGAAATCCAGGACTCAATCAATTCATCTAATTAATTAATCTTCCCACAGATTCCAAATCTCTCATCTTTTAAGTCCAACATCTCAAGAGTTTCAAGTCTCGGATCGGTACGATTCTTCTAGTTAGCCAAGTGGTGAATCCCATCGTGATGATATTAGCTTTTATGTCGCTATTTGTAGTCTGATAACGTGTAAAGATGGTTAAAGAAAAAAATATCTTCCGTAGAACTTCTTGCTGCTCTCCGGAAATATTGTATGCCGAGAGTAAAGTTTGCTTCGAATATGTTTGAATGATGAAAGAATGTTCGGTGAACAATTATAAACGTTAATAGTCTCCAGTTCGTCAGTCAAAAAGTGTCCAAAGTCCAGCCACTGTATTTCACGGATTACCGTGAAATTTTATGGAACATTTTTCGTCAAGGTCAACATCTCCCGTTGGAATTTCGTAGTTATGGTGTTGCCGGAGTTAATGATCGATGAAGATACAAAGTTGATACAATAGTTAGCTTAGAGGTCCGGATGTTCGTCGCGGTATTTTGTTAAAACCGGATGACAATGACGGAAGAAATGCCTATTTTTTGGTATCCATAAATCCCACGAAGTCCCGCGTCGCGCCGTTCCACAAGAGTCCAAGCCATCTCGTTCGTCCGTTCAAGGAAGTCCCGCGTCGTCGAGTCCATCGGATCCAAAGAATCCCACGTCGTCATCCTCCGGCCCAAGAAAATCCCGCGATGTCGTCCACTAGTCCAGGTAAAGCCCGTCGTCATCCAGCGATCCAGGAAGGTCCTCCCTCGATGATCCTCTTCTACGAAGTCTTCTTTCTTCTGCGCTGATACCTGAAAACCCCCTTAACCCCTATTTTTGCTCATGGATTTATTTCTTACTTTCATTACAATCATGACTCTAATACTCTACTTTTTTTTAAGTACTTATTTTGAAATTTCGCTTTTTTTCATATTATTTCCATCATTTTTTAAATTTCTTTTTTTTTATTTTTTTTTTCACTTTATCTTTTATATCTTTACGATTTTTTTTTTATTTCTTTTGTTAGCTTGAATATTTTTTTTCTATTGTTTGATTGATTTTTTTTTCTTTTGTCTGTTGGAATATTTTTTTTCTTTTGTCTGTTTGAATATTTTTTTTCTTTTGTCTGTTTGAATATTTTTTTTCTTTTGTCTGTTTGAATATTTTTTTTCTTTTGTCTGTTTGAATATTTTTTTTTCTTCTCTTTTTTTTAAAGCCATGATGCAGATATCAATTGAAAAAGATATTTCGCGGTAAATGGAATTCTCTAAAGTGGGAAAGCCGTGATAAGAATGAACTTATTATCATCGGTTAGTCCAGACCCCCATAGCCCAAAAGTGAAGGGGATGACCGCGGTCGCTGAAGTTTTACGAGACATTTTGCGTTATTCCCAGTGAGTCGTCTTATAGTCGTGGAGACGATAAATGGAACCTCATCTTATGGAGTTTCATAGGGCAGTGAAGGAAATCCCACGTCGTCCATCGTCGGTCGAAAAAGTCCCACGTCGTCGATCGAAGTAGTCCCATGTCCTCGGTCGAAGAAATCCCACGTCGTCAATCCCCGGTCCAAGAAGTTCCTCGCCGTTGGTCCTCGATCCAAGAAATCCCACGTCGTTTGTCGTAGATCCAGAAAATCCCACATCGGTCCATCGTTCCAGAGGTCCCACGTTGTCTTCCCCATTTCGAGTCCCACGATGTCTGCAGGATGATCCTCTTCTACGATGTCTTCTTTCTTCTACGTTGATCCCTGAAAACCCTCCCAAAAAAAAAATCCCCTATTCTGCTCATGTGACTTGTTCTCAATTCTTTTCTTTTTTTTATCATTATTCTATTTTTTTAAATGCTCTTATTTGTTTTTCGTTTTTTCAAGATTTTTTTCTTTCTTATACTTTTTTCTTTTTTTACCCTGAGCTTTTTCTTTTTTTACCCTTAACTTTTTTTTTACTTTGTTTTACTTTTTTTTTTAAGTACCACGAATGCAGAAATAAATTCAGAAAATGTGTTCAACACCAAAGGGAACTCTTCGCGGTTGAAAAATCGACGATAATGAAAACTTATCGTAGCCTGTTAGTCGCGATCTCGCAGACCAAAAGTTTTAACGGGAGGTTCTGTGTTCCCTGTGGGAGTTTGATTAAAATTCTTCCCAAGTTAGCCTCCAGGAAGTAGTCATGGGGAGGATCAATTAGCATTGGTCTCGTCAAGTGTCGAAGCGTAGTAGGTCCCACGTTGTCGTCGTTTGCTCATCCAGGAAGTCCCACGTCGTTTATCGTTGATCCAGGAAAAGTCCTCGTAGTCACTAGCCCCTTCAAGAAAGTCCCACGTCGTCGATCATCCATCCAGTAAGTCCCACGCCGTCAATCGCCGATCCAGGAAATCCCACGTCGTCAATCACCGGTCCAGGAAATCCCACGTAGTCCATCGTTGATCCAAAAATCCCACGATGTTCTCGGTCGCTTTCCAAGTTCCGCGAAACATCCCGAATCCTCTTCTACGATGTCTTCTTTCTTCTACGCTGATACCTGAAAACCCTCCCCCTTAACCCCTAATTCTGCTCATGTGTTTTATTTTTTTTCTCTTTTCTTTTGTTTCCATTTTTTTTCGTTACACCAGCGACATTTCTTTTTTACATCTTTTTTTCATACTTCTGTGATTCTGTTTTTTTTACATTTTTTTCACTTATCTTTTTTTTTACATTTTTTCAGTTTCTTTTTTATTTTCAGTTTCTTTTTTTCGGTTTTAATTGTTTCTTCTTTTTTTTCGTGTATATATTTTTTTTCTCTTTTTTGTTTTTTAAATATCATGTATGCAGAATGAATTCAAGGAATGGTGTGGTGCACACCGAAGGAATTTCTAGTTGATGGACCGGGGAAACGAAAGGACAACGCCCGGTCCTTCGAGCGGTCCCAAATTGGGGAAAGAGATCGAACCATAGGAAATATGACGAATATATCGCTCTCTCTCTCTCTCGCAGTCATCGGACAGAAATATAATCTGCAATACGAAACAAAAAAGAAACACGGTAAAGAAAAACTGTCGTTCCAACGTGATTAATTCGTAACTTTTTTTTCGGATGAAAGAACGAATTCGCACCTTTTTAGACTGGTGAGAGATGCTTTTCGGCTGGAACTCTGCTTGAATTAAGTGGTACGCAGCAGACGAATGAATGGATGTAGTGATGTCCTAGCGAGAAAACGGGCAAAACCCCATCGGGACACCCACTGGCCAATAAATTCCCCCTCGGTAATGGAATTGTGGAAATGGCAAAAGACAAACATCATGATGATGGCTCGAAGCTCGGAATCTTCATCTACCAGCAACCCCTTAGAGCTTCTCTGGACGAACGGAAACGAAAGAAGGGGATTCCCAAATTCCCACGGACGGGGAAGATAATCTCATCCTCTCTATCCGGTCTGTCTTGTAGGGGGGGAGAAGCGTCTTCACCTCGAAGTCTCGTTTTCCACGACTGCGCAGTAGATTCGGGAGATCTGCCGCCATTGGGGAGTCGAGCGAGCGAAGACTTGATTTTTTGGGGTGACGAAGACGAGCTCGGCAGAGGCAAAGTATAAAATGGAAAGCGCATGTACACGATCCGGTTCCCCCACTTGTCGTTGGTCGATGGTCCTCGCGAAGTGGAGGAGACAATCTTAAATGAGAGATGAAGGTTTCGAGTGTCCAAATTTCTGTGCCGAAGTAGAGGACCAAAAACCCGTCGTAAAGATCGCAATCGGGTATATTGGAACACCAGCGACGAGTGTGCGAAGACGATTAACTTCTTTCTGCCTCGAAGGTTCATCATGCGAAACTCTCTTCGAAGCCACAAGCTCTCGCTCTCGAATGGTCTCTAGAACACTCGATTAGATGGGGGCAGGGTGGGCCTTTTTTCGGGGGGACTTAGGATTGCAAACTCACGTCAATCTCTTACGTCTCGTAACAGCCGGATCGCACTGGTTTTCTCTGTCGATGTTCGCAAATAGTTTTCTTCTCAGTTATCCGGATGAACTCTAGCCAGGGGGGCAAAGATGCATCGTTTTCTCTCGCTCGAGATTCGAAGATTTTTTTAAAAATACGTGCATATTTCCTATCTTGCGTAGTTTTTCTCGAAGATTTCAGTTTTGTTTAGTAGTTTTAAGCAACGGAACTTGACCCTCATATCGCTCGCAGTATCGCCAGAAAAAAAAAACATTATCTTCGGTCTTCGTGAATCTTGGGTTAGTTGGCAGTTTTCTGTTCGATCTTCGTTTCAAGATTGTCCGTAGTTCCTCGCAAACCTTATATACCATCTACTTCGAATAATGCTAAAGAATGCGCAGCCGCAGAGCAGAAACGTCGCGTATCTCGGAGTTTCATTTGTTTTTTTCTCTTTGCGCAGACCAGAGTATTGTGCAAAAAAAAATTACGTGTCTAGAATAGTGTGCGCTATTGCTCACGGCAAAATAATTCTGTTAGAAATGTCTAAAGTGCGTACCTTTAGCCAAAGGAGCGGTGAAATATTTGCGATTTCGGTTTTCATTCCTGGCGACACAATCATCGAGAAGTTGAAGCTCGTTTTCAGAGACTCGTCAGAGAGAACAAATTTCGGTGCAGGCAGCCATAGTAACAAAATTATCTTCGTGCGAACATCGTACGGGGGATGATGTCGATGGTCGGTCGCTTTCTCACGTGGTTTTTGTTTCGCTCGCAAGATAGCGGATCCAAAGAGATTTGAATATTACGGGTGTATCTAAGGAGGCGGCGAAACACACAGCATGCCCAATATCCGACAAATGTTAGCAAATATTCGCCAAGTAAAGATTGCTTCGGTGGCTTACGATACAATTATGCCAATTACAGCGCAGGCGCAACTCTTGGGCCCAAACTAAGTCGTCGTACGCTTTACGGTTTCAACGTGGCGCAGAGTGCTTTTTTTTCTTTCGTTTGTTTTTTGCTTTTTTTTTAGCGTTTCTGAAATATTTTTGAAAATTTGGATGTAAACAATTAGTAGCCCCCGCCCCAACCCCACCAAACAAGTCATGATTTATTTTCAGACCCTCCTTCGGCTCTTTTCATCGCGTACACAAGTGACAAAAATCCTTTGATAAGAAAAAAAAACAAAAAAAAAACACTGCCGATAAGTTATATACCATACAGTCCTCTAGAACACATAATTAAATAGAAAAAAAAATATAGAATCAAATTCTCCAAGCAAAATATTGCGCGTCATACACGTGGTAACAATATCGAAACAGCATACTAAAAAAATGTTTGCGACACTACTAGAATTAACGATATTATACAGTTCGTATAAAAGATCTCACAAAAATGTGTAAACTTTTGTTAACTATAATTGTTGGATTGTCTTTCAGAAAAATTCACTCACCGAGTTCGTCTAGTAACAAAGCCATTTTGTAAGTATCGAGCGTTTTGCGTCCAGCAAGCCCTCGGAGCCGCATTCGGTATTTTTCGTTTTCTTTTGTTTTACATTGAGATTAATTCGAGTCCTCTCTTCCGATCGGGTGGTATAAGAACGCAAAAAAAAAGCTCTCGCAATCTTTCACAATTCACTAAACGATTATCAACTCATCGTAAACTCATTCGTGAAGAAAAAAAAAAAAAAAAAATACAACACATAATAATGCTCAGCGAACTTAACATTTGGTGGCGTTAATTTGTTGTTGCTGTGTTTGTTCTGGCGACATTTAGATACACATTCAAATTAACCCAACATCGTAAATCTTGCACAACCAGGGTGAAATTACCGCACTACACAATATTATACTCGAATAGGCTTCCAAAGTATTTTTGCGTGTATACGATATATATATATATATGTATGAAAAAAAGAGAAAAATACGATTAGAGAAAAACTTGCTCACAGAATAAACGAACTTTCGAACGAACTGCACAGTTTCAACACGTTTCACGCAAATAGTTGAAGATTCATTAGAAGAGATGTGTGTTATTACGTTTTCTTTTCCACAAAGGCATTCCGGTATTTGATGTGCTCAAGCCAACGGGGATAAAGTATTCATTTTCTTGCGGTTTTGCTTTTGTTACAAGGTGTGCCAAATTTCCATCTGCCATGGGGTGAGAGTGTGTGCTCAGTGATTTTTGGTTTTTCAACAGCTAATTCGATTCGTTATCCACAACAAGCCTCTTGCGCTAATCCAATTTCCACGCGGGAAAAACACACAGTTTTTGTTTGTTTGTTTTGTGGTAAAAAGCCAGGTCGACATAGATCGAGGGTGTTTTTGCAACTTCGTCAATAATTTTCAGGCCACATTCATCCTTGCCATGTTCTTTCTTTTTTTGGTATCTCTCAAACACGATCGATCCCACAACGATTATTACAAGATTTCCAGCGACTATAAGTTTTCTTTGCTTTTTCTAGAAAAAAGTGCATTAACATGCCCACCCCCGAGGAATAATGAAGAAAATCCCACGAATGTTGATTTGCTACTTTTTTTTTGTTTACCTGGATGACAAACGTAGATTTTGTTTCTTACTGTTATCGTCAATGAACCAACTTCCTCGTACTTTTTTCGTTCCCTCGGCCCTCGGTCTCACGTTTTCTGTTTCATTTTCGTTCCGTCTTTTCTAATCGTCGCCCACGCATCTCGTTCTCCTCGAGTTTATCATACTTTGCAATCTCCTAGAAGCCACCTTACCGGCTTCGTTCAAAAAACAGACTAGAGAAAAAAAAACGTGGCATCTCCGACAAAGCGCACGCGTCGCGTCAAACACGCCGACTGGATATATTTCCATGCGATGCTATAATTGCTGTGACGAAAAGTGAGAAGAAACAAAGAGGAACAAAGAAAAAAAAAGAAGAAAATCACGAACTCCGTGCCGCTAAACGATCAACGGAAGTGGATCTTTCTACGTTTTCATAATTCCGTATATGTGGTAAATATATAATATATATATATATACACGGAGAGAAAAGAAAAAGAGAATATTTTTGTGTTTAAATATTTCGTTACCTCCCTTTACGGTTTTTCAATCGATTTTCTCGGCAAAATACTCGGGTTCTCTTCCAGGACTTGGCCCTGAGAATCAAATTTCCGCGAGCTCCGGCGCGCGTCGAACAAAAAAAAACAAAATTACACGTACGCACGTATCCAAAACCTTGGGACGAGAGGTCGGACGAATTCGTCATGAGCGGATGAGATCTGATAATTTGTAATTATTCTCACGTATCCGTGCGGACGTCATTGCCATATTTGGTCAATCGTCGTTTCTCTCTCTCTCTCTTTCTTTCTCTCTCGTATGTGTGCTCACTTCCGGTTCCAACAGTGTGTACCTAAGCGTCTTTAAACCGGTGTGCTCTCGTTCGCTCGCTCGCTCGCTTCGACGAGAAGTTTCCTGGTGGCTCAAAAAACAAGAACGTGTTTTTTCGCCCAACATATTCCCTTCCCAAAAAAAAAAGATAATACAGCGTGCGAGAATCAAACACAATGCACAATATATCCTTAACGATTTACAATGATAATATGTACTTTACCAGAGCAGTAAGAGAAGATAATGGAAAAAGAAGAAATTTTAAACGGCGGAGACCCAGAAATATTCGTTCCAGAAAATTTTGTACCGTTTTTTTTTCGTTACTTTGGAGAATAATTTCGTCTCGTACGTTTTTTTTCCGTAAAATCCTCTCTTTTTCTCGCGAACTTCTTTCGTTCAACCGCCCTCGCGCAATTATTTCTGGGGCTCGGAGGATTAATCAAGAAATATATATGTATATATATAATGATTCGTTCGTTATGTTCGAACCTGTCTCTAAATGAGATGTACGTGGTCATCCGAAAATGAATGGTCAGCTCACGAACTCCGCTCTAAAAAGCAGGCCTCACTTTCCCTCACACTTTTCTCCTGAAGTAGTCGATTAACTTAATATCTTCTCTCGTTCAGTGATTTCCGGTCGGCATTGACCTATTCCTGCGATGTGAAACAGAAAACCCCCCAAATATGTCTTCCGTTTTTCCCCGCGATAAGAACTCTCGATACCTTTGGGGGGCTGCGGATATTCCTAAGTATCTTTGCGTCTCTCTCCCTCTCTCTGCTCAAAAATATTGGCACGGTTTCGCGCACGTTGGACTCGGCCTTTACTCGCTTCTCCTTCATTTCTCTAAACGCACGTTGGAACTTCCTGCGACTCAAAATAACAATTTCGTTGTCCCCGTTTTTCTTGCCCCGCCCACATGTGCAATATTTCATAATATATGTGAAAAAGAGCTTCGCTACGCAATTCTTTGTTGGGATCTTGCTCCGGCAACTTCCGGTCGTCCTTGGAGCTCGATAAGGGCCCTTCGTAGATTTTCCGCCAAATGTGCTGAAGCGAAAATAACGTTTTTTTCTAAACATACCCCCCCTTTCGTTTCCCCGATAGCGACAGATAATTTTGCTAAATACGATTTAAAAAGTAAAAAAAAACAATGCAAATTGCATACCAAATATCCGTTATATGAAAATTATTCAAAAAGCGAATCTTCGTACGAATTTTACGATTTTTCTGTTAGAATTATTATCAACGTGTACCTCTTTGTACAATAATGCTCTCATATTCTCGCTCGTTTCTGACTCTGCTCGAGGCCGATCCGCAGCATAATTGTTCAGAACGAGGAAGAGGCTTCCCGGCTTCCGCTCTGAGACATCGATCTAGAACACACGCTACGCAATATTGCAACTCTCGCCTCGCTCTCTCTCTCTACCTCTGCAACGATAAACCGCCAGAATCAAGGATTCCTCGGATATTTATCGGCTCCGGACAAAAGCACGATCTCGCCAGGTTTTATCTCACTCCGGTCTCTTCCCAGTGATCTGTGAAAATATCGTTATTTTTCCCGCGGCCCATCCACGGCCATTTTTCTCTTCACCTGAATATTCCTTCGTATTTTACAATGCTAAATTATTCACGGAAATTGATGATCTTTTTTCCTTCTTCTTTCTCTAACATTCGTCGCCTTCTACCAAACGTTTTCTTTTTTTCATTTTCGTAAAACGAAGAGAAAAAAAAACAAAACAAAAAAAATATTCATGCATAAATTCCTGAATACCTTGAGGACTTTTCTTATCGTGTATCGTAGAGCGGTTTACTTTGGTATCAGTCAGGGTTGCCCCATTTATATTCGGCCGCTTGTGAAGACGCCGTAACACAGAGAGACGCGTCTCGCCTTCGTTTATGGCTGATCGCGTTCGGAACACCCCAAGAGAGCGTTTAACGTCACACGAACACGCCAGTGGGTCGAGACGAATTCCGGTGCGATTGTCGAAGAATGAACCTAGAGAGGATGGGCCTTGTCCCCGTTTTTTGTTCGTCTTCGTACCTGAGAAAATACTTCGGGGTCTCTGCGACGAGGGCTTGGGGGGTAGAGTGCGATGGAATTTTGCAGTTATAATTGAGTCGGCTCACCAGGGAAAATCGATTTTTGGTTCTCTTAGCGATACTTTTACGTATTGTGGTTTTTTGGCGATTCGGCTTTTGATATTCGTGCGTCGGTGAAGAACGATGAAGAAGGGTGCGAAGAGTTCGAGTGTGTGTTCGGTAATTTTGTTTTACTGTGCTCAGGGTGCCGTCTCCGAAATTCTCGTGCGTGTCGAGCGGTAGCACTCGGTCCCCTCTCCGCGCTCGAGCTTCTCACCGCTTCGCCTTGTCCGACTTCTAGAAAATTAAGATCCTCCTCCTCCTTTCTCCTCCAAACTCCACTCTTCTCCTCCTTTCCCCCCCAATTTCCATACCCTGCGGCTTTTCATCCAGAACGAGAAAAAACAAAATGCCTCACCGAACGTTTATTTGGTTTCGTTTTCTTTGTGTTTCATTGGTTTTTTTCGGGCTCTTATCGGTACTTTGCTATGCGAGAACGAAGGTGCGCGGCCAATCGGTCGAAGGAAGATGGCGGTCTTGGTACAGGCCCCCTCGGGACGACTTGTTTCTTTCACGCCGAAATCTCTCTCTATCTCACTCACAATTGGGATTTTTTTGTAGGATGAATCCATACTGAAAAGGATGCATGGTAATTAATAGTTAATGAATGAATTTTTGCGAGTTGTAAGAGAAAAAAAATTTCATGTCACACTATATTGTATGCTTTTTTTTGTTTTTTTGTAAACAATATTTATTCACTTATGGAATCATGTTTGAGTCTCCTTCACCACCCTCCATCTATAAAATATGTTGCAATATTTACGTGTATATAAATATATGGATTATATATATATATATATATCTATATATAAGTATGTACAAGAGATTCAATATGAATCGATGATATTTACCCATGATCATTGGGCATTCCACACAACTGAATAATAAGAACACATTTGTTATTCTACAATGAGATCTTGGTTTTTTTGTCTTTTCGTCGAACGTCGAGAGCGACGATTGACGAACTATTGCTAAAATTAATCATCGTGTCGAATGAACCCTGGAATATTATCATATTTCTTTGCTTTCTAAAAAAAAGAGGAACAATAACTTTGTTCTCGTCTATCGCAAAAAGGAACTTGAGTGTTGCATAAAATTAAACGTTAAGAAAAAGTTGCTTTCTTTTTTTTTGTTTTTCTTTTTTGGTTGTTTTGTTTTTCGATACGATCTACAAACCAAACCGCAGGATCGGCATTTGCGCGCCCCAAGCGGCGTTCTCTTGTAGCTTGTCACGGTGCCCAAATGGTCGCCCCCAAGGTCACAACGGTATTTCCTCCCCTCTCTCTCTCACTCACAGTGAGCGTGAGCATCGACCTCATTGCCATCTCAAACGGTGAGACTGCAAGTAAAAAACATCCGGATATACATCGGGATATTGATGCGACAACCTGTTTTTCTTCACACGGCGCGTATCGGAGGTCTAGTATTGTCGCAACGAGGTTATGTTCGGAAGTCTATCGCTTTCTCTCTCTTTCTTCGAACGATGACGTACAAGCTTCGCGGGCTCGTCGCTAACGTAGGGAGAAGATGGCGCTGCACGTCGTTCGAAGTTGCTTCCACGTCGCGAACGCTTTTCAAGCGTTCGGTTCACGAACTTTTTTTCGGTCCTCGTTTTCTATTACGTTTTTTTTTCTGATATCCTCGAATTTTGTATGTTTTCGAACACAGAATTAACACTTCAACGTTGCAAGGGTGCCTTAATTTCGCTGAGCTTCGACATGAATGTGTCGAGACTGTTGAGCTCGGGATAGAGATTTCCGGCCCAGGCGTTGTCGACTTCCGGTCCGCCACAATTTTGATGATCCATGTCAACGTAACCGTACGACGAATTGTTATTATTGTTGAGTTCCATTTGTTTCTTGAGCTGTTGCCAACGATTGATTCTAGCTATTTGCTTGGTTCTCAATTCGTTCTCGGCCTGGTAGAGGGCGTGACCGAGAACCGCCTCGACGCGGATATTGCGTCTTCGGCTTCGGAGATATTTTATCTTCTTGGAACGGACGCGGCTGATCCAGTTAAAGAGTTGCTCAGTGTTGCTCGGTTGATCGAACTCCGGATCGCATTGTCTCAGCGTGGCACCCATTGTTTTTTGTTTTTATAATTTTTGTTCAATTAAGACAAATAAAACAACGTTGAAACTTTTAATTTCGCACTGCCGAAAGACGCGTTATCTTTTTCTACGATCGCACACTTCGTTAATTATTCGTTGATTCGATAATTGCGGATTGAACGGAGAAAACTACGGGACTTCCGATTTTGGTTCGCGTATTTTTTCTTTTCTTTTTCAAGCACTAAATTATTGAGAGATAATCAACCTGAATGAATAAAACACCAACCTGTAGCTAGCTCGTGTTTCTCGACGTGAAGGACTCTCGTCGGAGATTGTCGAACGAAACGAGTTACAATAATCTCAGACTTGGAGAGACCACCGAGCGAGATACGATCTGCACCCTTTGAGATCGCTCCGAGGAATGCCACGACACGGCGTACGGGTGGGGCTTTATATACTCGGTCGGACGACCCAACGGTGTATGCTTACGCCCGATCGATAGAAAGTAGTCCCCGAGTTTTCAAGATAATTGAGCAGAAATTTTTAAGCTCCTCGTCTTTGTATATCGTATATAATATTCACACTAGATAAACTCTTATTAGAATACAATTTTTCGATTCGAAATTGCGATTAAGAGGTATAAAAATGAATTTTCGTGTAGAAACGATGGCGTATGGAGTTGTCATGCGGTCAAGCCCCACCACGAGCCTTTCGCATCGTAGCTCTCTACGCGCTACGTCGATCGTCCTTTTCCACGATATACATTTCTGCGGTGTTGCCATATTTTTTCCATTTTACCTTCGCATATACATGCGACATAAATATTTTTGTTACCTTGCAAATTGTGTTTGTTGTAGATAAGGAAAGTAAATCGTCTCGTTCCAACACATACGTGTTATCATCGAAACGATTCGATCTCCGTCTCGTTCTTTTTTTTCCAAGTAAACAAATAATTAACGTTTATAATTTATCGAAATGGAGCGTTTACTTGGATTCGAACGTAACGGGGATGAATCATTCATACCTATACGAAAAATATTGTGAGAAGAACAATAATTTCTCCGGTAATTGGATCTCGTTTGATGTGACATTGACAAACATTCTCGAAAGAAAAGTGTAGACAGAAGCGGTGTACCCGTTAGTCGAAGAGAGAACGAGAAGCGTCTAGAAGATCTGGCAACGCAGCAGTTGCAGAGAGGAAGCATCTGGTTCTTTCTCTCTCTCTCTCTCTCTCTCTCTCTCTCTCACACACACACACACACACTCTTTACTGCGTCAAAGAGTCGGCGAGAATTTCACCATCGACAATTTTTCTCCTTTGAGAAACCTCGTTGAACAACGAGCATCGTAACATACATTTTCTAATTTTTAATTGCGTATAACAAGAAAACTTCCCCAAATACCGAAATATATTTGCTGCGATAGAAAAAATATGAGGCATTCCCCCACGCAGGCTCGTTTTTGGGAATGTATGTTGCGTGGAATTTTCGTGACTCATTGATGACGAGTATAAGCTGATGAAAGAAAAAGAGTCTCAAACAATGAGCCATAGATGAGACACGATGCGTTTGTTTCGGTATTCTGTAAAAACCGTCTATAATGGTTAACCTCTCTAGGACTTGAAGGTCTGCAAGCCAATTTTTCGTTCATAAATCCCCGTAGAATGAATATTTCCTGTTTTCATTCAAAACAACGAACCGCGACTATATTTTTGAAGTACAAAATTTAAGATTCGGGTGGACCACCTGCCATTTTGAAATAATAATTATTAAACCCATATACCTGCATATGACTATATACTCCATGTCTAGTGATACATAGGTTGGAAATGACGCAGAAATGAAAAATCGATAGACGAAAATACGGCGCATACGCAGCAAGTAACGTGGTATACGTTAGATACGTCAGCTCACGCGATGACGCCAGCTGCTACACGATAAAAATAAAATAGAGCAAACAGGCAGACGTGAACTTCGAGAACGTTCAAAAAGCCGAAAGGCCTACGTGACAACCTCGAAACGAAAAATGCTTCGGCCAACAACAGACACCATCTGTTTCCTTGAAACAGGGTGTTCCCCTCTCCTATACCTCAACCTCGGGGTCTATTGATCCGGTCTCGTCCTCGTAACGGTTATTCTTATTGTGCGAGCAGGTATACGAACAATCAAGCGGACTGCAAGGGAAGAAAACTGGATGTTCGACGAGGGTTGCAGAGAACCTTGGAAATTTCCGTTTCGAAATTTTCAAATAAATTTTCAACCGATCTCTATCGCACATTAAACAACAATACTTTTCAGGATGACGAAGGAAATCCTGAAATCTTTTATTTTCCCCCATCGCACGATAATTCTTTCACCTTACATACAATATAATTAAAAATTTGTTCTATATAGGCGATCGTATTAAAAATTAATAGTTTGTACATTTGTCCTCATATTTACATCACTTGTGATAAAAAAATGAGGCCTTGGTTAAAAACCTTGCCTATGAAACAGGTTTTTTTTTATGTAACGCTTAGGATTTTGAGTAACATTTTTTGTCATCGATGATGCAAAAGTAATTATACGTTAAGTATAAAAACTGAAAAAAAATTGCTCTAAATTTCTGCTTTCATATATTGGCGTCGACTCTGTCCCGCTTTTCGATGGCACACGACAGTGATTTCTTATTCTTTGGTAACAACGTAAAATATTCACATTGCTATTAAACGTCGTAAACAATTATGTTTATCTCAATATTTTGATCGTTTCGTTCCCCGAGAAAAATTAATTACAATGGATAGAAATCGTTCGTCCAGAGGGAATCGATGCTTTTGTTGATATCAAGATTCAACACACCCAGGTACATGTAGTACAATGATAATTTAAATAGGGACCAATGTTCACCGATCAACAGCCCGAGTCTCGACCATTTACTATCGCAATACTTCAATTTCTCGTTGTACATAGCACGTACACAGCATTTCGACATTTCCATAAAAGCTGACATTCTCGCACCTGTGCGCAGAGTATGCTCGATACTTCTTATCAAATCGTTCGTTTTCAGTATCAACAACATTTGTCTGTTGACTTTTTCCAAAACTTCGCTTATTTGGGGCAATAAATTCGGTACTTCTTTCTGAAAAAGTTCCTTCTCCTCGGTGTCGTATTTGACCTTGCGTACACCGGTCATTAGAGCGTCCCAAGTTCGTCCAGAGACCATGCAAGCTAAAAGTCCGTACATGTCGCCAACACCGAGTTTCGTGCAATGTTCTCTCATCGCATCTTTATCCCCGTCGAGAATCGCTAGCCAAAGCTTCGAATATTCCCATCTAAATTCGTTCGTAAGATCGGCATACAAACCATGATCCAATAATACAATTTCCGCCTCGTCATTTTTCTTTCTAACGAGAATGTTACCCGGATGAGGATCAGAATGTACAAAACCCGTGATAAATATCATGTGACTGTAGAGTCGTCCTAATTTTCCGGTGACTTCGTAAGGATTGAGATTATGCTTTCTTATATAAGGAAGATCGTTAATCTGTCCACCGTCGACGAACTCCATCGTAAGTACACGGGAGGATGACACCTCCCAGAAAACTTTAGGGATTTTGAGCCATTTGTAATCAGCGAATAAAATGCTCGCTCTCTCGGCGTTGTTCGCTTCTCGAGTGAAATTTAATTCGTGCGGTATGTTTTTCTTCGTCTCGTCGACGAGCCAGTCGAATTTAAATTCTGGGAACACCCAGGAAGTCAATTTTACCAAAACAGCCATTGTCTTGACGTCGACGTAGGAATTCGATTGTACCGATCGATGCTGAACTTTCACAGCTACGGCTTGACCATTTTTTAGCGTCGCGCGATGGACCTGAGCTAGACTCGCAGCTCCGAGAGGTTGAGGATCTATCGTGTCGAATATTTCGTACGGATCTTTCTTAAAATCTTCTTTTATTACGGTTAAAACGTCGGAGAACGAGGACTGAGGCGCTGAGCTGTGCAAAATTCTCATGCGAGTCACATACTCCGGTGGCAGTAAATAATCCAACGCTCCTATATGCTGTCCTACTTTTATGAAAACTCCTTTATTGGCGCAACAGAGCTCGAGAAGTTTCTCCGCACCGTACTCGTGCGCCTTTGACTTGATTTCAGCATATTCAGGAGTATTTCTCTCTACTTTACCGCTGTAAAGAGCATTTCTGTAATGAACGCTTATTTTTGTTACAGCGATAGCCGCTCGTCCAAGCCGAACTATGCCTATCGATCCTATGTCATATTCGTTCGCTTTCAACGACATCAGAGTTCCTACGCCTGCGACACTCGCAATGGCGAATTTGAGAAATCTTCGTGATTTCAACATAATTGAGAAATATTATGGGACGATTCATTTATTAAATTTGTAGAATGTATCATTACTCTGAAAAAAATATAAATCATTACGATTGAGAAGAATAGAGAGAAGAGAAATTGTAGAATCATGGATAAGAATTAATAAAAATTATACATTAGAACTCGGGACTAAGGTCAAGATCGACCTGAAATTTTGTTACATGACGAACTAACCTCCAAATCTACCGAGCATCGATAACATCATTCTCCAACCGGAAACCTCGATAAAACTCTCATTTTTTCCCTCGAGTCTATTTATTAACGATAGCACTTTTTCTTTACTTCCAAATTGTTGACATCCGAGTGATTCGATGTTTAATTTATCGGAACTTTCGAATGTGGGTTATGTAAAAAATCGCCTTGTTACGTTGACAGGACACTTCAGATATACATGCACGAGCCACGTGAGAGTGCCGAACACTTGGTGGCAAAAAATCGAACTAAATTTATAGATTAATCACGAGAAAAGAATTGCGATAATGTAACAGGTATCAACGGTACTTATTATATTGCCACCGTATTCTACTTTCCACTAGTGTCGGCTCGCATGTGGATAAGAATGTTACCGCTTTCCCCTCTTTGACCATCGCCACACTTGACACAAAAACATCCTTACCTTTCATACAATTCTGTCGTCGCTTGGACAGGTGTTAAATAAAATCCACACAAGATTCGTATGAAAAAACTCATTGCATCATATACGTATATAAATATTTATTCATACAGAGACATATATAAGCCAAATCAAGCAATTATGTAAAATTTCCATACTTTTTGTTCGTTATTTCAGATTTTTAATTATAGCTAATTACCGCGATATACAAACTAACGGAATACTCGTAACGTTCCCTTCTATACGACACAAAAGCGTCTCCAGTTATTAGCGAATTACACTTTCATCCGAAGCGTGTTGCATAAGAAGTCTCTGTAATAAATCAATATTACATATTTATAAATATAAAGAAATTTGCAAACGTTGTTATGTTTTCTTCAACGTAGACAGTTATTTACCTTTAATGGTGTGATTGCATTGGTAAGTTGAAGGCCGAGACTTCTTGCGAGAACGATAGGAGCTGCAGTGCCTTTGTAAAGTCTGTGAAGAGCATCGATCGCCAGCATAGTTGGGACATTGTGTCTTTGTCGAAGTGTCTCGTATTTCGATAAATACATGGTGTCACCAAAAGTCGCTCCGTTCGCACATGCCTCAGCGAGTAATTTGACCAACACTGCAATATCACCGAAACCCAAATTCACGCCTTGGCCAGCTAACGGATGAACTCTGTGAGCAGCGTCCCTGTAAAATAAATCAAAGAATTTATCTCATAATTGTATTTTTATGGCACAATTTCCATTTTTCATTATTATCGGCAAAATAATAGTTTCATCGGGATAAAACTGAGAAATATGAGAAAAAAATGAGAATTCTTTACCCTACGAGAACTGTTCCTGGTTTTACGTAAGAGGTCGAGTGTCCGAACCCTAGAGGAAAAGCAGCACGCGAACCCTCGACGATACCGGAAATCGAAGGTTGCAATTGCCTCGCGACACCAGTCTGAAGAGACAAACCCTCGAGCAATTGTTGCAGCGCTTTCATGCCGCTTTCGACAATTCCATTTTTTGGATAAACTTTCCACAGCGCCTCGTTCAGACTGTCCGTGAATTCTTCTTCGGATAATTTCAGGAGTTCTTTGGCTCTAGTCGTTGTCACGGACCAGACGAGGGAGCTCAGTGAATCTGTTAGCTTGCAAATTATCAATTCTCAAAAGTTAATTACGATTAAGGATTTATCGATTAATACCCTAAAGTCATTGTCGTTTTATAATACTATGAACTACTCGTTACATACCGGTAATAAAGCGACCGGACCAGTTGGCAAAAATCGTTGCCACGCAACAATATTTTCCGTGGGCTATGAAACAAAAATTGAGCATGAATAATAATTTTGTAATAAAAACGCAGACATAACGTTCTAATTTGATGTGTACCTCTGATAATTGAACCGTTGCAACAATGCCCATTTGACCGTAATCCCATTTCACGTACTGCACTCCCATGGCTTGACGAACGAGAGAATTGACTCCATCCGCTCCGACCTGAAAATTAATTAAGAAAATTATTTTCAACAACGAGTCATGTTTTCTAAATTACATTAGAATATAAACTTATATACAAGGTGAACATTTGTTGAATATAATTTAAAAATTAAGTGATACAAATATTTCGAAACGGTGTGAAATTTTAGTTTTTGAAATGTAAATCCTCGACTCAAGTATCCGGTAATAATTCAAATATATAAATCATCCGCAACTACTTCTCGACGGCAATTCTAACTTCTCATTCGGAACTTGGCACGAACTAGAATTTCAGCGTATTCCAACGACGGCTTCCTTTTTTTCTCTACCGCAAATAGAAACGCAAATAAATTTAGTCAAAAGGCCATGGTGGGATTTATAGCGAGATCGACGACAATGTGGCAGTTTAATACGGCAAGTTTGAGGGGGAAAATCAGAGAAAGCGATGAGAAGAAGGTGCCTGTTATAAGTTCCGGAAATAACTTCAGTACAGTTCCAGATGTCCATCCGGCCTTCCAGAAGTGATTTTTCCTAAAGTTCCCCCTGCATCCAGCTTCTCACTCACAAAGCGTTAATATAAGCTCCGAAGTGCAACCAAAATATTCAATGTAACAAAAATTGTAACTAAGAATGAGAAAAAAATTTTCCTAGCGATGTCTCGTTGATAAATTTCTATCAATTAATTAGAAAACAAAAAATTGCCCCGATTGTCATAATTCGCAAAATTAAAAATGCATATCGCAACAGGGTTCCGGATAATCGTTTCGTACCGACACAATCACAAAGTGGTCACCGCGACTTCCTGCAAGGTCGCGTCGACTATCGCATTTGGAACAATGAAATCACGCATCGTCCCATAAATAAAGTGACCAAGCTCCCGGTCGATTGTCAGATCGGTCGTGACTATCGCGTCGCTAGGATTGAAAAAGTAGCGAATGGAAACACTCGTGGAAAATCGAATATTACGAATTTACTTAATTTTTTTTGTTTTTCGTATTTTATCACCTCCTTTCCCCTAATTCTCTTTTCGGTGCTCCAGTACGGTATGCGAACACCAGCTTAGTGCTAAATATATACCGGTTCTGTTTGATAAACATCGCGAAGAACACGCGTGGCGGAAATATACAAGCGGTAGTGAAAAATCAGTCGATCACTGCCAGAGTAAGAGCACAGAGATAGACGAGAAAGCTCGAGTAAAGTATTCTCGCTAAGTGAGCACGAATGAATCGTCCTCCTTTTTGAATTGGCTTGAATCGAGGGGTACGAAGAAAAAGAAAACGACGAAAAAACGGAAGAAACGCTCGAGATGAGCTTAGTGCGGATGTGTTACACTTGATTCGCACCATCTTAGTGGATCGTATTAATAGCGACGAGTTGAAAACCATGTTTCCAAGACGTCCAAAGCCAACGGACAAGCTGTCTAGCAGACGTCGTAAATTCCAAAATTCCGACGTCGAAGATGCCAACAACACGAATTCGACAGGATTCGATTACGAGGTGATTTATAAAATGATTTTGTCATTTGATTTTGACAAGCCAGAATTGAAGAACGTACGATTCAAGCGAGAAATGATCCAATTAAAAAAAAAGTATCATTTCTTATTTGTAATGAAGAAATTTACGACCCTTCATATATTCCGATGATTATTCTTAGGTCGAAGATGAAGTAATGTGGTTGGACGAGTTGGATCACGGAAGTATATCGTCGGAAGGGAGTTCGGTACCCTTAGAGTGTCCGAAAAATTTGTCGCCCTCGCAGCAGCAGCCTTGGGACGCCGAGGAGGTAAATTTAGCATTGTCTCAATTGCCGGCGGGTGAAACGGCTCTCTCCTTGATAGCGACGATTCACGGTGGAAGTCTCGAAAAAGCTGTCGAGGACGTCCAGGATTTGAGTCTCTCGGGTTTCACGCTGAAGGACAGAAAATTATCCATACCGTGTTTCGCTAATGGGTAAGCGATTTATCGAGGCAATGTTCCATTTTGTTATTTTTCCATCGTACTTGGAAACTCTTTCTTCTTCTTCTCTCAGGAATGTGAGAAAAGCTTCATTAGCGGCGGAGAACCACGAGGCTGCTGGCTCGAGACCCGGCTTGGTTCTAGCAAAATGGCCGGAAACGTGTCTTCTCGTTTCCTGTTGGTTGGGACAGTGTGAATTAGTCAAAGTTTTGCTAGAGCGAGGAGTTAACGTCAACGCACGAGACGGCGACGGAAGGTTAATTGAAATTTTCCATTCGGAATAACCCAAATACCCATAAAATTCAATTTTTATCCTCCCGTTACTTTCCATCCTTCAGAACTCCGTTGCACTTAGCAGCGTGTTCAGGATCGGCAAAGATCGTCGAGGATCTGTTGAAACACGGTGCTAATCCGAACCATTGGGACAATGCGGAAGAGCATACGGCGCTTCATTGCGCCGCGGCGATTGGAAACGTAGCTTCGATCCGATATCTTCTTAAATTTGGAGCGAACGTCGACGCCGGTCTTCCAGGACGTAGTCCTCTGCATTATGCTGTTCTCAGTAATGCCTCGGAATGCGTAGAGATTCTTCTCGCAGCTGGTGCATGCCCGAACAATCCTCAAGTTTACACGGAAACGCCGTTGCACGTCGCGGCTGGTCTCGGTGCAGCGAAGAGCGTAGCGTTGCTTCTCAGTCACGGTGCCGATGTGAGAGTTCAATGTGGCTCGGCAAGATCGACTCCGTTGCATTTAGCGTCTGAAGAAGGCAGTCAAGAATGCACGAAACTGTTACTCGACGCCAGAGCTCCGTGGGACGCGAAGGATTCTCGAGGCAGAAGCGCGATGCATCTCGCTGCTTTGGCTCAATCCTCAGAGACTCTCGAGACTCTCATAAAGGCAGGAGCTAATGTAAACGCCGAAGACGACGATGGAAGAACTCCTCTTCATACCGCTGTGGCTAAAGCGCTACGAGGCAGCGAACTCGTCAAGATGCTCATTCAGGTCTGTAAAAAAAATCCTAGTGTACTAAGTTTTAGCCACGAGGCGCTGTTTAGAATTCGATTGTGTTTACAGGCTGGAGCAGCAGTTAACAAACCCGATAAATTTGGGTATACGCCTCTTCACATCGCAGCGCTGAACGAAAGTTCTCTAACGGTGATTCTTCTCTTGAGCAAAGGCGCGGATGTAACAGCACGAACTAAAGGTGGAATATCAGCATTGAGTTTCATAATACGTCGTACACCGGACGTGATACCTCGTCTGGTAGCTCGTCTCGATCAAGCGATAGCGTTACACGATCACGAATTGGGCGATGTCGATTGCGAGCTCAGATTGGATTTTCGACCTCTAGTCCCCGGTGGTAGAGGCGAAACTGATCTCATGCTTTGCCTGGTCGAGGTCGGTCAACGACACATTCTCAAACATCCGCTCTGCGAGAGTTTTCTCTATCTGAAGTGGTTAAGAATACGAAAATTCTTTCTCTTCAGTCTCATATTTCATTCGATATTCGTCGCCCTATTCACGGCTTACGTCGCGGTTGCATTTTTGTACGAGGGCAAAAGCCTGACTAAAGTGTTGATCTGGCCCGTGGGAATATTCACGTGTTTGCTAGCGTGTAAAGAAGTTTTTCAGCTAGCTCATGGTGTCTGGATTTATGCGAAAAGATGGGAAAATTTTTTACAGTGGGGTGTGATCGTCGCTTCGTGCGCGGTTCTTGTAAAACCAGCGGATAATTGGCAACATCACGCGGCTGCGCTTGGTATACTTCTCGTTTGGATAGAACTGATGATGATCGTCGGTAGATTTCCAATGTTCGGTCTTTACGTACAGATGTTTACTCAAGTGGCGATAAATTTTTTCAAATTTTTAGGCGCTTATCTATGTTTGATCATCGGATTCTCTCTAGGATTCAGCGTTTTGCACAAAAATTACAAATCCTTCGAGAATCCTGCAGTTGGACTGTTGAAGACGATAATCATGATGTCCGGTGAACTCGAGTTCGAGGATGTTTTTTTCGACGAAGAAGCGCCAATTTTGTATCCGGGAACGGCTCATTTATTGCTTCTGGTTTTCGTCGTTCTCGTGACGATTATTCTCACGAATCTGATGGTCGGTCTTGCCGTCTCGGATATTCAGGAGTTGCGAAGATGCGCTGGGCTCGATCGACTCGTAAGACGAGCCGAACTCGTCGCGCATTTGGAAAGCATGCTATTTTCGAAACTTCTCGATCACGGACCGAAACGAATTATCAGAGCTTGCAGAAAAGGAGCGCTTCTTCTTCATCCGCCTTATCATTGCGCTCTTCACATTCGTCCCAACGATCCAAGAGAGAAAAGATTACCACGAGAATTGATCAAGGCGGTTTATCGTCTCGTTACCGAAAGAAAAACTCGTAACAGAAATACCAGTGATTTTGTTAATAAAAGCTCCAACAATGTTGCCGCGGCTGGTGAAACGAGATTGAGCAGATTGTACAGCATGACCTCGGCCAGCGACAGTAATCGTCAACAATTGTCCGAATTGGCGATAGAACTTAAAAGATGTTCGCAAAATATCAGCTCGAGATTAGATACGCTTACTAACAGGGTGGAGAATATTACTCGAGAGCTCGATATGCAAAACGCCGTGTAACAAAACCCGAAAACAACAGATTGTGGAATAGTCGCATATTGTGTTCGATACCAAATGTTTCGTATCTTATCGATTAAAGTGTTTTGAAGTGTTTGTAAAAAAAAATAATAATTGAAGCAATGAGCTTTGAAAAAACCGAACATTAACTAGAAAGTTTTATAGCGTAGTGAAAGAATTAAAATAAAATTTTTATTTTTAGTCACTTACCAGAAGCTTTGATCTGAACTCGTCCCCATTTTGCAAAACGACCTTAGCGTCCTCCCCGCGTATTCTAGGGAGCGAAATGTTCTCGACTTTGGCATTATGGATTACTTTTATCGATGGATGTTTCGGCAATTGACGATTTACCGCGTCGAGCAAAAGATCGTTTTCTACTATATAGGCAAATTCTTCGTCGAGATGATCCTCGTTGAAAGTGATCATCGCTTCGGAACACGCGTCCCACACCTACTGGACAGAGAAAATTCATGGACGATCGTGAAAATGTGACAGGGAAATATAGGTCAACGATGGACGAGACGAAGAATAATGGCTTACCTGCATCTTTCGAACTGGAGCATAGCGTGTCTTTTCTATATGTTGCCAAGCCCCGATACTGGATAGGAGAGTTCTCGTTTGTTGATTCAGCGCAACGACTCGATTCGAATATTTTTCTTGGCATTGATATTCGCATTGTTTGCTACCCTCGAGTAAAAGTATGCTTTTAGACTCGAGTCTTCTATTGTTGGCTAAAAAGAAAGGAACGAGAAATATCCTGTGAAATTCGTTCTCATAGAAAATAGCTGCGATGTTTTGAATCGCTTTGACGGTCTAATGAGCCGTCCTAACCTAAAGCAACGGCGAGGGTCGTCCCGACCATTCCACCACCAGTGATGACGATATCGTAACTTTCATCTTTCGCGCGTGGTTCGTTATGACAGTTTCTCGTTATTAACAACAAATTGGGATCAATACTGTTGCACTTTCGTAAAATTTGTCTCAACATTACGCGAGACGTAGAAACAACCTCGGCGATGGACGCCATGTTTGCCGAACAACGCGAGTCAGCTGTTTACGTGCGCGTGGTTACTTTTGAATACATTCTTCTCTTTTATCAATATATCCTCACTAAAAACTTTGACACGGCTGAAATTGCAAACGGGGGAAATGTAAATAGACAAATAGGTTTATTACACGTGTCGATAGTTTCCTGGAACTCCTATATTACAGCCACGCAACTATAATAAGTCTGCAGTGTTAGTTCACGTGTTGGGTGTGTAGGTGTGTGTTATGTACGATTATGAAATCATTCTCGTAGATTCACCAAATCACCGATTCGAGTCAAATTATTTTCATTTTTACCTTATTACAGCATTCGCAGCGCCCCGTCTCGTAGATCAAACAATTATTTTATCTCATTTATATTATTCTTATCTACATGTAGAATCGCTATGTCGTTTGTACGACAAACGATGGAAGAATCATCACTTCAAAACATCAGCCATCACCCACTTCTCTCATTCTGCATCCCCGAACGACTTAGGCTTATAAGATATACAAAAGTCTCCGGAGTTCCAAAAGTGTGCGAGTGGATAATAGAGAATTAGTCTTTGCGATTTCGAGCATGCACTTAATGCTCGATGGGATTTCACACTTCGAAAAGAAAAAAAAAGAATTGAAGAACTTATTTTGTTTATGATATATATATAATCTTATCGAATCCTTGTCACCTGGTCCTCGTATGTTTCGGGCGCATGCGCAACGGAAACAATTTCCATTCGATCAATCGATACTCTCGATTCTCGATAAAATTTGGAGATAGGATACATCAGCGATTTTAACCGATTCGATAGACTTTTTATCACATAACAAAAGCATGTTTTCTTTTTTTTTTGTTTTTAGTTGTTTATGTATTTTCGTTTTTTTGTTTTTTAATCCGCTGCAGGTTGTACCGAGAATTTTTGCAATCTTCGTTTTCTAAGAGCCGCCTGTTCGTTGTTCGTCTCATCGCCGGCTCTGGAGGTCGAGGGTAACGACGTGCCGTCTATGCTACTGTTGCTACTGTCCGATACCGTCGATAATTCGTCGTTCGACGTCGCGGCCGTTTTCGTCGTTATGCACTCGTCGATATTTTCCACGGGCGTTTCCGGGACTATTGTCGCGCAATTTTGGCCCCCCGTTTCGGGAATTAAATTCATTCCCGACGCTGTTGGAATCGTAATGCTGAAAGAAAAGTCAAAGACGTGGATTTAGTCATATCGATCACGTTTTTTCGAACCGGAAGTATTTTGAGCCCTCTTGATTTTGTATTCTTTAAACTTACTTGGCGGTCGCTGCCGCGGTCTGATATTGATTCATCATAGCGTTCGCTGCATCCAATAAAAGTTGAACCCTCTGCAACGTTTGTATCCGCGCCTCTACCGCTTGTCGCAAATTTCCCTCCATAGCTCGGAGTTCCTCCTCACAAAGAGTCGAAAGATTTGGCGGTGGAGTTGGTACGGGTGGCAATGGTACAGCGGTGGGAAAAGGTGGTGCGAAAAATGGCACGTTCGTCGGTGCGTTAGTAGACGGAGGTACACGACCTTGAGCAATAGCTGCTCTCCAATCAGCGATAGTCCTTATTTCAGTAACCGGTGCTGCTCGGGGGAAAAAAAAAAATCGAAATTGTCGCGACGGGCTTGTTACGGAACATCGGTAACGAATTAGGCATTCTGGACAGCAGTTTCGCTGTGACTAACGAAAAAACGGAGGATGGTCGGTTTTTTAAAAAGAATTACGAACTAAATGATTTTGGCTCACCTTGTTCAGCCGCCTGTGGAGTCGGCACCGGTTCCTCACGATGATTCGCTGGGTTCCATTCTGCATTTCGAGTTGCTGGCCTCAAAATATTCAGCCTGCAGGTGGGACAAGTCTGTTGTCGTTGAAACCACGAGCGCAAACAAGCTGTATGAAATATGTGATTGCACGGCAATTTTTTACTCGCCGATACCATTTCCTCCCTGCGAAATAAACCCCGTGAAATGTTAATACGATCACGAGAATCGAAACTAAAAAAATTCTTCATAGAACTCAATAAAAACATCCGTCGCGAATGTTGATTATTTACCTGCATATTATACAAACATTGTCAGCGGCAGCGAGCTCCTCGGGCGTCGCATCTGGATAGAAAGTATTCATATTTCTGATAGCTCTTCGAGACATCACGATGTCTTGGAAGGCTTTTTTGAAATTTCTCATCGTATAGTACATCGGCCGAAAAGCGAACAACGGCAATGTATAAAGTTTCACCATTATTGCCACAAAGGACACGTACAGCATGACCTTGAAATTAAAAAAAAAAAAAAAACATGATTTTTATATGAATATTGCATAAAACGCTGTAAAGCGCGAAACTCGAAAATAATGAATACCTTCATAAATCCGATAACGAGTTCTGCGTGGAGCAAAAACACCGGCTTGTTCTCCCAAGGACCCTCACTACGCAAATCAGCCGTGTGCAACACATATTTGACGATGATATTCAATACAACGGTCAAAAGTATCGCGTATTCGAAACCAAAAACAAGCTGTACGGAAGCTCCTTTAGTCTGGGTCGAATTGAAAGCGTATCGTATCATATTCGCGTTTATAAACGTAAGAAGAGCAAGGAGAGTGCTCACTCGTACGTGAAACAGCCACGTTATCACCGGACTTCGTTCCATCTATAAAAAAGAGAGAATAAAAGATCTGATTCCGCAGAAGTACGCATATTTTAGGAAATTAGCTCGTGTTAATCTTTAGCCTTACATAATCCACTCGATCTTCGGCCAACCAGTGAAAAGACTTTAGGAACAATAAAAGAGTAAACAGAGCTATAAATTTTGGACTGAAATCGTCTCTGAACACTGTAAATGCAAGGCATGTTTCGGTCACCGCGTACCAAGCTTTTTCCACCAAATGCTGTAACGAAAGAAACCAAATTAATTGTAGCGAAAATTCTATAATACTATTATTTAGAGCGACGCTTCGCGATCTTATTTTTAACTTGTACCTCGAGCTCGGCGGCACGTAAATTTCCAAAGAATATTTTTCTCAGAAAGGTATTTGTGATAAAAACAAGGATCAATCCCTGTACGTATATCACCTGAAAAAAATAAAAATTGTAAATGGCAGGAAACACTGGTATATGGGCGATTATTTTTACATATACAATATTGAATTGAAAAAGTTGATTTATCTATTTAATTAGAATAGTAATTTTTGACGATTCAGACGAGAGATAAATAGGAGAGTGAGATGAAAAACGTTCATGTCGCGTATTACTTGAATTTTATTATTATTAACTGTACAGAAAAATAAATTACGAGTCATATACGCTCTAGAAGCTCGGAACAATAACAAGAGCAAATATTACAGAAAGAAATGACGTAAACTCACGAAACGAATGATTCGATTTGGTTATGTTGTGTACAGAATGAATTTCGTTATCATTATAATGATCGTTGAGCCAAGTGTTAAAATGTGATACGTGGTAGAAGGTTTGAGAAACTTTAATCCAAGAGGGAAGGAAAGTATTGTTGTGGAAAACGAGTGAGAAAAACTTACAGCCATACAGGGATTCGATTTGGTTATGTAGACGACAGACGGATAGAACTGTTTCTTCTGATAATATGCATTAGTGATAACGGCGCACGTAAGCGCGAAACTGATGAACAATATTCCAGCGGCCCTCATTTTCGGCTCTCCGAAAGCCTTATTAGGCTGTTCTCACAGCTGGGTAAAATAAATTTCAATCGCGACGTTACTTTTTCACCAAAATCCCTTATTGCCCTTAGCCAAATATACAACATACACGTCCCTCTTACGAACTGACAACTCCGTATGAAAGTGAGCCAGAGTGCTAAACCAGTGCTGCCATCAGCATTGACGGATAACACACGATTTATCACGGGGATTCGTGCAACTAACTGTGTGGGACACGTACGTATCGTCTGTTCGGCGACGGCGACATTACGATATATGTATGCGTTTATCTGTGTAACACACACGAGGGTATATATATATATATATATATATATATATATATATATATATATATATATATATATATATACCCTCGTGTGTGTTACACAGATAAACGCATACATATATCGTAATGTATATATATATATATATATATATATATATATATATATATATATATAGAGAGAGAGAGAGAGAGAGAGAGAGAGAGAGAGAGAGAGAGAAGGAGGAAGATAGAGAGACAGCAACGATATCTCCGATTACGCAAGTCAATTCAATTTCTTCGCAGTATTAGTCAACCACGTGGATATCGCTTTGACGACGAAATTTTCGCGAGTCTATACCCATTTTACATTAAATTACTTTTTTTCACAGCTCTGATAGACACAGCGGCGAGATACTGAAAGAGCACGTCGAGGGCGCACCGGGGACTAAAGACGCAACAATAGCACATTTTTCAAACTCGCACGCAACGAGAAAAGCGCTCGACTCGTACGGACGGTTACCGTCCGAACGTTCAAGATTATTTTACTTTTGTCATTTGTTTCATAAATATCTAGTTCTTACCTGACGCGACTCAACGGTGTTTAATAAAACGATTAACGAACCGGAAATCAACAAAACGTTCGAAACGTACACGAATATGGAGGACGTCGTGGAGCTGAAGAAACAAAACAACAAAAAACCAAATTTACGAGATATTCTCGTACGTAGAAAAGTTCCGATAAAACAGTGGAACGTCGATCTTTTTTTCAAAATTATTGGTATACACCCTTTTGGCACATAATATAATAACAAACTTTAAAATTTACTTGCGTTCTTGTTTTTGACTCATAACGGTGGGAATTTCGGACGAGTTCAAAATTCTGTCCGTTATTTCCTCCGGTGAAATAGACCATTATGAAAAAATCTCCTTGCAGACGAAGGACTCGATGATTTTCTGGAATCCGACCGATGTTACAAGTTAGCCGACAAGTATCTCGTCGCTATGGTATTCATGTATTTTCTCAGGGCATCTTTTCTTCCCGAGGAATACACGCGGATCAACTTTTTCGTTGCTCTGTAAGAAAAAAACAAAAAAACTACACCTAACCCCAACACGCATGCACGTGAGTGCACGAGCGGTGACCTTCGTGCGACCTGTGCCCTATCGTTTCTTTTTTCAACGTTTTCTCATTTCTATATTAATAATAAAAATACAAATATTCGCCTAAGATATTTGGCTCACGATATGGAGGAGGACGATGAAGATACCAGAACCGAAATACAACTTTGGGCGTCTACTTCCGGTCGTAGGAACATCTGGACGCCATCTTTTCTCCTGAATCAACGCGAAGGACTTTTCACGAGAATGGGCTTTCGAGCGGTCGTTTCACGTGCCTGTTGCGAGGCTCTCATGCATCTCGTCAAACCGGATCACGCGGTATGGCAAAGACAGAGACATCCGGTTCACGCTGGAGCTAATCCGAGATATCATAGGTGAGTACTAAAAAAAAAATCGTGTAATACGAAATTAAATGAATAAACACGTTTTGACTAAAACAGAAATTTTTCTGTTCAAACATTCGCGTCGTTTAAAAGAAACGTATATATTTATTAATTTTTGGACTCTGTACGAACCTAAGTTTTTATGAAAAATATCGTGTGTTTTTTTTTACAATTTTTGTTCACAGGGTGCGCAACGTATGTCCAAATTGTATCGATGCACAATCGCCCCGTTCCTCGTGAGGGAAACGAAAAACGTCGGATCGTTTGACGATATTTAAAAATTTTCCTTCTCACGAGTCGATTGAACTCTATTTTATCAAGACTGAATTCAATTACAATTTGTTCCACGTCGTCGCGAGATCGCGACTGCTTTTAAACCTACTCAGGGATACAACTAAGTATAGTGCAATTATAAAATATGAACTATTGTTACATAATTTATCATTTCGATAATACTAGAATCGTAGAAATACTCGATCGTTCCTACAATTCTCCAGCGCGCGTTTTATAAGACCTTATAAAAAACAAAAATCATTGGAAAAGAAACATAGAAAACTAATGTCTAATATTGTTAATTATTGTAATAAACTCGAGGTGCGCAGGAGAATCGTGATGTTCGTTCAAACGGACCGTGACAAATTCACGATTCGGTGGTACACGTAGAGAATTAATAGTAAAATAAACGAATAGTACAAAACGTAGTCCGTTCGATTATTAAAAAAAAAAAATAAAAATCTCCGAAAAAATATGTCCGTACACATCTTCACAGAAGACTTTCTCTCTCTCTCTCTCTCTCTCTCTCTCTCTCTCTCTCTCCACTTTCTTTTTGCGACAAGTATGGCACTTCGAACCCGATTCATCACTTTCCTTCTTTCTTTTTCGAGTAAAAAAACACAAATATATATCTATATGAAAAAACAGTTATTTAGTTTACAGGTTTGCTCAATTGTCTGGTTTTGAGAACGTTTCTCGGACTTTGTCGCTTCGGTGTAGTCAGAGTGGGCACAGCTTTTAGCGGTGTTCTTCGCGTGTCGACCGCGGGTCTTCTCGCTAATGATCTCGCGCTCTTCGGCGTTTTTACGGCGAGAGGACGTTTTATATGAGGAGTTTTACAAGTAATCCCGGCATCGGGATTGTAAATATTAACGTTTGAATCTTGGAAACTTCCGGCAACGGCGAAAGTCTGAGCGGAAGTTGGAGATTTCAACGTTTTATTTTCCTTTTGATAAATCGGTGTGTTCTCGTGAATCGGACGAGAATCATCCAGATTTTCTTGCTCGAATTTCTGAGAAGCTCGACGACTCGTGCGTTTCTCCGTCGTTTGTCGAGAATTAGTTTGTTGCGGAACTATCGTAAATTCCATTTTTATGAGAGGCGAATAATTCGGCGACGAAGCTACTCTCAGCCTTGCGTTATTGTTCTTAGGACTCTTGCAGTGTTTTCTTCTCGTCAACGAACTTTTCCTCAGTGGCGAATCACCGTCGAGATTTTTCAATTCTTTCAGTCTCGGCATTTTCACCGTTACTCCCATTGTCTCGTGGATTTTTTTCTCAACGCACGTTTCGCTCGAAACTTTTCGCGTCTCATTCTCGTCGAACAATTTAGCTTTAGCCAGTACCATGCCTGCGTTCTGAGTACGTAATTTCGCGATCGAGGGCCTTCCGGTTTGTAGAACCGGTGTGATAGGATTCGAGCGAAGCTCGGACTTGAAATAACCTGCAGCGTCTTTCCAAGATATGACTTTCGTTCTTTCCGGCTCGTTGCGAACTTCCTGTTGATCGCCGTTGGCTAAAACGTTTTGTTGACTGTTGGTTTTTTTCAATTCTTTAACGCGATTGTTGAAATATCGGGAATTATCGATAAATTCGTTACCGTGAAAGGAAGAAGCCCGTCGCACCTGCGGCGCTAGCTTATTTTTCGTCACGAAAACCTCGTCGTCGCCGGTTACGTCGTCGTCACTGAACGAGCCTCGTGTATGCTCGGCCGTGTGGGATATAAGAGTGTGCAACTGTTCTTGAAGATAATTTAATCTCGCGTTCGTCTCGTCGCTGCATAAGGAATCGCTCGTTACTCTAACGTCCTGATAATAATCGTGATTTTGTTCTCTCGGTCTTTTCGGCGATTGATAAACATTGTTCAATCGAGGACTCGAATTTCCGTCTCTGGCTTGAGAATTTGTACGTTGGGATACGTGCCAAGAGGCGGTTCTGCCGACTCGTCTCGACGGTGCTTTTTCTTGAGATCTTCTTCGCAAAATTCCAATTTTACGAGCGCTCGGTGATCTTATGATCTTGTGCTCGCTAGATCGACGTATTTTCAATTCTTTGCTCAATCTTTTAGCCAAATGATCGGCGGTCATCGTACTCTCGATACTCGCCTCGCCGAGTGTTTTCTCGTACTCGATTTGCACTTTGCTCGCGCAATTGGTCGTCGTTATTTCCTCGTTTTCGCTCGCTATACAGCCGAATTCTTGCGATATGCGCGATTCGATCGCGGATACGCGACTCTTGATTTCTTCGTACTCGCTTTTTGGTATTCTCACGTATTCCTCGCAGCCGGAAATTTTCATCGGGATCGACGAATTTTCATTTCCCGTTAGGAATAGCGACGATTTTTCAGGAAATTCGTTCGTCGATAAACGTCTCGAGGATCGAAGATTTTTTTCGTGTTTAGGAGCGTAATCCGTCGTACGATCTTTAGTCGTTTCCGCCAATAGCGTCATGTCTAGAGATCGTCGACAATTACTGGCACGACGATTTCTCGTCGTTCTGGGATCGTCGCCTGTAGTTTTTTGCTTTCCATGGGTATTCGGTTGATCGGTTGCATCGTCGGATAGATTTACATCCGCGTCCATAAATATGCGATCGTAATCGTCACGAACGTTCACTAGTGTCATCGCTTTTCGCATCGCAGGCGATGTCAATGTCGTAATCGCCGAAGGATTTTCACGATTTTTCTTCGTTGCCGATGTCGAGCTAGCGGAGCTCCAACGTCTCTCGATACAAGGACTGTAGGATTCTTTGCAAGAATTATCCATTTCGATATCAGCGACTTTCTGTAATTTTTAATATTTTGCATCGTTGATAAATTCTTTCGAAATAATTTTGATATCGTCAAACGATTCGTATACCTGTTTACTCCGTGAAACGAAGCGATCCAAGCTCATCCTAAGTTTCTTGGGCTTGTCGACTTTGTCAAAGACACGCCTGTGCGAAAAAGAAGAAACGGAATATTACGAAAATATTTCGCATCGATTTAACATCGACGCGACAAAATAATTTCCCCATTCCCAATTTATAAGACAAATTTTTCAATCTTACATTTCCGAGTGAACTTTGTGCGTTAAATATTTTCGGACCTTCGATTTGTGCATGGGACTTCTCTCCCTAATGGGGCTGCGAATGTTTTAAAGAAAATGATACCCAGAGTTAGTTTTGGTGCCGGATGGTCGAGGTTTTAATAACGTGCGAGAGAGAGATTTTATGGGACGGGTGAAAATTATGACGAAAGTTACGTACTTTGGATCGGTACAGACCGGAGACGCGAGCAAAGGTCGGGAATGGTGATTTGTGCGATCGGGCATTGCATCCAATATTTCTCGTCTGCAAGGTGATTTGTTATTTTCCGAATATTTATGCGACACATGCAGAAAAAGTAGACTAGAGAAGGGTAGACTCGAGATGAAATTTAGAGCGTCGAGATATTTGCAGACCGCTTACTTTTTTTTCACGCTAATGGTGCTAGTTGATTCCGCGACTTTTCGTTTTTTGCCAACTTTTATTGAGGGTGTGTGTTCGGAATCCAAATCCACGGGTACCGAGGGATTGTTGGATTGTACCGGCTCGGGTGAACCGCTTTTTCCAACCATTTTTTTCAGGCCGTTAAACATTCCTGTAGAGATAAAATTATTACATGCTTGTTGATAGATTGGACGATAATAATTATCGTAGTTTGCGACATACGGGTGAGACTACCGCTTCGATGTTTCTTCTTTTTATTATTTCTCGTGCGGGACGTCGAATTGGAATGGTCTAATTCTGTTTCGACACTGCCGATGACTTCTGCGGCAATGGCCTCCGATATGTGCTCTGGCAGAACGCCGATCACTTCTGCATTTTCTATTAATATCTGAAATGGTATGTTGTCATTTTTTTTTTATTTTCTTTTCTTTTAGAGATGAAAGAACGATAATTTTGTCATTTGGGAGGGATTTTTGCGGAGCTTTACCTTGACGATGACTAAATGAGCCTCGAGTCGTGTCTGTACGGCAGACATTGTTGTTTCTTGAAGCGGCATAATATTTGGACCAACGACCGTCGCAAGATTATCGACGTTCATTTTATTTTGACTCTCGTAAAGCGAAACCCTCTTGAGAAAATCCATGAAAAATGCGAGAGTGTTGAGATGATGAGGCGGCAACAGAATGCAAGCGAGCATGAGAGCTTCGACTCTGTGGGAGCGCAAAACAAGACAACGGACGAACAGATCATGATACGAGTATGGTATGAGAGGTTCGGGTAAATCGCGAAAAAACGTTTTCAGGCAATTCGCGACGTCTATCGCATGATTCTTATCGCCCAATGTTCCTCCACTATCGAGTCGAGCTATCAGCTCTTTCTGTCTAGCTTGTGAGCCAGCTTTGCGAAAGAGACCCTCGTGATGAAAAAACTTCTCGAGATACGCGGTCGCCTGACAGACGAAAACGGGAACGTGAATTATCGCACCCGATGGCAAATTCACCACGTCCAGAGGCTGATAAGACAACGAAACTTTGAAAACTTTTCTCGAATCGCTTCGATTCCTCTCGACCTTCTCGCTCTTTACAGCGTTCTTCTTGAGTCTGTGCTTAACCCCCAATGTTCGAAGATCGTTTGTGACGCTACGATACACTTTTTCTTTGTGCAAAACGTCATAGATCAACATTTTGTTTGTTCACGAATTGTTTAGGTAAACAGCATAACTCGCGACACTTTCGATTTCACTCAGAAAGTACGACGAACGATATATTATTCACGGAATATCAACGGAACAAACAGTGATGTAAGGTTCTGTTTGGTGCGTGTGTTGTTCTTGGGGAGGGGTGAGCTTTGAATTCAAATGCAGTCTCCAACCGCCCAATGGGGGTTGCCAGCGGCGAGCGGAAAGTAACTAGACTAAACATTATCATCCGAAACCATTCGTCTCTAGTAATATATATCACGAAATGAACAGCCATTTGAAAACATAAAATGATTACTGAACAATAATTATGTTTCTTTACAATGTAGTTAACAATTAATAATTTCAAATTCGAATGTATGGTAATTTTTCGTGTCGTGAGTTTTCGTTTAGTTACATTTCTTCGATCGGTAGCCTGCACCAGCAATCATTCTCTCTTCCTCCGCCAGGCGTCGCTGCTGTCAGTGTATCTATTATTCTGATTATTCCTTATTACTCGGCAGGCTTGTCAGGCTTGTCAGTCTGCGCCAGTCACTCAGAGTTCTTGGGCGTCTTTAATTAACGAGTAGCTATCGTGCTACTTTCAATCCGCTCTCCCAGCATCCACCGTGCACGGTCCATCGAGGTGTTATTCCGAGTTTCGGCGTGTAACTGACAGATACATACGTAATTACGACAATCATAATGGACGATCAAAAGACTGGTAAGTTTACGATTTTTCAATTCTAATGTTTTCGAAGATATTCTCGCTTATCTCGACCTACCTGCGATCATAAATTTACATAAAATATATGTATACATCACGCTGTACGTTATAAACATTGTATTTCCCCCTGACGTGATCGAAGCTGTCGTCATCGTCTCCGGACCATAGAATGACTCACTTTCAATCTTAAATGGAACTCTCGAATCAGCATTATTATTATGCTTCGTTAAAATTCAATGTGGACGTTTTGCAAATTACTTTCATTTCAAAGATAATTTTTTTTTATCATTGTCAATCCTCATTTAGAACAAAAAATTCATTTTGATTAATATCCTATTTATTATCACTTTTCTTTTTTGTTTAATACAAAGAACACATTGTGATGACTCCAAAGTCGAAGACGAGTAACTCGACTGCCCTGATAATCGAGAGACAAACTCTCGATTCACCGGCCCAGAATGGGAATGAATCCAACGTTCACGTAGCAGGAGGCGATCACAAGGGAATAGTTATCAACAAACAGGCTGTAGTCGGTACGATTACAAAATTTCTCAAAAAAAATACCTTATTTTTTCATTATTCCACCAGAAAACGTTCCAAACAAAAAATTAAATGCACCAAATTTTTTAAAAGTTGCAAATGGTGTTCATCAGCCAGCTCACCTGTGTCTCCAATTTCGCGTTTTCCTCGTGAGCGCACAGACGGGAAAACACACGCAAGAATCGAGAACGCTTCAATTCTGGTTCAAAAAGAGTCTCGCCGAGGCCGAACAACCGAGCGTCGCGCAAGAATTCTTCAGAGAATTGGTTACGCCGCAAGAATTTCCAAGAGGTATACCCAAAAAAAAAAATAAGAAAAAAACGATCTAATGAAAAATAACAGTAAATTCGTATTTACCAATGATTTTTCGATATTACAGATTACGTCGGTTTTATAAAAAAAATCATGAAACTCATGCAGCACAAATTCACGACGATCCAAAAGTTGGAGGTTGAACTTAAACAGTTGGAGAATTCTGTTATTCTTCCATTGAGACCGTGTAAGTATATATCCTCTCGTCGTTCAATGACCGCGACGAATTGATAGTATTTCATTTACCGTTCTCGACTCTTTACAACTGGTCATGCTGCTATACATATATACCTATATGTATCGCCGCTAGATGTCGGCCAATTAATAGCTCAATGGCACGCCCTCGGCTCGCATTAAGCTTCGGACCGATACCGAGAGTTTCATTGGCTAATAATCTCGAGCATTTAATCAATTTAAAGTTACGGATAATACGTTTAATTTTGTCGAACGGTAGACAGAAGTTTTTAGGCACGATTTAATTTCATGACGAATCATGTTTTTTTTTCATTTCTCCTTTTCCTCGTGATATTTCAAGCCCGAGTTTCGTCGCATCGAAAATGATTATTAAATCAATCTGTTGTATTTATCCGCAGCACGAACCGGCGACTCAATGTTCACCTTTCCTTCATCCATGAAAAATGTTTGGATATCAGGTTCGGTCAGGAATTCAAACTTTGTATAGTTTCAATCGAGTTCTCTCTTTTTTTTGTTCTTGTTCGCATTGAATTTTCAAACTTTTTACGTTCTTGACACAAATTCTTGGCTGCAAAGCATCCTTCGTTCTTACACGAATATAGGGTACACACGTGCTCGATTAGACACGAAACGAAACATAGCGACACACGTATTTTCGTTCTATCGGTTCTTTAGAAATTACTTGTGTTGTTTTTTTTTTTTTTTAATACACGCAATGCAAATCAAACGTCTCTGCAACAACCACAAATGCACGATTTATAAAGTTCATAGATGAAAATATTTTTAATAGACCGCAATTAGATAGAAGAGTTTGAATTTTGTCATAGTATAATATTGCGAGTTGCAAAGATTATTTTTCGTCTTCCATCGTTATTACGCTCTCATCCCTTCATTCTTTCATCGTATGAAACAAATTGCCTCGTGCGTTCGAATTTACGGATTATAACAGTATTTTTCATCTATACATAGACTTGGTATCCATAACGATATTGACTCAACAAGAATTTCGGGCCACGCAACAACGGAAACTCTCTTTCTCTTCCTGGACGAAATGCGTGATCGATGTATTGTTTTTTTCACGCTCGGCTTGTATGCCTTCTTTTTCGTTCGTTCGTTTTCAGCAGATTATCGTAATTTTGAACGATTCGTCTCTCATGTTCATCCATCGAGCACTGATTTCATATATTCGTCATTCTCATGCTCATCGTTCATGCTCTTTTTAGAGGATAACAAATAATTATGAATTTTCCACTGTGCAAAGTGATTTATCAGTGATGTAAGATCCACGTTTCCTCAGTGGATAATCGACAATTACGTATTAAAAATAATTGAATGAAAATTAATCGATTGCGATCGATTGACGTTTCCCATGATGGAACAGGTCGCTGGAATGGTGAAACGTTGAAAATTAATCAATACGTAATTATTCTCCACAGTATCGGCGGATGAAACGATTTTGGGTCAAATTGTTGAACTCACACCGGAAAAAGTACTGGAGCTCATCGAATCGGCTTATCCAAATCCTGTTACGATCGACGATATAGCCAAGTAAGTTATATTATAAAAAATTTCTTTATACAATTTATGTAACTTATCTATTTTTGTTTTTTTGTTTTTTTTTATAGACAGCACAATTGGTCTCCATCGGCTGTGACAGCGATAATAAAGGAACTGCAGGAGAAAGGTGTCGTCAAGGCGATGGAACACGGAGCTTACACGCGAGTCGCTCATCAAGACACTCAGATTCAAGTATGTACTCTCTTTTTTTTTAACTTGCTTAATATTCGTTTTTTTTTTAAATTTATTCATGTAATATTTATCGCATCGTTCGCAGGTCGTTAAGCAAATGCCGACGATGGTGAGTTCCAAACAACCTACGATAGCGATAATAACAGCTCAATACTGCGAAAAACTCGCCGTTGATTCGCTGATCGAGAACAAGGAGACGTTCGTTCGCTACACGACAGTTGGTAAGCTCGAATTATGTAAAATATATAAATCGTGTTAATAATTTCTAGAGATTTTTAATATCGTCAAGGATGTAACAATTTTCTGATTAACAACACGCAAGTCGCTAGAATTGTTACTAATTCCTTAAAATTAGTAAATTTGATAACATTGATAAATTCGACTCCCTGCCGTTTACAATTTATGATTTTGTCCATATCTACGACTCGAACGTTTAATTTGTACGGTGAGTTTGCGAAATTGTTACCGAGAACGTTTTTCCTACTATATCTTGCATGAAACTTTAGGTACCGCGAATTCTCCCGACGCTATCGACGGAATTCCACGTGTGATTTGCCGATTTGGTAAAGTAGTTTCTGAAATAATCGTTCAATGTGTTTTAATAACGTTTGAAATCATTTCGACGCTTATGAATCACTCCTATAAAAAAGAAACATATATTATACATATATGTGCACACATAGGAGCAAGAAAATAAAATTCCACCGTGCCGTCTCATCGTTCATATCTTCAATTTTATGTTATTCGTTAATTATCGCCACAATATTCACAGTTTACGTAATGCCTTTGTTCATCGTCCGTCGTTCATTACTTTTTTTCTTCAAAGTGTTTGGTAAAAGGTCCGCACATTATAAATTGTCGAAAAAGCTGAATTAATTTATGACTTTTCAGGATGAAAAAATAAAAACTTGGTACAAAGATTTTTCATTGTGAGAACACGAGCTTTGCACACAAAAATGCTTTTCCTCCATGCAAAGCAAAAGGGGATTTCGTTTTTCGCTTTTTTTATAGAGGAAACTTTGTAAATGGGTGAAAAGTACTAAATATTTATTTTTTTCTATAATTATACACGTTTTGTCTTCCACAGCCGTTCATTTTTTGTTTGAGAATAATTATAAACAATTATTTCGTACAGAAAGGATTGTTAAATCTTTAATTATCATGCAGATTGTTGTCAAAGACACAATTTCACAGTAAATTCGCATACACAATTATGATTTCGTACGCACGATATTCGCGAATAGTGATTTTGATAGATCTTCGTTTATTCTAGGCGAATCCAACGTTTACACACTGGGAAATATCGGTGCGCATCGTATAGTCTGTACAAAATTGCCCACGGTGGGTCACACGAGGGAAGCGATGACGGCGGCCGGAAACACTACGACTCGTTTATTGGGAACCTTTCAAAAAGTCGATTTTGTATTTTTGGTCGGTGTCGGCGGTGGTGTACCACATTACACGGATTACAACAAACACGTGCGCCTCGGAGACGTAGTCGTTTCACATCCGGTCGAAACGCCGAAAAAATACGTCTACGTTTATTGCGAAAGCGCAAAATTGAACGAGACCGGAAGTTATCAATTCGAGACCAAAGAATATTGTCCGGCTAATCTGGGATTGCAGGAAATCGCTGCTAATCTTAAAGAACAGGCAAGAGTTATTTATTCGTGAAGATAAATCAGAATATTTGAACAATCTTAATACCAGGAACAATTTTCTTATCAATGATTTTTCACTTTTTTTTAGGCCGAACGGGAATCTTCGGCACCTTGGCAAACTTACTTGACCGAGGGTTTGGAAAATTTGACGAGTCTTCAGTCTGAACACGATTTCAAAGCGCCACCACCGGAATCCGATAAATTGTACATGGCGATAGGCGAGAGGGACGTCATAGAGGTGACTCATCCCTCGGCTCCGGAAGATTCGATGAATAAAAGGTATCTCGCGAATTGAAACTATTTTTGCATTTTATCGATAGTTTTTTTGTTCATAAAATAATCGTAAAAAAACGAAAATACAAAAATCGCTAAAACTTCTAATTTTTATGCAGACTCGACGGTTGTCCTCGCATTCATCTGGGTGCCATTGCATCCGGTCGACACATCGCTCGAGATGATCAGTTGCGACAGAAGTTCGCAACGCGTTTCGGTGCGCTCGCTTTCGACGGCGAGATGGACGCCGTTGTCGAGAGCGTATTGGGAAATTGTCGCGACAGTTTTGCCGTGGTACGGGGAATTTCTGACTACAAGGACGGTTCGCGCGCTAAAGAATGGCAACCTTACGCATCGTTGGCAGCCGCCAGTGTCGTCAAATCAATAATCTGCGCGATGGATGCACCGACGAATGTCTAAAACGAGTAAAGCAGAAAAATAATTGTTTGTCTTCAAGTAAAAACAATAACTGAAATGAAAAAAAAACACAGGTAAACTAGCGAATATCGCGAATGTTCGACAGCTATCACGAGTTTAATCAAAGATATATTTCTCCATAGAGTCGTTACTTAGTGTCCGTTAAAGAAAGAACATAGATAGAGTCATTGGTAATTCAAGCAGAAAGTATATTAGTAATATAATCGATGATGATCGACGAGTCGTTACGGTAATTAATATATTTGAATGTTTATGGAGGTAACAAAAAGTTTACCACTCGCGAAACGTTTACCAAAAAAAAAAAAAAAATAGAAACAACAAATTAATCTCGCCGAATATTTCGAGATTTCACGAAGTGAACAAAAGGACCACCAGAGCTGTCTTTTCCACGCGAGCGTTCAACGCGTTATAATCGCGTTTGGGTGGAGACAAAAAAATACACGTCGATCGTGATTAATGATATCTTACGTGCCAGAGCGTTTAGAGGAAATGTCCAATTTACTGCCATATCTCGTATTTCTATTAATCTTTCATCGGAATATTTTTATTTCCCATTTTTTTTTCTTAGAGGCTCGTTCTCTATGCGACGATTGTTCAATCCGAAGCACAGGGTAGTCTATAAAACGTAATACACGTCTGGGGTAAAATATTGCACGACCATGGGCAGTCGTGAAAAAAACAAAACAAAATTAAGAAAAAAAAGGTTGCGCCTCTATTTTTAAATTAATAGCGATAGCTGATTCAATCGAACGTGAATTTTCGATTTTTAGGAAAAGAACACAACTTTCGAATAGGTGATTTAAGTACTTTTTTCCTTTTCAGATCGTAATAATAGATTTTTTTTTAGATAGACCGGTCGCTAGTGAAGTTTTAAAATAGTGCGAAGCATTTTTTCGGAGAATGACACGAGATTTTTGTGTCTATTATCGAGACGTACTGATCACCCTACTATTAGTATTACAATAGCCGCTGGCTGGCTGAAAAAAAGAATGATCTTTTCGTTCAGATTTCGTAAAATTCTGGTGTCCGCGACCGTTTTTTTAACACGCTGTTCCTTTTCTTCATTTTTCCCTGTAGCTATATTTATTTATTTATTCATTCCAGTTAAACTAGAATTTTCATTTCTCTGTTTTCCTATGGAATTACCTACTAAAACGTAACATTCCGAATTTAGCCCCAAAGTCGATGAATAATTAAAATAAAAAAGAAAACTTGTTGGCTAGATGCGCTACTAAACAAAAAATTTTAACAGATAAAAAGTTATGATCGTACAGTCAAAAAAACGTACTATTTATTAATATATATTAATATATATATATAATATATATAATATATAAAGATTATAGGAGATATCGTAGAATAAAAGAAACAAAAATTAATTTACCTGATTTACCGGGTTTCTATGCGAAATTCAACATTTAATGTTTCATCTGACGTTGAAAAAAAAAGTCCAGAGAAATTTGTTACCAGAAGCCATTGCACTTTGACGCTAGTCGCACTATTGTGTACGCACTTATAACCATTATGTTTAAAGATCTCTTGTTTACTACGCAAATTTGCGCCGATCTTTATTCATTCTGAAAAAAAAATAATATTGAAAATTAAACGAATCGCACACAAATTTTTAACGAATCGACGAACTTCACGTAATTCTCGTGACTTATGTTCATTTCGACGTCTTCCAGTGGACCAATCGACGATTGAATACAAAAAACGTATACAAACAATTTTGTACGTTTTTGTTTTGTTTTAAATATTTCTGAATCCTATACTGTAAATTATTGTTTTTGTGTTTATGATAATAAAACATAATGCATAATCCATGGGCCCAGTTCTTAATATATTTTTTTTCCCACTTGACAAATTCGTAGAATATCGACAGACTGTAGATTCTAATTATATCTATTAGGTAGATAACAGATATCGAGCAAACTCTACATTTTCCAATTGTGTAAACTTACGTTTATCAGTTTCCTCATGTGACAAACTATTTTTTGGCGGCGATTTACGTCGGCCTAGACGTACTCGACGTTTTATAATTCTTGGCTGCCTGGAAGGACATAGCTCGAAAGAAGATGGTTAACATAGACGGATTATAACGATTATCATGCAATTTAATTAATATGGTATTTAGAAGTATCGTTCAAACTTAAGATTTACCAATAATCACTAGGCTGACGATATAAGCTTAAGGAATATTTCATTAATACCACGAATCAATTGAATCGAATATTATCATTGTTTGAGAAAATTGTTATTTAAAAAATAATTTAAATATGAAGTTCGAATTAATTCATTTCTTCGTACCTAGAGCGCAGCACAGGTTGCATCCAAAATGGCCGCAGGTAAACATCCGTTCCGCCGGTGCATCGCAGCGCGGCCATATCGAGTACCGGTCCGGCAACTTTCAGTGTAGAGTTTATTGTCGGATTATTAGCAGTAATTGCAACGCTGTTAATCGGCCAAGCGCATTGACACAATTTCGGTATCATCGAAGGGGCTTTCGGTCCATCGATCGTCTCGTTAAATCTTTCTTTCGGTGCTAGGTGAAGTCACAAAGTGTTTGGTGTGAGGTGCGAGTGCGAGCTAAGGAGTGCTAAGTGTACGATGAGATTTCAAAGAATGCATAAACTAACAGAGTACACTCTTCCGTGATGTAAATAAATCACAGAATCAAAGGATGGATTACCTTGCGTCCTCCTAGCTTGTCGCATACTTATCAACAATTCGATTTTTCTGACTTCCTGAAGCTGCTTCACTGCCAATGTCAACATCATCCTGTCCTTGTTTCTCTCCATGCTGGCTTCCTCGATTCGTAAGTCAAATTGTTTATTCTCTTCGAAACGTTTCGTTTCCAGAGACTCGACCCACTCGATGAACTTTCTCAAGATTTGTTCCCTCGTCTCCGTTCGAGCGCCCACCGATTCCATTGCGATGAGAAAATTCTCGTGACGTTTCTCTATGTCTGTTTTAACGTTCTTCACGATATTTTCAACAGATACCAAAACGGTCTCGATACGTTGTATCTGAATAATATGAAACGTTAACGACGATGATAAAGAGCGATTGCTACGTAAAATCGCGGGAAACCCTTGCGACAATGGTTATTATTGTTCTGTTACCTTCTCTCTTTCACGATTCAGGGTACTTTCCAAACTCAAAAAATCTCGCGTCGATACTTCGTAAAGTTCCAACATCTCGTCAATTTCTGCTCTCTGATTTTTTAATTCTTGAAATATCATGTGGCACACGGAAGAATGTTTTTGCACGGATTTTGAAAATTCTCTCTTGTTATCAGGTGTTGGAACATAAGGACATTGTCCTTTTGATTCCATGGCTTTGATGGTTGTGTCCACCTAATTTCTTAATCGAATTTTAAATTCTGTATATTTACTGTTGATACCAATGCAGGCACTGTTCAAGTAGAAATCTTGAAGAATAAGGATTCTTAATCAAGTAATTCACCTCTCTTATCTTCGCAACAATGAGGCCCACGGCTTGTTTCATTTTACAAATACACTCGCCCTCACAATTGTCATGCTTTTTATCAATTTCAAGATTTTTATTATTGTCGTTCACTTCGTGTAATATCTCACGGATCTACAAACTTTCCAACGTTAGTAATACTTATTCAAACTTTTATCTTACTCGGTCTACCTCGCTTGGTATTTTACTTCGTGGAGATCGCTGGTGGATTCTTTTACGATCTCAACGTCCTGAAAGTCTGCGTCCCCTGGAATATTCAAACTTTTCTCATGGTGAGATTTAGCTCTCTGAAAAACTTTGTTTCCATTCGCGATATCCTGCGGTGCCTCGAGTGCGTTTTCCACATTCGAGGTCACCGACATTGCACGTTTTCGGAATATGTATTATGTTTTAACCCTTCGTCTGTCATAATTGGGATGGTCGGATCGCGCAAGGTCGTTCGAAAGTTATGTAAAACTTGGAACAACCGAAGACTTGTAGATAAACAAATGAATGGAATCTTAATATTTTGCAAGACAAATTTTGTACTAAGCGGCAAATTAATTACAATTCGTCATTATACAATATCACTGGTAATTGCGATAATTTGATTTCGCATTTGCCCGCAAAAATTGAGGTACCTTTGCTTTTTATAAAGCGAACCGAAGAGCGATTGACACAGTCGATATATTAATTAAAACTAACTTATTATCCAAAGAATTATTCAGATCAATTGACAGGGCTGAACCAAAAGGTAATACTATAGCGCTAATTAATTAAGTTCCTAATGGCAAATTGGAAACGAACAAACCGGCTGAAAATTAACTTTCGTAGCCATTTTCAGCTTATTCCATTTATACGCCACATTCCTTATTTTACTATACAAACAAACAATATACATACAGAACTGCAATCTACAATCAGTCGTTTTTATCGCATGTTACCACGAGATATCGCTCTTTGGAGGTTTCTCCTTTATTATCTCCCCTTTCGCACTTTCCTTGACGTTATCAGGATGGGGTTTGAGTTTTTGCATTTCTTCTCCAAGCTCTGTATCTGCTCTGACATTGTGATTCCATTCCTGTTCCTCCGAGGTGCCCCAGATCAAGTAGACTACACAGCCAAACATGAGATTTGCAGCGGCAATGAGAAATACCAATCGCCATTGCTCTATGCTTTGCTGGAAAGGTGAGAAAGCATTTGGTGAAAAAATAATAACTCTGTTATCATGTAATAAATAATAATTAGTGATTAACTCGAAAATTTTCTTTTCAGATAAAAGGTCGATGTATCAAGGTCATGTACGATTTTCTTACGTTGTTATTAGTGAGAATGCCGACGATAGTAGGCGAGAGAAAACCAGCTGCGTTGGTAACAAGTCCCGTCATACCGAGAAGAACTCCAGCATAGTTTGGACTGAGATCGACTAAATTCGCAATGGTGCTTGTGGAAAGTGCTCCGTTCATCGCTGTCCCTAGTACCAGAAAAACGACAGCGAGAATCGGCTTGCAGCCGCTAAAGGCCAGTCCGATCACCATCACGGCTTGACCACCCGTCACTATCGTGGTAGCTATTTTTCTCACAGCGGTTCGTGACATTACATTCTTCCTCAGCAAATAATCGCAGGTCGCTGCTATGACATAGGCAAAACATACCAAGGCTACGTGCGGAGCTCCCGAAAGTATACCAGTCTGTGCCAAAACAAGAAGAATTCGTATGAGAAATCCAGTCCGAAGAAAATTGTCGAAGCAAACTCACCATATTGATGCTCCAGCCATGAATATAATTGAAGTACGAGGGTGTTTGTGCCAGGAAGGTGTAGAAACCCCACGTTGCACCCCAATGAGCCATAATCGTGATCCAAAGAGGTCCGGAAGTTAATATTTTTCGCCATGGTATTGGTGGTTTCTTCTCGTTCTTTTCGATCATAGGCGGTGTGTTTTTCACCATATACTCAAGTTCCTCCTTCGAGATTCTCGGGTGTTCATGGGGTGTGTCGTAAACGAGGAAACACCACAAAGCGAACCTGCGTTAACAAATGAGATAATAATTATTCCGATAAAAATTGATTTCTAACAATATCAATCGACTGACAGGTATTTTATGTTTACCAGATAAAGCCTATCGTCGAAGTAACGTAGAACGCAGCCTCCCAATTGAAATAATGTATTATCGTAGCGCAAAGCGGATAAGTTATAGCCGTCCCTAACGAACCACCTGAAAACGAGATATAAAACATAAAATCGAGAGAAAAAAAAGATGAAGAAAAAAAGTATTAACACGATATCGTTCATTTTCATTTATAATTCTGATATCTTCTTACCCAAATAAGCGGTGACGAATTTACTTCTGTCGGTTGGCGCTGCCCATTTTGCTGGCAAACCGTGCATCGAAGGATACATAAAACCCTGGGAACGAAAAAACAATCACGATGTTATTTGTAAATAAAAAAAATGTTTAAACATAAATAGTAAAGAAAGTTAGACATTTTTATTGTAAAGTACCATTATGAAACCTTGAAGACATCGAAGACAAATCACTCCGGCAAGGTGATATTTCATGGCAAAGGGTAGCATCATGTTTATTATCAACGCTATTAAATTGCCACTACCGAAAACGCGTTTCGCACCAAAACGTCGTCCCAATACACCACCGGGTACTTGAGAAGCCCAGTAAAGCCAGTAGAAAGCACCGAGTATCAAACCTTGCTCGTACTCGGACCAATCGAATTTATCCGTGTAATCCTGAAAATTGAAGGAAAGAACGAATCGATTGGTCGTTACAATTGTGTCGATTATTTACTAATTTTCAAATTTATTAAATCACCTCGAAATTCTCAGTCGTCATCGTTGTCGTAACGACGTCGCTGATATTCGATACGATCGTTGTATTCGTCGAGATCGTCGAATTTTCCAAAAACGCGCATTGAGCTACCGCCGCTCTCGTTTTCTTTGGTATCACCATCGCCACTATGACGAGGTTCAAATTTATCTTCAGCATATAATTTACCGCACATCCTGTGAATATCATGTACCATAGTACGTCTTGGCATTTGATCAGATCGCTCACTTGAAAATGAAATAAAAAAGAAACATTAACGTCGTTAACGAATTATCGTCGAATTCGCCAATATAATAATTATCGAGAGGAAGATGAAAAATACTAATTTCTTACGAAATTAATTATTCAGCGATTATTTGTAATAATACGAGAATTAACGATGCGTTTGGTCTTGAAATATTTTTAAGTAGATTTTTATGCGTGTAAATATTTTTTAATTTAGAAACGTCGCATAAATTAATCAGGGAGGTGTGAAAGTCTTTTGTATTTTGAAGAAATATGACTTTTCTCACGAGTAAACAGAAGATAATGAGAACGCGGAATGAATTTCGTATAGCGCGTACTACTTTTAAAAAACAATCTAACGGTTGATAATGATATCCACGGGTGGTCTTATCACCTCTTTTTTTTATACGTCGCAGAACGATCTTGGCGCTAAATCAATGTCTCCTCGTTTTTTGTTTTACGTCGTCATATGTTTTCGCGGTTAATTATTCGTGAAAACGATCACGTCACGTTGATCAAATATCCGCAACGCGCACGACTCGATTGAGATGTTTCGTCTTCCCAAAGATTGACACAACTGATGCACGATTACTGTGCAAATACACTTGGCGTCGTTTTCCCGTTTACAAGTCGTACGATCGATGTCTAGTATGATTTTGTTTTCGTTACAACGCTTCGAGGTCGGAATTTTTATATCGAAAAATTTCTTTTTTATGTGACAAAGAACTATTGTTAAAAAAACAGTGATTATCGATCAAACGTTATAATTAAAACAAAAAAACGAAAAATCAGAATTTAAAAAAATATAATAATTAGCTCTATTCTTTTTATATCGAGTTGTAATTTACACACAATTTTTCTTCGTTATTTTGTCAGAAAATTGACTGTTATTAGAACGAAAAATAAATCTTGCAGGTGATTGGGAAATAATGGTAACTTGGTTATCGCGAGAATTGTGGAATTGAAACAATAAATAACGAATTAAAGGATGAAGAAATTGTCGAATAAGAAAAATGTGAATTTTCGTAGTCACCTTTAGCCATCGGAGTCGACTTTGTTTTAAGCTGAAGTATTTTCGTCCGTCGATATTTATGAAAACACCACTATTAACAATTTATCTTTCACGTTCGTTCCGTGGCGAACGATTAATCGGAAAAAAAGCGAAAATATTTACGCCGATCGAACGAACGACCCCATTCGCTATCCTCCCAAAATTATCGCGTCGATGATCTCTTCGTGCAGCGAGAAGACTCGTTTCTTAAAACAATCGTCAATATTCCGCGATTTCTCTGTACGACATTTTTCTTGTCAAGTCTTCAATTGGCTTCCGAACGAACAAAGATTCGACTTTGATGCTGCGATGGCTTTGAGACGTCTGAACGATTTGTCTATGTTCCAGTCTCGCGGCAACCCCAGGCGACTGATAAGAGAATGATCGAAGGCAATCAGGTAGAAATCCGAATAATACTGGCGCCAATGATATGTTATATATATATATATATATAATCATTGTGTATATTCGCATAAAGACATAGTCTCGTCAGCGCTCCCTATTAAAAGGAACGATAATCCTCCATTAATTTATGACGGAAAATGAGAGATACGTAATTTTTAATAAATCAATAATACAATCTTCTATAATTATTAATTTTTATTTCTACGTGATATCTGAAATGGTACTACGTTCGATGAATTTAAATTTTTAATTGCCATCGCAGCTGGAAATTATTTTGAGTAATTCACGATTTGAATATCTCACATAATTTGAACGAGGAAAAATTAGAAATAATGTCGAAATTGAGAACTGATAAAGTTACTGAATTTATTGTGAATTGTTACGACACGATGAGAGTTGGATCAAAATTATAACAGATAACAATGATTCGTGAACAAAAAATAAAAATATTGAAATTATCGTATCTCTTTTTATCGATAAGACAAAGATCAATATGCTCGGCATTGCACAACGCTGGTTGAGTCGTCGATAATGCGATCGGGCGTCGTTTAACGATAATATTCGTTCGATTTAATCGAATTTCAAAAATAGCGGTGGACCGAATTTTTTTCTTCGAAATTTACGAAACTATGTTTATTCTGATATAATCACGGATAATTATGCGGTGGAGTTTATCGACCTATCGTGCTCGCCCGTGTTTGCCTTCTCATCATCATTTTCCTTCGTTGATATCGATTTTAAACATTGCAGCTCTTGCGGACTCGCGGCACCAGCTTTTTCGTCCAAATTCCACGGCTGTTCTTCCGACGTTCCCCAAAACGTATAAACGATGCTGCTTAGACACAGATTTGCTGCTGCGATTACGAAGACCAGACGCCACTGTTCGATCGTTTGCTGTAAATGCGTATGAATTTTACTTTTTATATCTTTTCTCATTTCGTCAAAGGAAACTTTCTTTTTCTAATAGACACTACGCTTTTTTCGTGAGATTTTCTTTAATATCGACTAAAACTAATATTCTAATACGAAATTCTTAATAAAAATCTCACGATGATTCAAATTTTATGGAAAATAACGAAAAAAAATGTCTAAATGAAAACTAAAATATTTGGTCGATTTTGTCTACTAACATTGTGATTGGTCAGAATGCCGACTATCATAGGTGACAAAAATCCAGCGCTGGCGGTAATTAATCCAGCGAAACCGAGTAAAACACTCGCATAATTGGGACTGAGATCTATGAGATTGGCGAGAGTTCCGGCCGAAGCTGCTCCGTTAACAGCGGTGCCCATCATCATGAAGAAAATCGCTAGCATCGGCTCGCATCCGCTGAGACCCAGGCCGAGGGTCAATATTCCTTGTAAACCGGTCGATATAAAAGTCGCTAATTTTCTAACGTTCGTCAACGACATTTTTTTCGTTCGCAACAGCCAGTCGCACAGAATTCCAAAGAGATACGAGAATCCCGTTCTCAACAGATGTGGCAAGCCCGACAACATTCCAGTCTTGATTGAAAAAAGGTTCGAATAAACAAATTTGATTAAAGAAATATTTTCAAAAAATTTATTTATTTTTCTAGATATTTAATTTTCATTTAGAATAATAAAAAAAAACTTACCGCTTTAATGTTCCAGCCGTGAACATTGGTGAAGTACGTAGGTGCTTCGGTCATGAAAGTTAGAAAACCCCATACTCCGCCCCAGTGAGCAATGGTCGTGATCCAAAGTGGACCGGAAGTTAAAATTCGTCTCCAAGGAACGCCGACGCAAGCGGTTTGCTCGGACCCATAATCGTTGATATTGTCGATTATGTGCTGTTTCTCGCCATCCGTGATTCGAGGATGTTCCTGGGGGGTGTCGTACACGAGAAAGTACCAAAAGCTATACCTGAACAAATTTGATGAAAAATAATGAATCTTTCTTGCCTCAAAAATATCGCGATTAATTTTTCTTTTTTCATTTTACCAGACAATTCCGATTAACGACGACGAGTAGAACGCAGCTTCCCATCCGAACCAGTCTATGCATACAGCGCAAAGTGGATACGAAAGGGCTGCACCGACCGAACTTCCTAAAAAAATAAATATAAAAAATAAAATCAATCAATAATGAAAAATATTTCGTTATCTAAAAAATCTCATCTCTTTCTTACCGAGATAAGCGCTAACGAATTTGCTTCGCTCGTTCTGCGGTATCCATTTGGCCGTCATGTCGTGCATCGAAGGCCAAACGACTCCCTGATAAACATCGCAAATATAAATATATCGCAACTTAAGAATAGGACTGTGACAAGTCCGACGGTCAGACAAGTCAGGCTGTCATAGTCGTATTCTTGAGGTGCGATATCTATAAATATCTGATAAAAAATACAAACAAATATATATATACATATATAGTCTAATGATCAGTTTCTTTACCTCCGGGTAAAGTTATCGGGGTCGAAGAAACTGGTCATAAGAGAAAAAAAAGAATCAAGATCATATCTTGATTCTTCTTTGTTTTTTTTGTTTTTTTTTTATCACCTACCGAAATAAAACCCTGTAAAACTCGTAAAACAACGAGGCCGTATAGATGATAGTGCGTCAACAAGGGAATAAGAATTCCGAGGATCGCTGTAGCGAGATTAGCCCAGCCAAATATCAGTTTGGTGCCATATCGTCTCGCTAAAAGTCCGCCGGGTAATTGGGAGGCCCAGTGAATCCAGTAGTAAGCTCCGAGTGCGATATTTTGCTCGTACTCGCTCCAGTCGTATCGGTTGTCCAGCTATCGTAAACAATTTTTTTTGACAATGATAAAATTAATAAAAATATTATTTTAATTAATTATCATATTAATAAAAAAAAATTCAATTAAACGATCGATCGAATTACGTAAGATAAGACGCTCTGCAAAAGTTCATATTTGAAGGAAGTTATCTCGATATTTAACGAGACAATATCGATAAATATTTGATGACTTTGTTTGTTCTTCATTAATTAATCGTTCCATCAAAAATGAAATCTTAGTATCGTGTGATATTGATTAACCAGTATCCTTTGATTTCACAGATTATTCGTATTACCATTGCGTTTTCATCAAAGTTTTTCGACGTGATCGACGAATTGGTGGAATCAATCGACGTCGCAGTTTCGTGACGAGAAATATCAACGAAATCGGCGCACTGAGCTGAAGCCACTGGACTTTCGCGAGTTCGGACCATCGCGACGATCGCCAGATTCAAATTCGTTCTCAGCATATAGTGCACCGCGAAACCGGAGAATACCAAGAACCACAAAACATCCCGACATGACGAATTCACTTTGCCTAGAAAATAAAATTTACAAAAATATTAATAGAAAATTAAACAGGAATATTTGGAATGCGAACAAAGTGCGATATTCAGGGGTCGAATGTATAAAAAAAATTGCAATCTGTATCTCGAGGATTTTCAATGAAATGTCGAACAAATTTTTAACTGATGAAAATCGAAACGGCTGAGTCATTACTACTTGTATGCACAAATGTGCATTTAATGTACACGGAGGAACGTATTGCGTACTTTCATAAAATTACCCTACGTCAAAATAACGTCATGTTTTTTTTCTCGAGCGTACGATAGATCGATCATTGTTGGAGTCTGATGCAAAATAACAAAAGCCTATGGTCCATAATATATTATATTTACGTTGAAAACAAAGAGTCGATAGATTTTTGTATTCAATTAATATTTTTTTATTTTTTATATTAAGAATTCTTTTTTAAATAAAAACAAAATCGGTATATAAAGTTGACGATAGAAATTGAAAAATGGAGGTTGATTGAAAATATATAGACAATGAGCGAAGCAATTGTCGAGTGATTTCCGGTTGCACGAATCGAGGCCAAAATTGATAAATAATGAGCGATAAGGAAAATGATCTATGAATTTGTTCAAACGCACTTGTCGTCGAGTGTCAATCATTCCATTGAGCATATTGTTCCGTAGGGCACGTGTTAAATGCTAGAACTGCACTTTTCATATATATATATATATATTAAAAGTGGAGTGTACATATATATATATGTACACTTATAATGATTCATTTCTGACCCTCGTGTCATTCCTGTGCGTTCCGTTTGTTCATGATATCTACAAATCGCTTTATATATGTATAATATAGGTATAAACAAATAATGAGACTCATTAAAACTCATGGATGAGAATCGTCTGGATAATCTCTAAATTATAATAACTTTACGACGAATTAATGACGAATAATTTAAAAAAAATTCAATTAACTTCAGTGATCGGACGAGAACTGGTGCTTTCCAGCGTGGTATGGTCGTTGATTAAAAAATTCAATTAATTTACATCGTAAATATTCTGTTTATTAATTTAAAAATATTTGTAATCGACTGACGTCTATCAGGCTCGCTTAATTGATCTAAATTTGAAAATAAGTGAAGTAAAATCCTTTCGTTCTTACCCATTGTAATACAATAATTTTCCGTAATCCTATAATTTATAATTCGTCGCTATGTGCTGGTATTTCCTTCACTTCGAAGATGTAATTAAATATGACAATTTTAGAAAAAGAATTTGTTTGTTTGCTAGCCGTAAGCATCGACAATGAAAAATTCAAACAAAAATGTAACCAAAGTGATTTTTCAAATTCGTCGACAAACTTCCGTTTCACTTCCGTTACTGATAAAGCCAATGTTTAATACTGATTGTGGAAAATCAAACGAAAGGTTTTCCTTGAATAACGTTTCGCATATTTGTCGAAAGATCAGAGTGACATTTTTGCAAGATCGGCAAAGTCAGGACGCGTCTCGTTTGTGACAGTATTAAAGAGAACACTGGCGCCTGTTGTAACAGTACAACGATGAGAGACCCTCGAATCGCGAAATGATTTTATAAACGCAGAGCACACATCTCGCGCGACAAAGAGGCGAGATGGAAATTCACTATCATGATTTAAGCCGCTTGATTTACGTACGGCAATACGTCTTTTTTTTCGTTTCTTCAACATTTCGAGAATTGTTAAGCGTTGCCCGCGCTATGTATTTAGGAGAAATTTATTTGAGGGTCTTTGAAAAGAATAATTCATACGTTGATATTTTATATTTGACGATCCAGTTGGGCGTGAAAAGAAAGTGATTTGTTTCCTTAGACCATCATAGAAATATTATTTAGCAATTACATGTAAATTCTCAAGATTTCGCTTATCATAATTAAATCACCCGTCACATCAAATATTATATCGCATAGCATTATTAGCGCTTTATATTTTACTTAGCACTTTATATTTTACATTGTACATCAGGACAACAAAATTTCAAACGAAATAGTAACAGCCCAAGTCGATTTTCTTTGATATAATATTTTTTTTATGAAAAGTATGAATCGAAAAAATATTAGCTATCAAACGTTATCATTAAGGTACTAATTAACTACCGATCGATTCAAATTCAAATCATTTACCCGGCATACATTGCACATGGTGCTTTATCGTGCGACTTTTCAAAATGGTAAAGAAAAATTGTTAACCCGATATGAATAATCGAGTACACAATTTTATCAACACTCGGAGTTCGAACAACAGTTGTTATGGTAGAAATCGTGTTTTTTTGTGCCTCGATTAAGCTTAAAATATTTTTATCACGATATGAATCGTGATATCACGATTATGCTCAGACCTCTGTGGATAAAACAAATTTTACTTCACGTTTAGAGGGCACATACTGTCTTCAGACGATAAGATTGTTCCAGCTGACAAGAAAAAACGACGATAAATCACACGATTTAACACTGCGGATTCAATTTTGTTTTGTTTTTTTGAGGAAATTGTTAAATTTTACTCAAATTCTCGATTCTTTGTAAATTGTTTTTCGACCACTTTGTTACGAAATTATCAGCCTCAATTTTTCGAGGGTCGACAACGACGTATAATCGAGCAATTGGCGATTCAACTATTTCAGATAATTTTAATAGAAAAGAATTAGAAAAGTCGTAATAGAAAATTTATCAAATTACACAATTTATTGTGAATTGTTATGACTTGGTGAAAAATGGACACAAATTATGACGGATGACAATGAGCCTGGGAGAAAACAAATGAGGAAATTATCATATTTTTGTTTCTTGATGAGATAAAAATAATTAAGGTAATCACGTAAGTTCGAAAACAGAGATCAAGCAAATTTTTCGAAATATCGAAACTTCGTTCATTTTAATATAATCGCGATAATTAAGAGGTAGAGTCTGTTCATCTATCGTTCTAAGTCCATGTTCGCTTTCTCGCCATCGTTTCCCTTCGTTGAAATCGATTTTAAACATTGCAGCTCCTGCGGGCTCGCAGCCTCAGCTGTTTCGTCCAAATTCCATGGCTGTTCCTTCGCTGTTCCCCAAAACGTGTAAGCGACGTCACCGAGACACAGATTTGCTGCTGCGATTATGAAGACCAGCCGCCACTGTTCGATAGTTTGCTGTAAATACGTATCATTTTTCATGTAAAATAATGTTTTTTTAAATAAAATTTAAAAAACCATAAATGACAATTTTTGTTCGAATTTTGTATGAACTAACATTGTGATTGGTCAGAATGCCGACTATTATAGGTGACAAAACCCCCGCGCCAGAGGTAATTAATCCAGCGAAACCGAATAAAATACTCGCATAATTCGGACTGAGATCGATGAAATTGGCGAGAGTTCCACCTGAAGCTGCACCGTTTACAGTGACACTTAACGTCATGAAGAAAATGGCTAGTATAGGATGGCATCCGCTAAGAGCCAGGCCGAGAGTCAATAATCCTGGTAAACCGGTCGATACAAAAATCGCGGATTTTCTAACGTTCGTCAACGACATTTTTTTCGTTCGTAGCAGCCAGTCGCAAAGAATTCCAAAGATGTACGAGCATCCCGTTCTCAACAGATGGGGCATGCCAGAGAAAAATGCAATCTTGATGAAACAAGTTTTGATTAAACAAATTTTCTTTATTTTTTTAATCGATCGAGTTAAATGTTTTTTTTTTAAATAATTAAATCTTACGGCGTGAATATTCCATCCATGAACGTTAGTGAAGTACGTAGGTATTTCGTTCATTATAGTTACTAAACCCCATACTCCGCCCCAGTGAGCGATTGTCGTCATCCAAAGTGGACCGGAAGTTAGAATTCGCCTCCAAGGAATGCGGGTGGGAGCAGTTTGTCCGGACCCAGTACCTTGGATATTCTGGATTATGTACTGTTTCTCGTCATCCGAGATTCGAGGATGTTCCTGGGGCGTGTCGTACACAAGAAAGTACCAAAAGCCATACCTGAACGAATTTATAAAAAATAAACAATCTTTCTCGCCATAAAATCATCGCGATTAATTTTTCTTTTTAATTTTACCAAATAATTCCGATTAGGGACGACGAGTAGAACACAGATTCCCATCCGAACCAGTCTATGCATACAGCGCAAAGTGGATACGAAAGGGCTGCACCGACCGAACTTCCTAAAAAAATAAATATAAAAAATAAAATCAATCAATAATGAAAAATATTTCATTATCTATAAAATCTCATCTCTTTCTTACCGAGATAAGCGCTAACGAATTTGCTTCGCTCGTTCTGCGGTATCCATTTGGCCGTCATGTCGTGCATCGCAGGCCATATCACTCCCTGAAAAAAATCGCCAATTAAAAAAAAAATATATAAATATATAGTCCAATGATAAGTTTCTTCACCTTGGTATAATTTTATCTGAAAGATAGGCCTCGGAGAGAACTACGAAATATCTTCCGGGTAAAGTTATCAAAGGTGAAGAAACTGATTATAAGAGACAAGAAAAATCAAGATCATATTTTTTATCACCTACTGAAATAAAACCCTGTAAAACTCGTAAAACAACGAGGCCATAAAAATGATATTGCGTCAATATGGGAATAAGCAATCCGAGGATCGCTGTAAGGAGATTAGCGCCACCAAAAATCAGTTTAGTTCCGTATCGTCTCGCTAAAACTCCTCCGGGTAATTGAGTGGCCCAGTGCATCCAGTAATAAGCTCCAAGTGCGATATGTTGATCGTACTCGTTCCAGTCGAATCGGTTGCTCAACTAAAATCAAAAAGAATATTTTTTTTTAGTCAACAATTAAATAAATAAAAATATTATTTATTTAAAAAAATATTCAATTAAACGATCGATCGAATTACGTATGAGACCTTCTGCAAAAATTCATATTTGGATGAAATTTTCTCGATATTTAACGAGACGACTTGAACAAATATTTTATTACATTTTTTGTATTTTATTAATTAATCGTTCGATCGAAAATGAAATCTTGGTATTATGCAACCCGATATTAATTAATCGTCGTTGTTTGAATTTACAGATTATTCGTATTACCGATATGTTTTCATCGAAACTCTTCCACGTGATGGACGAAATCGTAGTAACATTCGTGTTAACAACAGAAGAGAATTCGGTGCACTGTGCTGAAGCCAGTGCACCGAATTCGCGAGGTGGAACCATCGCTACGATCGCCAAAGTAAGATTCACTCCCAACATGTAATGTACCGCGAAACCGGTAAAAGTCAAGATCCATAGAATGTCCCGGCATGATGAATTCACTTTCCCTAGAAAATAAGGTTCACAAAAATGTTAACAATAAATTAATTAGACGAATATTTTTAATTCGATCGAAATAAATTTAAAACGAAAATCGAAATCACCTGACGTATCTTAAAATCATATACATTGTTTTTATTTTTTCGATATTTGTTCACGAACCCGGTTCGATACTTTGCGTTCAATATATACACAATTAAGATCTTTATCTCGAGGAGTGTCAATCAATTATTGAACAAATTTTCGGCAGAAGAAAATTAAAACAGCTGTATCATTGCTACTTGTATGCACAAATGTGCATTTAGTGTAAACAGACAAACGTATTTTGGCAATTTAATAAAATTTCCAATACGTAAAAACAAGGTAATGTTTTTTCCTCGAGATGGACGATAGATCGATCGTCGTTGGACTCTGACGCGAAATAGTAAAAGCCTATGCACATTTTTATATTTCATTTTTATTGAAAACAAAGAGCCTGAACAATTTTTTATTTATTTCTTTTTGCAAATTTTTTCAATTACGACTTGTTTTTTTTAATAAAAATAAAGTAGGTAAATAATGTTAGCTATAAATATTGAAAATAATGCAAATCGATTCGTATATGTCGAATATAGGGATACGAAATTGATAAGACGTAGAACTCATGGATGCGCACCGTTTGGATAATTAACAAATTATAATAACATTATGACGAATTAATGACGAATAATTTTAAAGAATTTCAATTAATTTGCATCGTAAATATTCAGTTTGTAAATTTGTTAATATTTTTAAGTGACTGACGGCTATCAGTCTCAATTCATTAATCTAAATTTGAAAATAAGTAAAGTAAAGTCCTCTCGTTCTTACCCATTTTAAAACAATAATTTTCCGGAATCCTATAATTTATAATTCGTCGCTATGTATCGATGTTTCCGTCACTTCGAAGATGTTATTGAACATGACAATTACAGAAAAAACAATTTGTTCATTTGCTCGTCCTAAACGTCGACAATGAAAAATTCAAACAAAAATGTTACAAAGTAATTTTTTTAATTTGTCAACAAACTTCCGTTTCACTTTTGTTACTGGTAAGAGCAATGTTTCATTCTTTTGTAGAAAATCAAACGAACGATTTGCCTTGAATCGCGTTTCGCCTATCTGTCGAAAGTTCACAGTGACATTTTTGTACGATCGGCAAAGACAGGTCGCGTCTCGTTTCCGACAGTATAAAAACGAATACTGGTGCTTGTTGTGACAGTACAACGATGAGAGACCCTCGAATCTTGAAATGTTTTTATAAACGCAAAGTTTATCCCCTCGCTCGACGAAGAGGCGAGACATAAAATCACTGTGACGGTTTAAGCCACTTGATTTATATACGACAATACGTTTTTTTCACCACCGAACATTTTTAAGCCTTGTGCTGTGTATAAGGAAACATTTATTTGGAACTTTAAAAAGCCTAATTTATTCGTTGATATTTTACGATCTTGTTAACCGGGAAAAGATGATTTATTACGTGGAAGTAAATTTTTCCCTACTTTATACTTACAATTAGTATTATTCAAAAATTAAAATGTGACGCCACACGATATTAAGCTTCACATTATATCACATTACATCACAATTGACATAGATCGGGCAGAACAATAATGCCAACAAAATTTCAAAATAATTCCAATGCCCAAAGTCACAAAGACAAATTTTCCTCGCGATAACAATTGTTCTTTGCGAAACGTGAATTGATAAAAATACGTAGAAAATAATTTAGTTATAAAACGCTATCATTAAACAATCAACTAATTGTCGATCGATTCAAATTCAAATCGTTTACCCGGCAAACATCGCATTGGGCGCTTTTATCGCGCGACTTTTCCAACTGTTAACTCGATACGGATAATCGAGTACACAATTTTATCAACACTTGGAGTCTGAACAACAGTCGTTACAGTAGAATGCGTGCTTTTTGTAAATTACTCGATTAAGCTGAGAATAATTGTATGTTCAGACCGCTGTAGAGGATAACAAAATTATTTCTTCAAATCCAGAGGGCGCTCCCTGTCTCCTGATAATAAAATTGTTCCAGCAGACGAGAAACGACGAGCAATACCATCGATATAATTTCTTTTTTCTTTTTCACAAGCAATAAACATTTTTACGGTGACTATCTCGTGCGAAAAGTACGAATCGTGGACCATGATAGACTCATGACCAATCGGTAGCTGATCTAACATTACAAAGACGAAATTATTAAACTTTACACATTCTTTGAATGATTAGTGACTGTTCAAAAATATTTTCGATACAAAAATTGATAAAGGACTTAGATAAGACTCTCGAACTACTGTTACATTCCATCTGGTGGATATACCAGTTTTGTCCAGTTCACCGAAAGTACATTGACTTCACTGATCTTTGACTCGTTAAAAAAACTAATAATAATTAGTTTTTTTTATTAGTCAGACCCTCGACCTCTTTGTTACGATATAATTCGCTCCAATTTCTCGAGGCTCGATCGTGGACGTATAATCGAGTAATTTACGATTTGAATATTTTAGATAATTATAATAATAAAATTTTTAAAGTCGTAATTGAAAACTGATAAAATTACTGAATCTGTTGTGAATTGTTATGGCTCGGTGAAAATTGAATAAAAATTATAATGGACAACACTTGGGACAAAAGATGTGAGAAAGTCATCGCATCTCTGTGTTTTGGTAAGGCAAAAATAAATATGCTCGCCGTTACGCAATACTGTTTGAGACATTGTTAAAGTGATCACGTACGACAATCTGTAGATCGGGTGTCGTTTAATTGCTATAATTGTGATTCTATTTAATCGAGTTAGAAAACAGCGATCGAGCAAATTTTGCGAAAGTACGTTCATTGTAATATATAATCACGATAATTAAGCGGTCGAGCTTGTCCACCCATCATTCTTGTCCGTGTTCACCTTCTCGTCATCATTTTCCTTCGGTGAAATTGATTTTAAACATTGTAGCTCCTGCGGGTTCACAGCGTCAGATGTTTCGCCCCAATTCCACGGCTGTTCCTTCGATGTACCCCAACACGTGTAAATGATGTTGGTGAGAGACAGATTTGTCGCTGCGATTATGAAGACCAGACGCCATTGTTCGATCGTTTGCTGTAAATAGGTATGATTTTTACTTTTTATATTTTTTCTCATGAGAATTTCTTTAATATCGACTAAAATTAATATTCTAATACGAATGTTTTAATGAAAATCTCACGATAATTTAAATTTCATGGAAAATAAAAAAAAAATGTTTAAAGGAAAAATAAAATATTTGGTCGATTTTTTCGTCAACTAACATTGTGATTGGTCAGAATGCCGACTACTATAGGCGACAAAACTCCCGCGGTGGCGGTTATTAATCCAGCGAAACCGAATAAAATACTCGCATAATTGGGACTGAGATCGATGAGATTGGCGATAGTGCCGCCGGAGGCTGCGCCATTTGCAGCAACAGCCGCCCCCATGAAGAAAACCGCTAGTATCGGCTGACATCCGCTGAGAGCCAGGCCGAGAATTAACATTCCTTGAACACCGGACGATATAAAAGTTGCTAATTTTCGTACTCTCGTCACCGACATTTTTTTCGTTCGTAGCAGCCAGTCGCACAGAATTGCGAAGATATACGAGAACCCTGCTCTCAACAGATGCGGCAAGCCCGAAAACATTCCGGTCTTAATAAAAAAAAAATTTAATTAAACAAATGTTATTTATTTTTTTAACCGATCGAAGTTATTAATAAATTGTATTAAATAATTCTAATTTATTGTACAAAATTGAGTTCCGTTAAAAATAATCATCGTTTAATAAAATTATTTTAAAAATATTTTTGAAAATTTAATTTATTTTTAGTGATTTTAAATTGTTTAGTAAAATAGTTAAAAACTTACCGCTTCAATGTTCCATCCGTGAACATTGACAAAGTATGTAGGTGCTTCGGTCATACTAGTTAGAAAACCCCATACTGCGCCCCACTGAGCGATAATCGTGATCCAAACTGGACGGGAAGTTAAAATTCGCCTCCAAGGAACGTCGGTGCAAGCCGTTTGCTCGGACCCAGAACCTTGGATATTCTCGATTAGGTAACGTTTCTCGGCGTCCGTGATTCGAGGATGTTCATAGGGGGTGTCGAACACGAGGAAATACCAAAAGCTATACCTGAACGAATTTGATGAAAAATAAGCAATCTTCCTCCCCTTAAAATCATCACGATTAATGTTTCTTTTTAATTTTACCAAATAATTCCGATTAGCCCCGTCGCGTAGAACGCAGCTTCCCATCCGAACCAGTCTATACATGCAGCGGAAAGTGGATATGAAAGAGCCGCACCCACCGAACTTCCTAAAAAATTAATATAAAATATAAAATAAATTAATAATGAAAAAGATTATATTTTATTATCTAAAAAATATCATCTCTTTCGTACCGAGATAAGCGCTAACGAATTTACTTCGCTCGTTCTGTGGTATCCATTTAGCAGCCATGTTATGCATCGAAGGCCATACCATGCCCTGATAAACGTCGGCAAATAAAAAATATATATAAATATATAATCCAATGACTAGTTTATTCACCTCCGGATAACTTTGTCCTAAAAATATCCCTCCGGAGTGAACTACAGAACATTTTCCGGATAAAGTTCTCGAAGGTGAAGAAACTGGTCATGAGAGAGACAAAAATCAAGATCTTATTTTTCTCATTCTTTTATCACGTACGGCGATAATACCCTGCAAAACTCGTAAAACAACGAGACCATAAAGATGATAGTGAGTCAACAAGGGAATAAACATTGCGAGGATGGCTGTAGAGAGGTTAGCGCCACCAAATATTAGTTTGGTGCCGTATCGTCTTGCTAAAAGCCCGCCGGGTATTTGGGTGGACCAGTGAATCCAGTAGTAAGCTCCGAGTGCCATATTTTGTTGGTACTCGTTCCAGTCGTATCGGTTCTCCAGCTAAAGTAAAAAATTATATTTTTTTTTAGGCAATGATAAAATGAATAAAACTATAATTTCAATAAAATATCGTATTAATTGAAAACATTTAATTAAACGATCGATCGATTATCCGTATTACCGTGGTATTTTCATGGGCGCTTTTCCACATGATCGACGAAATTGTGGAATCATTTGATAGCGAAGATTCGTGGCGTTTAACACGATCGAACTCGGTGCACTGCGCTAACGCCACCGATTTTTCTCGAGGTCGGACCATCGCTACGATCGCCAGATTCAAATTCATTACTATCACGTAATGTACGGCGAAACCAGAGAATACCATGAACCATAGAACGTCCCGACATGACGAAGTCACTTTCCCTAGAAAATAAGATTTATAAAAATGTTAATACAAATTTAAATAAATTTATATTTGAAATTCTTAAATGTACAACAAAAAATTGGAATCTTTATCTCGAGTATTTGCAATGAAATGTTGAAGACATTTTCAGCAGAAGAAAATCAAAACGGCTGAATAATTACTACCTGTATGCACAAATGTGTATTTAATGTAAACAGAGGAAGGCATTTTCGCAATTTAATAAAATTTCATATACGAGAAAATAACGTCATGTTTTTTTCACGAGCATATAATAGAACGACCGTTGTTGGACTCTGACGAGAAATAGTAAAATCCTATGGATATTTTTATATTCCAATGTTATTGAAAACGAAGAGCCTGAATTATCGTTTATTTATTTACTTTTAGCAAAAATTTTAATTACGATTTGTTTTTAAAAATGCAAATAAAACAGGTAAATAATGTTGGCTATAAAAATACAAAATAACGCAAATTGTTTCATATATGTCGAATGTAGGTATACAAAAGTGATAGGCCGTAGAACTCATCGATGAGAATCGTTTGAATAATCAACAAATTATAATAAGTTTACGACGAATTAATGACAGACAATTATGAAAAAATTCAATTAACTTGCATCGTTAATATTCTTTTTACTAATTTTTGAAGTATTTGGAATTGACTCACGTCTATCAGACTCAATTAATTGATCTAAATTTGAAAATAAGTAAATTAAAATTTATTCGTCCTTACCCATTGTAAAACAATAATTTTCCAAAATCCTATAGTTTATAATTGGTCGCTATGTACCGTATTTCCTTCACTTCGAAAGTATAACTGAACATGACAATCTCTTGGAACGTCGACAATGAATAAAAAAAAAAAAAACCTTACAAAGTGATTTTTTTATATTGGTCGACGAACTTCCGTTTAGATTTCGTTACTGATAAGGAATTTTCCTGGAATCGTAGCTTCGAAAGATCGGAGTGAGATTTTCGTACGACCGGCAAAATCAGACCGTGTCCCGTTTGTGTCAGCCTAAAAGAGGACACTGGTGCCTGTTACAACAGTACAACGATGAGAGAGGCTTGAATCTCGAAATTATTTTACAAACGAAAAGCACACATCGTCTCGCTCTCAAAAAAAATAAAAGCAAATCCACGATCGCAATATAAGCCGCTTGATTTACGTACAGCAATACATGGTTTTCCAACGTTTCGAGAATTATTAAGCATTGTACTATCTATTTAGAACAAATTTACTTCGACTTTGAATCTTTTCAAAGCTTTTATTTTCTATAAATTTCTCTAAAGAATAATTTATACGTTGGTGTTTTAATATTTTATGAAAGATCAAGATCTACAACGCCAAGTGATTTGTATTCTTTGAGTAAACATTACGTTACTCAATATAAATATTATAATATTTAGAACTCAAATGTGAATCCATAAGATATTCACGATTCACATAGATTTAGTAGAAACCAAAAGTAACAAAAACAAAATTCAAAATCATTCAAATGGCCAAAGTCACAAAGACATGTTTTTCTGGTGAAGTGTGAATCGGAAAAATATGTGGAAAATAAGTTAGTTATCAAACGCTATCATTAAACTACCAACTAATTGTCGATCGATTCAAATTCAAATCGTTGAGCCGGCATACATCGCACAGGGCGCCTTTATCACTCGACTTTTCCAACTGTTAACTCGATACTGATAATCGAGTACCCAATTTTATCAACAATTGGAGTGTGAACAACAGTCGTTACAGTAGAATGCGTGTTTTATTTTTCGATTAAGCTGAGAATAATTATATCCCAGTACGAATATGCTCAGACCACTGTGGAGGATAAGAAAATCTTTACATCCCATCCAGAGGGCACGTTCTGTCTCCCGATGATAAGATTATTTCAGCTGATAAGAAAAGAACGACGCTGAATCACACGATTAAGCAATACAACCGATTCAATTTCTTTTTTCATATGCAATCAAATTTTTCACGGATCTGTCTCATGCGGAAAGTACGAGTCGCGGGTCACGATCATGACCAATCGGTAGCCGTTTCGAGATTACAAAGAGGACATTATTAAATTTGACACATGTTCTCGACTATGTGTGACTTTTTAAAAATATTTTCGATAAAATAATTGATAAAAAGCTTAGATAACGCTTTCGAACAGTTTTTCCATTCCATCTGGTAAATATACTTGTTTTTTTTCCGTTCACCAGAAATACATTGAATTCACTGATCTTTGACTCGTTAAAAAAAATAATAATAATCATAATTTTTTAGTTTTCGGGTCCCAAATACGACCCTCGACCCTCGACCCTCGTCACGATATTATGTGGCCCAATTTCTCGAGGTTCGATAGTATTAACGAACGGCGTATTATCACTATTTTTATTCGTATATCGTTTATTCGTGTTTCCTGCCTCATTATCTTTACGGTCGAGTAATTCGTATCGTCAATAACCTGAGGTAAGCTTTATCGAAAAGTGAAACGTATTAAAATCCATCGAATCGAGCAAAAGATAAATAGATACGCACTTTTCGATAAAACAATGTAACAACAATGATAATCGAAAATAAATAATAAACAAAATTAAGAAATAAATAACGACAATAATAACATTGGCGCAAGAGCGTCGCTCCGAAAAACAATTGTGTAATCTCTCTATCATCCCCATTTATTATTTCCCGATTTTGTTATTCGTTCACTTTCCAGAGAATTTCATGATAATAACTGACGAAATTCGATTACCCTCTGATCTCGCGAATAAGCTCGGCAATAGATCTCCTTTTTTCAAACGAAATTCGTATTTTAGAAATCGTCGATAAAAAAGTTCTGTAAAATATCACGTTTTGATAAATTTATGTAATATTGTAAATTTTGTCTAAAGAGATAGTTATTAAATTTCCTATTGATAACAATCGTCAGATTTCTCCGTTTACGCAGACTAAATTGAATCTAAGTTGATCTAATGAATAATCGTCAGCTCGACGAGAAGAACGAGTCTCTACGAGACTCTTCGACTCGTTCGTCTCGTCGAGCTGACGATTATTCATTAGATCAACTTAGATTCAACGAGTCGAAGAGTCTCGTAGAGACGAAAAGTCTCGTAGAGACTCTTCGACTCGTTCATTGCGTCGCGCGTTCTTATCGCAAATTTATTTTTTTCTATTATACTTTAAAATTGCATCAATGATATGTACAAATGTATGTATCGAGTCATAGCAATTAACAAGCGATACGTGATTAATCGTAATTTATTACGCGGAGAAACGACGAAGTCCCGTTACGATTAAATCGATATGTCATAGATCTCGCTTTCCAATAAATCGTTCACTGCATATTAACCCAATGAACGATAATAAAAAGAAGTTTCTTTTCTTTTTCTTACGAAGAAGATAATTCGCATCGGATCTATGTTTAGTTTTATCTCTCGCATTTTCAATGTGTCCTATACGTTTCGATACCCTTGGCACTAATTAACGAGAATCTCGCGTACATTAGCGTGTCATTGTCGCTCACCAAAAAATTATTCATGAGGTCGATGAGGACTTTTTTATATTCACTTCTGTCGAGGATCACGTTCGAGCGAATTCTGTGAACAAGAAATTATTTTAAAATTGTTAATTCATTAACAATTAAGTTAATTTGTTAAATCAATTGAATTGTGTGAAAATTGTCTATAAATATATTTGATCGTTAACGATTATTCGCCCCGGTTGATAAATATGTAAAATGAAAAACTTTGAAAAGGGAAAACAAATTTTTTGTTTCTCAACACTTTTCGTTTTTTCCGCGTCAATTTTGTGCCAACGTTTTCATTTCGTTCACGTGATGACCCTGAAGGCGGCTGGGGAGGTTGATGCAATCGCCACTCTCCTTGCGAGTGGCGTATACGCGGAAGAGCAACATTTATTAAAATGTATTACATAGCAGAGAGACATATGAGTGAAACGACGTTATTAACCAATTTTCATAATTATCACTTAACGGAGACTACTTTCTCCCTCGTAAATTCAATCTCGTCGATACATTCGAAAGGTTACAAAAATATCACCGATACGTTGGTATCGATCGAAAAAAGACTGTAGATCGATTTTAGAATGTTCGATAATTTTTTGAAAAATTTAATAACCAGAACAACGTGCGATCGAGTCACGTGTGTTGTTGTTTTTTTTTGTTTAACACAAACACGGGCTAGTCGTAATTAGGAAATTGTGCTAGATTTTTTAGGCCTATTTTATTTTACCGAAATTATCACGTTTAATGTTCCGTAAATAATTGGAATTCCGCAATTATGATATCCGCTCGTTACCCGCGCCAATTATGTTTTATCGTGATAAACAGAAAAAAGGCTCCTCCGTTCCCGTTTGGGACTGGTCGAAATCGACGCTGCGCAATGATCGTGCACATTGCGAATGCAAGAAAAAATATTGTCGATGGCGAAGCAAGGAGTTTTATTGCGATCTCGCGATCGAGTAAGTAGAGCGCTCTCGTTATAAAATCTTTGAGAAATATTATCTGCGAGTGTACGTCGAAGACAATATATCGGGAATATGTAATCTCGATCGACCATTAGATCGTAACAGTTCTTCGTTAAAATTTAACGGTTAATTGTGAAAAAGCGAATAGTGAGCCAAAGCAACGAGTCGAGATAAAAAAGGATTCTTCTCGCATAATTGAAATTCGCTAAAACTTGTTTTAATTCAATTGAATTTGTTTTCATAATATCAGTTTTTTAAAATTGAAATTCAAATTAGCAAAAACAAATTATTAAATATTTATTCTTTACGGTTCACATTGAATTATCGAAGGTTCGACGAAACTTCGTTATTGATAAATTCTCATATTGAATTCCGAGGGTAAAGTTATGCAAATTTTTCGAATTAGGGATATTTGATTAATTTTGAGAATTAGTCAATGGTGTGAAAGTTCGGTTACATTATAGGTCGTTTCGCTGAACGACGAGGCTCAAACCTCGGGCCCTTTCGTGCGGATATAAATAAAAATATATATATGCATATATATTCGTATTTGTATCGATATCGCTATACGTACACACATATAAAAATGTCCAGCGATCCCTGACTCCACGTTCTCGCCCTGTTTCATCAGAAACAATTCCGAAAAGCGGAAAAAAAACTCTCTCCGTTCTCCGTTCGCTCGAGTGTGGAAGACTGGACCATCGTGTATCTCGCCGTATGGTAAACGCGATTGTGGGAAAGGAAGCTGATGCACACCCGGAGTATTTACATCAGTCTACGTTCAGTCGTTGATCGAGCAAGATCCGAATAACACTACGGAGATCATTTCGTAAAAATATCCTTTACCTTTCAATCACCGTTGCCCCAACACCTTGAACAAAAAATATTACCAAGCGTGAATCGAGATATTAATTATTATCATAAAAAGATCATCATTATTGGATAAACTTTTGAAAATTTATGACAAATAAAACAATTTTGAAAAAAGTTTGCTCGAAAAACGAGTGAAAGTTGTCTCGGTAATTTGAATTCCTTCGTAACACAATCTTAACGAGAACGAACGAATTCTCGAGGATAATACGAGTATAAAAAAAATCGTATAATTTAAAAAACAATATTGTATCAACATGCCAAGCAGCAAAACGCGAGTTGCCATTATTGGAGGTGGTGTTGCCGGTCTTATTGTGGCCAGACACGTGGCTTCGAAGCCCGAAAATTATAATGTCACCCTTTTCGAGCAAACCGATCAAGTCGGAGGAACTTGGGTGTACACCGACGATACCGAGTACGATAACCACGGACTTCCGGTTCATAGCAGTATGTACAAGAATCTGAGGTAAACAATTTGCTTTTCTTCGCGTTCGAATAAAAATGTTGTTATTTCATTCGATAAAAGGTTGTATTTTATCGTTCAAGAACCTGATAATATTATCTCGAATTCTGAGTAAAGTCTTTAAGATTGATCAGCTTTGCTTGAAACGTACTATCGATTATTCGATCAACGAGGAATTGCGTATGAACGTTTTGCTTTTGTTATTCGAGACAAGTATTTCAATCATCTGAATCGATCGTGGAATAATCAGTCGACACAGAATTGCGTCTCGGCAGGGTCGACAACTTGTACAGTTTTGTTTTCGTGCAAATTTGTCATTTTTTTTGTTTGTTGTTATTCCCGAGAAATTCTTTTGAAAGATGTTATGTATTTACAAAAACAATATTTGATGGTTCTTTTTCGCGTATTTTTCATCATTCTGCAAATTCGCGTCACCGATGCCCAGGAATTGATATCCAGCCAAACATTTATACGTATATTCGCGTATACTTACAATTCGATTACCGCAACAGATATATTTTGGTCAGACAAGTCTTACAAGATTGCACATACTCTGTCCGATAAACTTGGCTGACACCGAGTAGAGATATACGTTTTGATCGTACTCAGCATCCGGCATGATCCAGATACGACGAAACAACGTCTTTGCCACTGAAATAAATGCAAACTATGATTAGCCGAAAGTTTTTTTCTCTCATGAAATTCTCTAATCGTATGTTCGTTGATGTATTTCCACGATTGTACAATAATTCATATAATAAAGAAATTTGCTAAATATCACCCTGAACCATTCGTGACATATTTTACAGGAAATCTCTAATCCATCGACGTATAATTTTCCAGGACAAATCTACCGAAGGAAATTATGCAGATACAAGACTTTCCATTCCAGGAGCAATACGGGCCTTCGTTCGTTCACCACAGCGTGATAAGACAATATTTACTCGACTACGCGAAACATTTCAATCTGTTTCAGCATATCAAGGTACGATATCGCGAATAAAAATATTATTCCGATTCTAATAATTGTGAAAAATGGGATTTTACATGATTTTCTTCGCTCAGTTGAAAACTCTCGTGAAACACGTCGAGCCTGAAACTCTACCTGGTGGACAAACGATATGGACGATAACTTTCATGGATGTTGCGACCAAGCTCGTCAGTGTGAAAACTTACGACGTTGTGGTACTCGGCAACGGACACTACACCGTTGGAAATATACCTCGTATAACTGGCATAGAGACTTTTCCTGGCGAAGCTATCCACAGCCATCAATACAGGATACCGAATAACTATACTGGAAAAAAAGTTTGCATCCTGGGTGCTTCCTGGTCCGGTATCGACATCGCCATAGAAGTCTCAAAATATGCTGAAAAGGTAGACGCAAAATACAGTTGGAACGTTTTTTTTTCCAAGATCTAAACAAAAGGAAAAATGTACAATTTTGAAACTATTTCAGATATACCTGAGCCATGATTTGCCCGAGCCATTGGACGCTCGTATGTCGGACAACGTGGAACAGAGACCAGGAGTGAATTCCATCAGCGGGAATACCTTCGTTTTTCGTGATGGGACAACGGCCGAAATCGACGTCTTCATATATTGCACCGGTAAAGAGACTTAGTACGATCGGTACTTCGAGGTATTCGACGACGATTTGTCTATTTCGAGGTATCCGAATTAATCTGGTAATAAAAAACAAAAATGCAGTCTTCGTACGAATGACCGACAAAACAAATTTAATGAGCAAAGAGACAATTTCAACGTACTGATTGTTTTATAATTTATGTTATTGTTAGTTATTTTTAATTCGCAGGATACAAATTTACATACCCATTCGTGTCGAAAAAAGTGGAGATCAAGACGGATGAAAATCACGTTGAACCGATTTACAAACATTTGGTTCATACCGATTATCCGAGTCTGTTCTTCATGGGACTGCCTGGTATCGTCATACCGTTTCCAATGTTTTACATTCAAGCTCAATACATTTTGGCTTTGCTCGAGGGGCACGCAACTTTACCATCGACTATCAAGATGCGCGAAGATTTCTTGAGGGAAAAGAAATTCCTTTTGGATCAGGGAATCCCCGTAAGTTGAGCTTATTAGGAACGTCTCTGTTCGATTTTGCGTCAGAATTTGTATCAGTAAGGCATTCGAAATAATTATAAAACGCTCTATTTATAGGCAAGGCACATAAACAAAATGAAAGAGAGACAATGGGCCTATTACGATGAGATCGCGAAGGCAGCGAATGTACCGTCATTCGCGCCAGTTGTCAAAAAGATTTACGACCACGTCAGTGAGATGCGAGATCTAGATTTCACGACGTACAAGAATTATCAATACAGAATCGTCGATAAGGAGAATTTTACTGTAACCTGTTGTAAGCCTTGTTAGGGTCTACGGGAGAGTATTCAATAAAACTTTATAGAGATAAGCGAAAAAACAGTTGTTGACATTTTCACTGTGAGTTAAACTTCTATGTGTATCGTCAAGACGAAACTATGCGCGCGATCCTAGCGGTAGCAAGTGAAACTTATTACTATTTGCCGCCTCCACCAGAGGCGTCGTCCACGACCGCCGCGTCTCATTGCCTAGCAACGTGCAGTTATGGGCAACCGTTTTTTAGGCTTGACAACAAAAGTCGTTCTTGAAAAAACGTGAATGTTCGACTCTTTATACGAATTTGGTAGAAATAGGGGGTAATAATGAAGAAAAACGAAGAAGATCAGATGTTAACAGTACCAACAAGTGATCAAGAGAATCCGCTGGAGGAAAATAAATTAGTTCAAGACAACGAGATTGTCGGGGATCAAATGGAAGAAAGCCTGTCGTCCGCACCCGTCTATCAAATTCGCCCTCGACTGCATGAAAAGTAATAGCTCTTCCGCGTTTTTTTCTTCAATTCTGTTCATCAAGATTGACTTTAAATTATACAGTTACAATCAATTATGTACCTGTATTTCTAACCTTACTTCGCTCAAGTCTTTGATATCTGATAGAAGCGTTATAACCGGATTTTTTCCCATAGATTTAAACCTACTAGCGTTAAAGAAGTGATACACAATGTATTGTTCGATCAATTATCTACCAAAATCTATAATTCTGAGGAAGCCAACGAATGGAGCAAGGGAATAGCCGATACCATAAAAAACAAAGTTAAGGGTGAGAAAAACTATTGCCCTACAATTACAAGATTGTATCAATTATAAGTTTTTAAATAAGAAACAACATATTTTCACCAGATTTGAAGTTCAAACGTTACAAATACATTGTTAACGTCGTACTTGGCGAGCAGAAAGGCGCAGGATTGAAAATGGGCACGAGATGCATCTGGGATGCAGAAGCCGATAGCTATGCGCACGATAATTTTGTAAATGTACGCAATCCTTCATATTATTATGTCCATGGAAGATTTATTTGTCAAGATTTATATCTTATTAAAAAAATCATTTTCTTTTTATTTTCAGGACACTATTTTTTGTGTTGCGTCCGTCTATGCCGTATATTTTTACTGACATCTCTCAAACCGCTGCTTACACCGAAAAGACTTGTTCCCTTTGTTGAACGAAACGTATTTTAATTAACGCATAAATAATTTTAATATCTCACTGGTAATCTCGGAATAATGCTTAATTTTATAAATTAATAGGACTTTGAATGAAATCTTGTGCCGTAGTTCCCTTTTTTCTGTAAATATTCATCGTGTATATATTTAAACTTGTAAGTCGTTTCCAACAATGTGAAATACAGATCGTTGCCACGTTCACACTGTTTGCAGCTTGTCATTTAATTTCATCGCGTCTGATTAAAATCATTCGCCGTCTCTCCCTAATTTAAGAAAATGGAACTTTTGGAAAAGTACGAAGAATTGATCGAAGCTGACTCAACACGGATATCGATATGTTGGAAAATTTTCCAGATATCTTTCTACTTAATCGGCGTTATTTCCGGTTATGGAGCATCGATATTATTCCACATATTATGGGTCAGTTGGACATCGAAGCGTTTGTTTCCGTAGATATTAATTCATTTTTTAATATACCTCTCAAATTTGCAGTATGACATTTTTGCGGGCAATTGTCCCCTCTGGGCTCACATAATATCGCCGATTCAGCCGCGAGTAATGTCAGACGAAGTTCCGGTTTACCAAGAAAGGATCATAGCGCCAGATTGGCGTCAGAAGATAATTGTTACTTTTAAATACACGGCGCATTGCAAGGTCTATCATTTTGTTTGTCTTTCCTCCTGCGCCTTCGGCATTGCTTGGATGACATTGTTTGCAATGTGTGGTAAAGGTGGATACGACACGAGAATGCAAGTATTCGAATCTTGGTCGATATTTCGTGAACTTCATAAAAATAATATTTTCCTTTAAACGATTGTTAACGATAGATTTGTCGCACCGTGGACAGTCGTGCCTCCAGCAATCATATTTCAATTTATCTTCGCGATTATCGTTATGTTCGTCGTTCACGACATGGAATATGGATATTCTAAGTTTGCGAATAGCCTTCAGAGGGTCACTTCCATTATGAACGAACCTCAACTGATGAACCTTACGAGGTGAACAAACATTCCTATTTCTTTTTCTGATTTTAAGGAGCAACTATATTTTCTAATCCTTTTGATAATTTTCTTTTCTTCGCTTTTCAGTCAATGCGATGTGCTTCAGACTTACTTAGAACTTCTTGGGAGGAATAAGTGGGACGTTTGCCAGATACATTCTGCTTTACAGGTAAATTCTTTGTCATCATAATTACCATCTGTATTTTTATTTACTCGTAACACACATATTATTCTATTTTACAGGTTCTCTCATGGCTCATGGCATGGAGTTGGGTACTTGGATTAATAGCGTTGGTATTTCGAATCGTGAGAGTACACGATTTCAAACTACTCACCGTTTCGATTTACAAACCTTCGCCGAAGGAAGTTAAAGAATATTCCCAGCAGAACGAAAGTAGCGAAAGCACGGAAAGTGTATGTTAAAACTAAAGAATTGGTGGAATTTACTTTTTCAACCTGGTACTATTGCGTATATTTTTGTGTTTTTTTTTTCAGATGTAGCAACATTATCAAGATTCATCAGAGTTGAATTGCTTTCCATCCATGTTTTCACCTTAATCTTGAGACCTTCGAGAGTCTGTAAATCGACTTTCATTTTTTTGAGCAATCTTGGATTAGCGAGGATGCTAGCTATATTATGTATCCTCGATATATCTTTTCTCAGTGCGTCTCTCTTGGTTCCTTCGGTTGCGAGCAAAGTTCGTGCTCTCTCTTTCATCTTCATTGTTTCTTCTAATTCAGACGCAGCATTCGCTATTTTCCAAACGAAAGCGTCCGATGATTCTTTCATGTGACTCAAAATCTGTGTGGAATTATGTAAAACCGGTTTATCAAAATAGAAATACCGAATTATTGGAGTTTACTGAAGTTATGTAAGAGTTTAAATCAATTTTGTGGGGCAAAACTCACAGAAATGTATTCTGTACACTTTACTGCGAACTTGCGAAGCTCTTCGTCACGTTCGTCCAGTTTATCCGTGAAAGAGCGTTTCATGATCGTCAATTGCTCGTAATCCACGAGAGTTCGACCTTCGCCCATGACGTTCACTCGCCGTAATTTCATTTCGAAGGCGGACAAAAGGTTTTTGAGCTTTATATAAGACACTCTGACCTTAGACAATTCATCGAACTTTTCCTGCTGTTTCTTCGTCAAAGAACGAATTCCACGAGAGTTTGATGATTTTTCTGTTTTACCGTTGATGGAATTTAATCCTATTTCCAACTCCCTACGCACCAAATCGTCGAACATTTGATCAAAGATTTTTTTCAGAATTTCGTAGGATTTTGCTAATTTTTGGGAATGGATTTCTAATATCGATTTTGCAGTTTCATAATGAAACTGCATTACCTCGAAGTCTTCTAGAACAGCATGATATCTGTAAAAAAAACATTTCTGGTTCCAAGTTAATCAAATTACATGTTGATTAAATTGATTTTCTATTCAATTGCAATATTGATATTAGCTTGTGAATTCTTTGACCTCTCATTTCCGTGCAACGGCAAGGTACCCTCGACAGGTTCAAGATGAGGACACACTGCCATTGACTTCTCCAAAAATTGACAACTCTTTTTGTGAAGAAAATTATTCTTCACTTTAAGCATTCTTCGCTGATCGAAAAGTTCTCTCAAACTTCCGATCATTTTGAGCCTCTGCTCAAGCGTCGATGCAGCCCTCTCCAGCTGTTTACTTCTTGTTTGACTCACACGAAACTGTTCGAACTCTTCGCCGTATAACAAATCAATTTCTTCAATAATTTTCGAAGGTCGCAAAATCTGGCTCTCAAATATTTCGTCCTCTTCCATTTCTTCGTCAACTTCTTCAATGTCCGATGAGATTGTAAACTTTCTGGGCATTCTACCGAGTTTACCCAGTGTAGCTGACCGTGACAATTTTTTCACGTCTTCCAATATCGCTTCACTTACTTCCTCCTTTTCTTCGTCGCTGGAAAAATCATCGTCTTCTACGACAATTTTGTTGTCGAGCAAAAAGCTAGATTTCTTTGAGCCAGCATTTTCAGACTCAAAGTGCATTTCCCCCATGATAACGTTGGACGTTGTATCATCTACAATGTTGAGACGATGTATTTTACACAAATCAAAGTGTTACAGTAACAAATACTTTTTATCTTCATTCTCACTCTCGTCGGTGATCAGATCCAGCAAAAATCCGTCGCTCGCGCTACCAGACTTTGTGGAAATGTGATCTTGGGATTGGAACGAATAAATTTTGTACACTAGATTCTCGTAACTTGTATAACAATATATTACCTTCAGCTACATTCTCCATCTTCTCAAAATCTTATAAAATTTAAGGCACCAGGATAAAAATATGTGTAAAATGCCGTATAAAAAACATTACTGTGTTTAGTAACCACAAAGATATAAACTCATGACTGCCATGTTTTACTAGCTAACAGCAAGAAATGTGAAAAAAAACGGTCGTAGCTCACAATCAATTGCATTGAAGTTGCATCGAAACTTTTATTTGTACAATGAGCAAGGCAGAAATGTTTACGTTACTTTTATTTAATTTACATTGAAACCATCATTCTTCTAATCTCAATGAGTAAATCGCGACGCCATGGTAGCATCTCGATAAACGTTTCTTCCGCGCAGAACCAACATTTGACACGGTGATTTATGGGTATCTTCTATAGGTTCATCGTCGGCAGCTCGTACCTGAAGCAAGAACATTCTTCGAGATCTCGTCGAAAGATTCAGGTACGAGCCGTGAAGAAGAAGGTATGAGAATATGATGATTTCTCCTTTTTTTGCGGATACGGGTAATGCGCCGAAGAGAGGATAACGCTGAGGATCAACATAATGATATGCCTCGCCCTTTTCATCAGTTAAGCCGTGGTCTTCCAACGGACCGAGTTTATGACTTCCTGGATAGATGGCGAGACCACCATTCTCCGGTGTCGTGTCGTCGAGATGCAAAAATACAGCTAGCATTGTATGATTCTTGTGAGGAAAGTAATGATAGTCCTGATGCATGAGATAAGGGGCGCCTTTTTCGGGTGGTTTTATGTGAGCCTTCGTATGATGTAGGACAATGTCTTTCGTATCCATGACATCCTCCAGGGCGTCCAATAATTTTGGATGTGTGATCAGTCGAGTGAAAACCGCGTTGTGCATTTGAAGATTGTGAATAGATTTTACCTGTGGAAGAATTTTACATTTATGTATAAATTGTAGGAACGAAAAAGTTCATTAAATTTGTGCGAGGGTAACTTACTGTATAGTCGATATTTCCAGCCGCTTTCTTCATATCTTTACTGACCCAGGCGGACTCCAGACCCTCCACATTTTCACGTCGTTTACGCTCGAACAACTCGTCATAGGCTTCCGATATTTCGTTCATCTCCTTCGCCGAGTATACGTTGGAAAGCTTGATGTATCCATTCTCCTTCCAAAATTCCTTTTGCTCACGGGATAAAAACTTCAGTCCGCTCATCTTCTATAGGAGATTTGTAACTATCGAAGAAAATGGATTAACTGAGTTTTGTCAATATCTGCGAGACATATTAATACTCGTTCTCCCACTTAGATCTTACTTACGAACGATAAATAAATGATTGTGCAACTTTACACGATAGCAAGTTTTGTGAAAAATATATTTTTGTTGTAAACGGTTTTACGACTGATCGCCCCGCATCGTGATGCATCAATAATGACGGTACAGAAACCCTGGAAGATTTCTGAACCGATCGAATTATTTTCTCATAATTGTACCGGCGTATCTCGATGTTCGATAATTAAACAACACAAGCATATGTGTTTACGTGTGGCAGGAGATCAGACCAGAGGTCAATCCGCGATTATGATAAGCATTTTTGAAAAAAGCATCTCAACTGTGGTCGCAAAATCACGCCATATACATTTGGAAAATTATAAAAATCTAGTAAACAGTGAATATCAATAATTTCATTAAAATTTCGACACTTTATTATAAAAACAATCATTTATTTCTTTATTTACGTTCGACAATGGCGATACTACATCAATACTTATTGTCCATCGTCGCTACGATGGATTCGACCATGATCGTATATCAGTCTCACTCTTATTTCCATAAATCAATGTCAGGATTTTGTATAAGCTCTGTCGTTTATACCTTAATCGATAAGTACCAAAAAATAATTGTAAAAAAATTACCGTTAATGGCATGAAAATTTGCATAACAATAACAGCCACCTATTTCAAGGTGATTCATAAGTTTTTATGTGAACAACTTGTATAAGAATAAAAACATTTGCTCGTTAATAGATAGATAGTACATATCGACTGCAATATCAAGCCGGATTCACACAGTCATAAGTGGCTTAAAGTCAGTCCACGGAGTGTTCGTTCTCCCAAATAAAAAATTGTCTAATTCGATGATTTATCAAGAAAAATTGTCTTTCATCTGGCAAACTTGAAACCTTTTATCACATCGCGCGACTGATACCAGAAATATGAAAAATCGCCTTGTCTCTCATTCGCGTACTCGCAATTTTCATCCTTCAAACTCTTTTCCGTACTCGATGAGTCATTATAAACCTTTATGGCATTTTTGCAATTGCAATCGGCCACGTATGCTGTATTTGTACTGAATGTTATGGTAAATGTGCTCGTTATGTGCGTGGGCAATATATATCGAGGTTTTGGTAGAAAAAAGTCGGACGTTGCATTATTTTCGTGTTTTTCGAGAAGCACGAATGTATTGGTGATCCCCAGTGGCAAGTTCATGGCATCTTGAAACTCCTGGCAATCGATTATTGATCTGTGAAGAAACAAGAATTGATTCTTACTATTAAAATATGTCGGAAGACTAAAAGGTAGAAATGATGGAACACCATTCTTCCTTTCGATTTTATTACGTTCACAAATCGGGCTTTAAAGGAAAGTTTACGATTTGTTCAATATCAGATAAAAAAAGTAATATAAAATGGGCGCACCTCATGAGATTCAACAAGGGTTTCCTCGAGGAATGTTGATACCCCGTGTGATTCTGACTGTTTAAAATTCCATCCGGCAATTCTAGTCTGATGCACAATTTGGGTGAGATTGTCGTAGCACCGATAATAATAACGACTTCTCTGACAGCGCAACTGTTCGAATGAAGTTGAGAAGTGAGATTTTCTGAAATATTTCTCAGTGAACTCATCAACGTTTTCGTCGCGTTGCAATTTCTATCGGTGGGCTTCAACCGAGGTTGTAAAAGAGCCAAAGTATCGTAAGAGAACGGAATTTGATCTTTCTGATAAAGTATGTATTTTATCAATTCCATTATGAGCTTTGAGCAAGAATCACTGGTCAATGGCTCGTCCAGCGACACAGGAATGGAAGTTACCGCTGCTTTTCTTCTCCCAAACATTTTTTAAATTATTTAAACACTAACTTTAAAATCCATCAGACGTTTATTGCTCGTTTTCACTCTATCAAGTGCATTTAAAATATTGGGGCACGTGCATCGAGTTGTAATCGTAAATTCTTCTATTTTACTCGTGAACTTATTCTTATTCGCATTTTGTGTATTACAGGTTTGTTGTTTGGTGTGAATTTAGCTGTGAAACGCGGCGTGGCACTAGTATCGCACCGCAGGAAACACACTATACCATCGGGGCGAATAAGCGTTAGGTGTGTCTTCTGGAACTTTCATCTGAGAAACTTTTATATTTTTATACTCAATGCTTATATAATAAAGATTATCTTATATAATAAAGATATCATTTTATGGTGATAAAATGATACATGGTATATCGTAATTGGGTTATAAGGATCAACCAGTATTTTGGTGGGGTAATATGGATCATGGTTATGTTCACCAACGACACAAATCCACATATCCCCGTATTCAAGTTTGACTCCCTATGTTACGCGCCTCCTGTCGAGACGGATAGATGGCGCAACATACGCCGTTGACTGTTTTCAACTGTAGGCAACGTAAACTCCCTATTTCGATTTCCAACCATAAAATAGCTGTTTTCTTTTATAACCGTCGGAGATTACAAACTTTTCCGGAGGAGAATCCAGCTTAGCTTTGATGTATTTTTTCATAAGGTTTAACCCAGCAATTAAGGTTCAATCGATATTACTTTTATTCAAATAATTAACAATTTGTAGGCAGTAAATTTGTTCTCTTCGAGGCTCCGTTGCGCCACGCCATCCCGTCACACACACATAGCAATATAGAATAGATATGTATAATATTCACAAGGTTTCATTTCGAATCTTTACGTCGTCGTATAATTATTAATATCCGTACAAAACTGTTCGCGTAACAAAAATAAGAAAAAGAAATAGCTAGATACTTCTAAGTCATCAGCTCGGTTTATTAAGAAGGTGCTATATTACCTTTTCACTGTCTTCTCTCCGTCGTTGTCTATATTTATAACACGGAAAATGCAATATTACTTTACATCTCCATGACTCATGCGTTCCAATTCATTCGTGCGATCATTTTTCTATCTACATTCCCTAAAAATCTAGTATTGGCCATCTTGCAGCGGTTCAGAGTCAAATACAATTGCATCGTTAACACTGTATAACCATATTGTATAACCACACGTACATAATCGACATAGTTTATTTTTTTCTTATTTCAATTAAAAAATAAACCTTAAGATTAATAATAATTTGTTTTCCTTGTTGCGTATCACAGCGTACATCGTACACTCTTCACTGAGCTCGAAAAAAGTTCGTCTTCGAATGAAAAATAAAATAAAAAAAAACGAAAAATTCGTACAAAAATTCTCATTATCGTATATTCCTGTTCAGTCACGATTATCGCGAACCACAAAATACGTTCGTCGACATTATACTATATATATAATATATATGGCTGGATTCGACCAGTGTTACAATAAATTAAGTTACCAAGGCACTGGAAGTTGCGACAAAGGCACACTCGAGTTAAGACACTCGTTACATACATAATATTCAATAAATGATGACAATCTTATCCCCTTTTCTATCACTGAATCATCTGAAGATATCTATTCTCCTCGAGCAAACTGCTTAACGACGAAGTCATGTCGTTGACGACCATATTTGTGCTCGCCGGAAGTGGCTGCGGCAACGACAATGGATGCGTCGAGCTCGAGACGTTAGTTTCATGCGTGTGCGCATTGCCCGACCAGTTCCTACATTGTTGAACGTATTCTAGAGTTCGCCTGTACGAATCTTGTCTCATTCCTTGGGGTGGTTTCACCGGCGAGCCCTGCTGCGATTGACTTATGTCTCTGCACTGTATTTCACCACCGGCGTGTCCATTGTAACACTGCTCGTTCGTGTAATTCCATTGACAATTGCAACTGTACTGATTAGCTCGATTTCCCGATATCTGACAACTCGTATGCCCGCAAGATTGAATCCTGCAGTTGTTTTGCAACGTACAGACACCGGTAGTTTTGCTGGTGTTGTTGGTGACCGCATGAGCATGCCGCGGCGAGGTAACGCCGGGATGGACGCAATTCGTAGCGATTTGGGTGCATTGCGGACCCACAGGTTGGAGCGAAGCTTGTTGATTGAGTTGGGTATTGCCCAGAGGCATTTTTCCACCAACCTGCTGTGTACAGTGCGATCCCATTGCGGAACAAGTGCTAATCGGCAAACGACCCACGTCCATATCGTGCGAGTTCGTTTCGTTGTCGATCGTTCTATTACCATTTTGTAGACAAGAATTCGTCTGCCCGCATTGCGAGCCCGGATGTTGTCCGGGGGCTCTAACGTTAGTCGCAGTTTGTCCACAGTGCGAATTCACCTGTTGACAATTTCTCATTTGGGAACATGGCAACGACGAGGGATGAGCCCCGGAAGCGCAATTTTGGGAATTTCCGTGTGCCTGTCCGCAGTTCGAATTCATTTGCCCTTGACAAGCGTACATTGGATAATAACCAACCGTCTGGTGATGATTCTGTTGGACGCAGTTACGACTCATCTGTGCCGAATTTTGCGGCATATTCTGGGGTGGCCCGTGCTGAGGCGGAAGTGCCCCGGCAGCTGGGGATGTCATTGGCTGATCGCTTACGTGACTAGGCGCGTATTGCGAACCCGGTGACATGACTTGACCCAGAGGGCTTGGTTGCATCTGCGAACCGCACTGTTGACTCTGGCCGTAATTCTGGGGTGGACAATAACCCGAGGCTTGGCTCATTCGCGAGCTAGGACACTGGGAATAAGCGGGCGAGGGACTTTGATAATTTGAACAATTTTGCTGAGAATTTTGTTGATTCGTCTGCTGCTGCTGCTGTTGCTGCTGCTGCTGCTGCTGCTGTTGTTGTTGTTGTTGGGGATAACAGCTTTGCTGATTGTTTTGAGCTTGTTGATTGTTGTAATTGCAAGCAGGGGGTGGTTGTTGACGCTGATAGTGCAGCGGATTCGTGCATATAGGCGATTGGCAGATCGGGAGAGGACTGCCGCGATAGCTCATTTGATTACCACCTGCTTGAACCTGAGGATGGACAATTTTTGCGACGATTAGATATTGAGATGATCGATAGTGAAAAATTTCATAAATAGAAGAAGATAAAGGTAAATAAATTCACCTGATTCAGGTACTGCATCATTTCATCCGGAATTACCAGTTTGTTTTCCACCATTTCACCCTCGCCCATATCGTCCAACAAGACTTCCTGATTCGGATGAAGTTCCGGTAGCTGAGCCGAACGTGGTCTCGGTGGTACAGGAGGTGACGTTCGCTGATTCTGGTGACCTCTGGCAGGTTCGGACATTCTTCGGTCGCTCGAGGGTTGCGCAAGACAGTGACCGCTTGGTGGCCAATCGCTAGGTATATTTTGCGCTCCCTGATAATATTAAAGTAAAATTGATCGTGTCAATGGAATTATTTATGTATCGATTATGATAAACTGGGTGATCGAAGGTATTTTAATAATTACCTGAAGCGACATATTTTGCGTCTGGACCACCAAATTACTGGTGGAATAAGGACCTTGGAGATGTCCTGGAGGATTTATTCGACTCGAAGTATTGCTCATTTGGCTACTTCTTCTCGATGTCCCAGGACTTATAGGATCGTAGAAACTACCAGGTCCAGCTGGTCCCATTCTCGCAGCGCTAACTCCACTCGCTTGACTACTTCTTCTGCTACCAAAATCCGTCGAACGCATGCTACCGTAATAGGTGCTAACCGTGCTGTTGCTATCCCTTCTTGGTTCGCTCAGTGGCTGTAGCCTCAGTTGTAGATCGGACAAACTTGTCTGTCTCGTCGTACCGCCCTCCATTTTAAGATCGGTTATTCGTCGATTTAAATCACCGATGTTACCTTGAGGACCGGTTATACGACTACCGCGAAGTCCAACGACACCGGCCGATAGCGGTGGCATCGCTTTTACATTCAGTCGACCCTTTAGACGATTTCTCGAGGGTGGAGGAGCTTGTTGAGTTTCCATTCCACCGACCTATTCAAACATTTATACAAAAGTAATGAGTCTCTTTATAAATTTCCACACTTTTATTCGAGACGGTCATTTTTTTGCTGGACTGAAATATAACTCACCATGGCACGAAGAGCGACGGGAAGATCAGCGATATCGAGATCGTCTGGTTCTTCGTTCCAGTGTTCCTCGGCAAGTACAACACCCTCATTCGCCACACCACCGACCCCAGCAACATCGTCGTTGCATCCACCGACGAGAGGACTTCCTTGCTGTTGTATCATACCCGGTGGACTGTTAGCTTCGCTTTCGGACTTGACGCTCGGGCTCGAGAGGCTCGGTGTCTTTGGATGAAGATCCTCGCTTCTACTCGGACTATGACCACCGGCGCCAGCTTCGTCGCTTCCACCACCATCCCCACCACCCTTGTGTTTCTTGTTCGCGTAGAATTCCGCGCCATGAACCGTCTTCACGTGTTTTCTCAGAGACGATGGATCCGTGTACCTCTTCGTACAGCCAGGAGCTTTGCACACGTACGGTTTCTGTTTTTTGTATGGAGAGAACGTAAGAAGTTGGAAGGTTTTATTATGACAAATTAAATAATTATACAAAATTATACGTTTCTCGACGTGATCGACGAAATAAAAGCGAAAACTTACCTCGTTCGAGTGAGTTCTGTTCTGATGTTTGGCTCGATCGCTCGCGTTACTGAAAGCTTTGCTGCAACCTGGATATTCGCAGGTGTATGGTTTCTCACCGGTGTGCGATCTTAGATGCGTCTTGAGGTTCTCCAGTCTCGAGTACGCCTTGAAGCAACCCTCGAACTGTGAAGTAAAGAATTTTCCAAAAATTAACATAAAATCTATTACTAATTTAAAAAAAGAAAATCGAAGATATTCTCAGACCAAAGTAAGAATGATATTGTCGTTAAGCTTACCGTGCATTTGTGAGGTTTCTCGCCGGTGTGCCGCCTCATGTGAACGACGAGCATGTACTGAGCTTTGAACGGTTTTTCCTCCCTCGAGCATTCTTCCCAGCCGCAAACAAAGCTCTTTTTGTTCGCGTGTATGTGATCGTTGTTGATGTGTTTAACGAGATCGTCCTGAAGAAATTAATTTTCGTTGTGAAGAAAAATTCTTATAAAGAATTTCATTAAAAATAAAAATACAAATTCTGTATAGAGAATAGATTGATTTCTCACCTGGGTCGGAAACTCGAGACCGCAATCTCTCCAGTGGCAATTCGTCTCGATAAAATCACCGGGTTCGTCACGAAGGTCCTCGCTGGGACTCAGACCTTGAGGATGCGTCAATGGCACGGTCGTGGGTGTCGCGGTCGTTGTCGTCGCCGGTTCTCTCTTCACCTTCGTCGATTGTCTCCTCGAGGACGTGTCAGCTTCCGCGGCTATCGAACGATTCGACCCTTCCGAAGCTTTTCTGCACGATTCGGTTCCCTATGATTAAAAAATTAATTACATTAATTAACAAAAATCAATCTAATACAAAAGAAGGAAAAAGACAAAATAAAGATGAAAGAATAACGATCAAGCGAATAAATAAATTGATAGAAAAAAAAACGAATGTTACGGTTTATAAAAGGATAATTTGTTTTTAATTGCTCGTGATGAGAAAGCTTGATCGGTACAAGAGGATGAGGCCGAGAAAGGCTCCCAGAGCGGATCAGGAGCGATCGACACGCGACTGTCGGCAAGCGGCTTAACGTCTCAGGGCGAGGGCAAGGGCAAACGTAAGTACAAAATCCTCGACGCTTTAGCGAGCGTACACGCGATTCTGCAATTATCACGTGTCTCGGTTAGTGAGAAGTGAAGAGAAGCGGATGATTGCATTATCCACCGAGTAATCGCCATTATAAAGCTTTCTGTACAATCTCGCAAATCCATTCGAATGTTTCATTCGCTCATCAAGATGGCGGTCGGGCATTCACAAAATGGCCGCTTTAAGTCCAAAATATGAAAAATCGAAGAAACGTGCTGCATGAAAATGAAAAAAATGACCAAAGAGCATGAACCACGTTCCTAAGAAGAAAATTACTGGCCGAAACGGAGAAAAGCTTCGCGAAGCTTATGTAAATATAAAAATCATTACGGTTCTATTTCGCGTAATCGCCATTATAAAAACTTTCTGTATAATCTTGTAAATCCATCCGAATGTTTCATTCGCTCATCAAGATGGCGGTCGGGCATTCACAAAATGGCGGCCAGAAAATGACAAAATGGCCGCTTTGAGTCCAAAATATGAAAAATCGAAGAAACGTGCTGCATGAAAATAAAAAAAAATGACCAAAGAGCATGAACCACGTTCCTAAGAAGAAAATTACTGGCCGAAACGAAGAAAAGCTTCGCGAAGCTTATGTAAATATAAAAATCATTACGGTTATGTTTCGCGTATTGGCTATTATAAAAGCTTTCTGTACAATCTTGTAAATCCATCCGAATGTTTCATTCGCTCATCAAGATGGCGGTCGGGCATTCACAAAATGGCGGCCAGAAAATGACAAAATGGCCGCTTTAAGTCCAAAATATGAAAAATCGAAGAAACGTTCTCCACGAAAATAAAAAAAAGACCAAAGAGGATGAACCACGTTCCTAAGAAGAAAATTACTGGTCGAAACGAAGAAGCGTATGTAAATATAAATCGGTACGGTTTGTCGAGCGCGAGTGACGAAGGGGTAGCTGGAAGAATCGCGGGTTTGGGAATCAACGAAGAAACATTATACCGCCCTGGTCCAGGATATAAAAACGTAGAAAGCGTCGAGACGAATGGCAGTGGAGGAAGGAAGAAAGAAAGAAGAAAGAAGAGGACCGAGAGAGAGAGAGAGAGAAGAAAAAAAGCACTGAGCGGGTGGTTATAAGGGCGAGAGCGAAATAATGTGCGCGAGATTGGTTGTAACCCGAGGACCTCCGAGGTAACCCAATCCTCTTTCTCGCGGGCTTTCGACGAGGACCGCGGACTGACCGAGAAAGTGTGAGAGAGAGAAGAAAATAAGAAAAAAAAGTGAAAAAGGCCCAAGCGTGGGGGATCTTAAAAGCGAGAGAAAAATAATACAATAAAAAAAAGGCAAGAAAGAAGAAACGAAACACAGAAATAAAGAGAACGAGTGAAAAAAAAGAATCGAGAGTAACATAAAAAAAAAGAAAGAGAGAAACAGGAGCGAGCGAGAGAGAGAGAGAGAGAGAGAGAGAGAGAGAGAGAGAGAGAGAGAGAGAGAGAGAGAGAGAGAGAGAGGCGTAAAGAAAACGTCGGCGGTTTGGGTCCGCGCGTTTATTTATTCGCGACGAATCGATGACGGCCCACCAGGGATTTATAATATCGTTTCGCGAACGAGAATAACGATCGTACCAAACACAACACACCTTCGCTCGTACACCGAGAAATTTTATTTCCCCATCGCGTCCCAATTTAATTTCACGATTCGTATCGACGCGCAAAGAAACAATTTTTTCTTCTCGCGAACGTCGCTCGTAAAGTTTCTTTAGTATATTTTCATCACAATGGTACTTAGAAACCTCAACGAGAGGAATTGAGATTTCTCGATGTAACCGAGGAGCGAGGAATCGATACGTGACTAATTGTAAGAGAGGCGAGAGGCGAGCGAGAGAGTGTGAAAATCGGTCGATTCATCGGCAGCGAGTAAGTCTTTACATTTTTTTTTCTTTCTTTCTTCTCAAAAATTCATTCGTTCTCATCGAGTCCATTAACGACGAATTATCGCTTTAATATCCCCCGATTGGATAAATTACCGATCGATTATCGTGCGATAAAAGGACGAGCGAAATTATTTACAAAAACAAAAAAAGAAGAAACGTAACGATGCGTGACAAACGATTATTACCTCGCTCTTAGGAGGTAAACCACCCCCGTGAGGTCCGAGGGTCACCGAAGCAGCCGAGTGCGGCGGCACGGTGAACAATTGCGTGTGAGGCGCTAGACCGTGAGAATGCGGATGACTGTGGGGATGAGGCGGCGGTGGTGGTGGTTGTAGCGGATGAGTGTGAGGCAGCAGTGCCGCCGCGGCCGCGCTTCTCAACAGATGAGCTTGCAATTGTTGCAGGTGAGGCGCCATGCCTGGATGCATTCCCAATGCCGGGCTCATGGCTGCGAACAAATCAAATTTAACCGAATTCATTAAAAATAAGTTGATTTATTTGATTATTTATTAATTTATTATTATTACTATTTATTATTTATAAAATTATATATATAGTTTACAAAATAAATATAAATAATATATATACATATATATATTATTTTGTTATGTTATTATCGTCATCCAGTCTGCGAATATGATTAATAACATAATCGATCGAAAAACAAAATAATAATAAAGGATAATTGTCGATTTAGTCGCGACGGACGTGAACATAGCTCGAGAGACGAAGTAACGTAGTTGACGTAGTTAGCTAGTCAACGAGTAGCGAGATGCAATCGTGTCCTGAGGATTTTTTTTTTTTTAGCGTGTCCAACGGAGACGCTCGATAAACTTCGAGACGCGACAAATACACGCACACACATACACATACACACACACATAGACAGATAGAGACAGAGAGAGAGATAGACGAGAGGGGAAAGACGACGGACTTCCGGTTGATCGTTCGCGCTTGCATTCTAATCGCGAAGCGTAGCTTGTAATACACGTACATACGTTACGAAAAAATGTGTACATAGATTTATAAGTAGTCGATTCGTTAGATCAATTTTTATCGACGATCTGTCGTCATCGTCGTTAGTTTTCATCGATTTATTTCTCGAGCGACGCGAACGATACGATCCGGGATCGAGAATTATTATTTTCTCTTATTCGAGTACTTGAATTTTCGAAAGCGTTTGTGATAACAGCGAGGTCGATGAGCTGATTTTATAATTTAACGTATAGAGAGAGAGAGAGAGAGGGGGGAGGGTGGTTCGTGTAATAAATACGTGCAATAATGATCGTTCTTCAACAACGATCCTATGCTCATTTGAGACTCACCGAGCCGTGTCCCTAATTGTTATGACTAGATTAACCGATGCTAATATGGTTATCTTGTGCGTACGCCTACGTGACGAGTGTCCGTAACGATACACACGTAAGCATTCTTCTTCTTCTTCTTCTTCTTCTTCTTCTTCTTCTTCTTCTTCTTCTTCTTCTTCTCCTTCGTTTTTTTCTCGTTTGTATTATTTTCATTTATTATTCCTCGTACATAAAACTGTATCCATCGTCTCACTTCGAGCGCCATGTTTTCGTTGTTTTGTGATTTTTTTTTTATATTTCTCATTCTCGTTCCTCCTCGGTACGAGCTTAATAAACGTAATATTACGAGACCCCTCCTCCTTCTTCCTTCGGCAATCATCCTTCGGTTCTCGCTCGTTCCGGCAGAGATGGCAAAAAACTTACAATTAACTGTAACGAGATTCTTTTAATTGCCCGGTAAAGGGAGAGAGCGAGATACGAAGGAGGGAAGGGGGTGGGGTGAAAAGATTTGAAAATTCAACGGGGGGGTTCGTACGGAGACGAAGAGAGCGAGGTTAAAAGCAGGTGTTGCTTCGTCAAAAAACAAGATGGCGCCTAGAAGGCGATCCACTTCCTTATTATAAACGAGAGAAGGGATGTGGTTTATTAGTTGACAGTGGTTTTGTGGGTTTGCATGAGATAATGAAAGGGCGAAGGTCGAGTCTATGAATGTCGTCGACTGCCACCAGAGGGTTATTTCAATTTTCTCCTTTCGCGCATAAATTCAGGTCAATCATGAAGAGGTTATGTTCGACGTTCATCGGCTCCGGGAGAGTTTAATGATTATTAGCCGATGGGACGGTAAGAAACTCGCGGCTCGAATGAATGGTTCTCAGGAAACGAGAGGAAACAGATATAAACCTCGAAGAGACCCGGCGTCTTTCTCTCTTTCGTTAGTTCTCTTTTTCTCTCTCTCACTCTCGCGATGGTTCGACGAGGGCCGGTTCGTTTTTACGAGCGCTACGCGGCGTTATATGTCTACGGTTGCACAAACATACACACACAGACATACTCAGTGTACGAAACGGGGCCCTGGCGTCTCTTTCGAAGCGGCGACAAACGCTCGGTAGCCAGAGAGTCCCTCGTTAGCGATATATGCTTTCTGGCGTTCCTCGTCTCGTGAATTTTACAACCTTCGATGGTGGATCTTGGCCTTCTGCTTTTGTGTTAGTGACCCCGGAGGCCAGTGGCTCTTCTCCCGACTACTGTCAATGATTTCCTAATTCTCGTGCGTCGGGTCAAGAGAGCGATTTATCATCGACGGTCGACAGTAGTGACGATATAAATTAACAGTTCATCGAATTTCAGATGATCAGAACGAATTTCAATAAAATCGGAGGTCGCGTTCGCGTTCTCTCACCTGAGAACGCCGAGCACGCCACCAGAGGCGCGCGCGTCGACCCTTATCGCCGCCTCTACAGCCTCAGCAGCGACGCCACGAATTAAGAACTTTATGTCTTACGACCGTGGCCACCAGGTGTCGCATGACAAACCAGAAGGAATCTAGATAGTATGTTTGATTTTATATCAAGAATTCCAAGCGGACGCGAGAAAATACGAGAAATGCCGGTTGCCCGTGTGTTACAAGCATCGTGAAAGATCCAACGAAGAGGAGATGCAATTTAATCCAGCAACCATAGTCAGCCGTGATTTCTGTCCGTGGCACGTGAATTCTCGCATAAAGGAAAACGTAATGTATATCTCCGAGAGGATATACTCGGTATAGAGACACGCCGAGGAAGATCGCGTGCCGTTGGACGTTTAGCGATTGGTGCCGGGCGAGGAGTGCGCGCGATGTTTGCCATGGCCTTTCATCTCTTTTCTCTCTATATCTTCCTTCATACGTACATTACGCGACGTCCCGAACGAGACTTTATATATCCACAAAGCTCGAGCTTGACACAAGGGCAAAACGGAGAGTCACGCGACTCGTTTAAATCGCTTCAGAGATTCCCGAATGCGACGAAGATACCCTCGAAAATATTCTCAGATTTTTAATTAATTAAAATTACAACGCATTTGTCACTTTTATACGAGAGAAATTCTCGAGTCAAAAACAAAGAAATTAACGATCGAGAATTATCCTCCATCTCGACATTTCCGCCCAGGAAAAATATCCTAGAGCTCGCAACATCCGGTTAGCTTCCGGCTCGTCTCGATGGACGTGATTTCGAGAAAGTCGCGTCGAGGAGAATTCAACGACGAGGAAGAAGTAAATTTTCTTCGCGACCCTACGAGGCAAAACGATTCAACCCCATCGGTATCGGGAGAAAGAGAGTGTGATGCGAGCCAAGGGGAAATTTTTTAACGAGCATATACAATATCCCGGGGCGTTAAAGCCATCCGGGCATCATCCTCGGCCGACAAACGATCGCGCTCGTACGTCCCTTGAATTTTAATCGCTTGATTGCTTCATTTAATAAGAGAATGTGTGCCTCGATTTTTGTTCGAGACTCCCTCCAGGCATCGAACGAAGCCGGTCTTTTTCTTTCTCTCTTCTCCTCATCCTCCTCCTTGTCTCGTGTTTCGTCGATTAATAATCGATCGACGGGACCCTCTCGAAAATCAGAGAGAGAGAGAGAGAGAGAGAGAGAGAGAGAGAGAGAGTGTGCAAGGAGAACGAGAGACCATTATTTCGTGTCATTCCGATCAAAGCTCTCAATCTCTCGCGTACGAATTCCTCTGGAATTATTCCAAATATTTCACTACAACGTTCAATTCTTATCTCGCTTTATAAACTCGCTGAAGATATTTTCTTATCGACGTAATTTCGTATCGACGATAAACGATTTAGAAATACATTGTTTTTTTTCTTTTTAAACTTTGATCGAATTTTTGTAAATATTTCCATAAATTTGATAAAACGACGATTGTTTATAATAAACGAAAAAGAAAAAAAAACGTGAATTAAGAAAAAAAACGTAAATACCTGCGGAAAGATGACCGTAACTTCCGCTCGCGCTGCTGCTGCGCGATCCATTGACGATCGAGGCAAGACTGTTCGGACTGAAACGTATCATACTGTCGATGTCGAATCTGTCCGAGTACGGTGAACTGCTAAGTGCCCTCTTTCTGCTCGCCCTTATCGCCGAAGCTCTTGGACTTCCGAGTCTCGAAGAAGCTGTAACCGAGAAAAAACAAAAAAAAAACAACATAAGTTACGAACCATAATTAGAAAAGCTATTAACAAAAATTGTTTCAAATTTTTTTCTATTTTAATTACAACAATAATACCAACAAAAATATTTTTATTTTCCTTTCTTCGTTCGTCGTCTCTCATAAACCGTTTAATTTCCCAATAAATTCGATCGTTTGGGCCTAGTCTCGATTTTAACGACCGCGAGAAAATCACAGCCTCGCGACGAAAAATTGTTCCAATACCAGATGTTTAAGGAAATATAAAACCTACGAAAGTCGAGAAAATTGTACTCGAGCGATTTTTCGTTTGTTTATTTGTTTTTCAAATTTCTTTCACCGACTCTCGTATCTCTTATTTTACGTATACGTAAACGTCTAAATACCGTGGCATTACGTACACGTTAAAATTGTCGAGAGCGAGTCCGAGGACCGCCAGGATCGCGGAAGAGTCTGCTTCGAGCACGAGCAAAGACTCGAAGGAATAAGAAAAGGAAGGATACGAGAAAAAAGCCAACGGAGAAGGGAGAAATGTATCTTTACTTGTGGCCTGAGCGTTTTAGCGGACGATTTGCGTCTCGACCGCAGGGCAAACTACGTAATACACCGGCCACTTTCTTAAAGCACCAAGGGGGAGGTTGAGAGGAGACGGTGGAAGAAGGTGGAAGAAGAACTTGTGCGCGGAGAGTTGGAAAGGAGGTCGGTTAAGAAGATGAACGCTATATATATATATATAAAATATACATATAAAATATATATGTGTGTTTATATAGATATATATATGCATAATGAGATCTTGAGCGAGCCACCATTGCTCTTGCGGCCGACGCTGCGGCCACAACGGTGGTGCGCGCGGATTTTTCAACTTACCAACTCGACCACGTGGGCAACTCGATCTCGAAACGAGAAAAAAATAAGAAGTCTCTTTAAAAAAAAAAAGAAGAAAAACAAAAATTCAACCCCTTTTGATTTCCACTCGATTTACCACGCGGCCTGGCAGCATTCGTCCGCCAAATTTTGCGGGTATATTGTGTTACCCGAGGTGGATTACCAACCGTTGTCTTCTCTTATTCTTCATTTATCGCTCGAAAATCTTTTACCATTTTTGTTTTTTTTTTATACACCAGGTACGAAAAATAGGGTGGAATTTAGAATTGACAATTTTGTTTTGTTCGTTACGTTTCGGAGGTGGAAAAGTAGACGGGAAGCGATGTTAATGTAAATTTCGAATTTTTTGATAGTTTTTTCTTCTTTTTTTTTTTGAGGGGATGATGAATCCTGGGATAAGGGTGTTTTATCTCGTGGCTCTAATGAATATGCGAAACTTAGCGATCCCGTTGGTCGTTCGAGGAGCTCGAGGAGACGGAATATATATCCCTTGTGGCGACCATATATATGTATATTATATCTGTGTATATGTAGTGTATGTATGTGTGTGTGTACATGCACGCTTCTCGAACAACTCGGGTACCTCGCGCCCCCGAGGACTAACATGGGATTGAGACATGTAAATTGGTGCAATCTCGGGACTAAGATCGGCGCGGTGTGCACCTCCGTTGATACTTCGAACTCATGACCAGACACCGGACTACCGGCTGTCTCAAAAATATCCCAGTCGCGAAAAACATCCCCTAAGAAAAAAAGAAAACAACCCTCGTTTCGTTTTTAAAAAGAAAAACCAACTTATATTCAATTCAAGATCTTTTCGTAATAAACGTATCGAAAAAAATTGAACCGATATCTTTTCATCCCCTGTAGAAAGGGTGGGTTTTTTCTAAAAACTGTTTTTTTTTGTTTCCAAGAAATAAGAGTCGAGTAAGTTCTCGCTTAGGGACGTCAAGATGGGCGTGAAGATGCGAAATAGTTCTCTCTCCACTATCTTTCTCTTTCTCTTTCCCTCTCTCTCTCTTTCTCCGTGTCTTGGTACGAGACGATATGCGCAATGATAAAACCTGAGACAGCCTGTAGGAAGAGAACTCGAGTCGGAGGTGTTAATGAGGTCGTGTCGCTCGGAGTCGATTCAATTATGCGCACGGTGCCGGGCTAACGAGGGCCTCCGGGTTTACCCTTTCGGTCGTCTTTTAGCCTCTCACGAATCCTCCTCCCCCTCTTTTAACCGGCTTCTTACGAGACTCCGAGGTGGAAAAGAGAAGTCGAGAGTGAGAGAGAGAGAGAGAGAGAGAATCTTCTCTTCTACCTGCTCGCGAGACTTTCTGCCACGGTGTGTTCGGCTTCCAGCGTGGTACCGATCCACCGTCCCACGATTCTTGGATCGCCTCGACGTTGTCGTCGATGTTGTTCTTTCTCGCTGCAAAAGACCCCGTGGGGATCTCCTCTTTCTCTCTCTTTTTCTCTCATCGTGTTGGCCGTGCAACCAACCCACTCGGCTCTCTCTCGATACCACATTAGCCTATCTAGATCCGAAGATATCGAGGGTACTACCGAGCGAGCGAAGAGTCCGGATTCGCGAACCAAAGAGTGCCAATGTGTACACGAGACTTTCCTCCTCGAGTCGAAGTAATTTTCAACTTGAAATTTGTTTCTTATTTTTTGCGAGAAGGTTTACCCGATTTTATCGTCGATCCGATCGTCGCAAGAAATATAGAGTTTTATAAATGTTTACAATAATGGAAATAAATTGAGAAAAACAATTTTTTTTTTCTATCAAATTTAATAATAGTCGATTTTGAAATAAATTGGAAATTAACTTTTACATGATAAAAATTACGGGTCGAGGTTTTTATTGTTGATTATTTTTCGGTTAAGAGATCGTCCGAATCGGTTAAAGACTATCGCTGGAAGGGAAAAAAAGATCGAGTCGAGAAGACAGGAGGGAGGGGAGGAGGGTGGGAAAAGATTCGAAGCGTCTCCGGTTACGGAAGCGTCTGGGAATTTTTCTGGTCCGTTGGTCGTTTCTACGAACGATAAATGACACAAATGTGGTGGAAGGAGGAGGAGGAGGGGGAAAGGAGAAACAAAAAAATTCGAAAGCTGCCGAGACGATTGGTAGAACGTGATATAATTGATTAGACGCCCCCCACCCCCTTCTCCCATCCATCTTTTTGTAACCGGCGAGAAAAAAAATTAATTTTTGTTATTCAACTCACCATCGATGGAAAAAGGAAACTCCGAGGAAGCTAGAGTGCTTGCTGGACCAGCCGCGTGCAGAAGGTACTCCGGCCCCAGGCCACCCAGTCCTGAAATTAAAAAAATAATAATTCTCGTTACATAAAACAAAATGTTTTATAACGAACGATAAGAATCGAGACAATTTTATTTTTTATTTTATTTTTTATAAATCGTGTCAGAAAAACCGGAAGTAAAAAAAGAGACAAGTGCTCGAGAAGAAAGAAGAAGAATGCGAACAAAGCTTGTACACGAGATGGGAGTAATCGATCTTCGATCCTCGAGATCGGATTACGAGAGTGCGAAGAGATATTCAGGGAAAAAAACACGTGTTTATCTCGTTAAAGATTCGACGATAATTTTTCAAGAGGGAAATCGAACGTGCGAAGGATTTTTTCTTCTTTTTTCTAGGCTCGAGTTTCCGGCCGGATATGCCGGTGAATTAATCGTTCCGTTTTCACGAGGAAAGCTGGTAGCTTGTCCAAAAAATATGTCGATCGAGTCATTTAATTATATAAAAATAAAAAATAAATTAATAAAAATTACTAAAAATTTTTTTTTTGAGATTTTTTATTTTTATTTTCTTATCAAATTATAATTACCGTGTAATGAAGCGTTGGGACTGTGCGTAGAGGCCTGGAGCTGGTGATAAAGGTGGTCCATGTAGTTGAGCCGATAGGCTGGGTGAAGCGGCGTGTGCTCCGATAGGGGATGACTTCGACGGAAGAAATCCCCACCGGAAGTCCCGTTGCCGCCGCTGCCGGTCCCACCGGGACCGCCAGCCCCCGTGTCGCCTCCGCCTCCGCCGCTACCCGCGCCGCAACCAACGGTATTCGTACCCGCTGTACTGCCGATCGCGGTTCCACCTCCTGACAATCTGTAATTAATCGACAAAAAATCAAAAATTAGTTAATTAATTGATTAGAAAAAAAGGAAAAATAATGATAATAAAAATCATTTTTAACGAATAGAGGTTTTTACTACCAGGTGATAAAATTGTAAACAAAAATAGGAATAATTGTAATTGAATGGATTGAATAAAAATGTGTGAGAGAGAGAGAGAGAGAGAGATTTTCATTTATTTATGAAAGAATAAAACGTGCTCGGGTCGACGCGAAGACAATTTTCCACAGGTGTGAAATTCGTGCGTCGGCGTCAACGAGGTCTATTTACAGTCCGGATATTCGTGTTAAAATGTCCATAATGGACGAGAGGAACGCGAGGTTTTCCGGCCTACGCGACGAGACTCGACGCACTTTCCGTGTCTTGAGTAACAAAAAAAACAACGAAATTTCAGAAAAGTGACGACGATTTTTCAACGACTTCGATGTTTGTAAAAAAAATTTAAACGATGCAAAGTACAATAAAAAATCATAACAAAAAATACAAAGTTTCTTTTTCCAAGAAATTCGTTTTGTCTCTAAAATAATAATAATAATAATAAAAAGAAAGCAGACGACAAGATCGAAGGTCGAACTTTGTAAAAGAGAGAACATCTTTCTCGGCTTCTTAACGATCACGTTCTCGGAGTCGTCGAGTCGTTGCGAGGGTTGCAAAACGTTAAAAGTTTCTCGTTGACGAAACGAACGAAAAAACGTGAAAATAAAAAGTTAAAAAAAGAAAAAACGAACTAGACGAGTCGACGGGCAAAGCGAGGCGATCGGGTGTAAAAGCCGCAAAGGGCCGCAAAGTGGAGACGTTCGTTTGAGGGATGACGATTCGTCACGCGCGAAACGCTCGCAAATGGCGCGTGGCGGAAGTTTCGCGACCGAATCTTCAAAGATAATAACGAGTGAGACACGGCGAGCTCTGTTTTCCCTACGTTGACACGAAATTTCGACTCGATTTAATACACACACAAACACATATATATATATATATATATAAACCATTCTCTGCAAAAAGCTCGAAGGACAAAAACTGATAATCGCTTCCTTGTTTTCAGAGTCACGGTGGCGCTTGAAAGTTCTCAAATACAGTTCTTTTTTATCTCGAGACAAACCTAAACACAAAAATTATCCACTTGGAAAAAGTGATATCTTTATTTAAAAAAATTAATACAAAAATACAATAAAAATAAAGAAAATTCATCTAACGATTTTTGTTTTTTTTTCCATCGTATTTACGAAATTTGTTTGCGGAAAAACTTTGACGAAATCGAGTCTCCAAATATGGGATTATGTTGTTTGGACCCAAACACCTAATAGACGTATATATATATATATATTTATATATATATTTATATGTACCATTGGCCCACAGAGAAACGTCGACTATGGCGTTTCTGTATAAATATTGGCCCGCTTACTTTCCACCGTGGTTTACCGAGTAAAGACAACGATGAAACAACCCGCGCGAGCTTATAGACATCCGAACGATAAGTTTCTCACTTTCTCGCACGAAGGAGAAACACGGGAGGAACTGTTTGACTTTACTCAGAGTCCACAAATCTCGATTACCCACTTCGCCACCGGGAGAATCCCTCTTTCTTCCGTCGACGGGCCGATAAACCACGCCTACGAAGCTTTAAGGATTTGAGACGTTAAAAATGTTTTTCGACACGAAGAATCGATACGAAGATCGATAGATCGATTAACGTTGGAGCTAAAATTTCAGCAAAAATCGACGTTTTTTGGCACTAAAAGTCGGTAAAACTTTAATTTTTGGACTAAATTTCACCGGAACGTGTGCTAAATTATTCGAAGTTAACTTTCTAAAAGTTAAATTTCTAGAAAATAATTTTTTTTTTCTAAATATTGAAAGATTTCAAAATAATTGAAACAAAAAATTGAAAATATTCGATAAATTCGATTTTTGTCTGGGCTGTGAAATTTCTAAAACGTTCGTCTTACGAATTTGAGTGAACAACGACGGTCGACGAAAGAAGAACAATTTTATTTATAAACTCAAAATTCGAGGAGCTTTCTAGTTCCTATTTGCGTTTATGGAGCTCGTACGATTACATAATTTCTTATGAAAAACCGACAGCGACTGTCATAACAGTCGGACAATTTTTGACGAAAGTCTTTTGGCACGAACTCGGTCATTTTTTTCGATCGAAGGGAAATTTGGCTGTATTTTTTTTGTTCTTTTTTAACGTCGGTTAACAAATCACGAAGTTTTACGTTTAACGCACAGTCGTCACCGTGGAACTTTGCTCTCTTCTCTTATCTTCCTCGGTCTATAACTCGCTCTCTCTCTCTCTCTCTCTCTCTGTCCCGACTCTATGTTTGTTTTACTTTGCCGCGCTTTTTTCTCTCTCTCTTGCTTTTTCTTCTTCTTTTCGCCAGCCAAGCTGAGACCGCGCCGATTCTATTTCGAATCCTGCTGAGTGCCAGATGACTCGATGCGCCTATATATATATATATATATCATCGTCTCTCGTCTTCTCTTTATGTTTCTCTGCAGCATGTATAAGCTTTTTCGGTCGTTCTACCCGTTTTCCTCCCTTATTCTGCATTTTTCTCGTTCCTGATAAAAACTAAATACTCACAGAAAAATCAAATAAATTTCAATCGATTTTAATTCCAAATAGATTCAATCTCAAGAATAAATAAGATTTCATAAAATGTCGTAAGAAATAAATTTTCTTTTCACGGATATGTCGAAATATTAAAAACCAAAAAATTAACATTTAAATTCGACGAATTTGATTTATTTCGGTCGTTGATTCGTATAAAAAAGTGTGTTCACGGTGTGGAGAAACGAATTTTTCACGAAACGTTGCGACGGGGATCGTTTTTTTTTCTTCTTTTATTTTTTACGCTTTTCTTTTCTCGTCGTCGAGAAGTTTCGTCGATGGTGGAGGAAAGACACGCGGCATCGAGGCGTCTTTCGGGATGTTACGGCAGAAACGAAAGAAGGGAATAGTCACGACTGTATTTCTGCTGCAGGCCTCCTCGCGCAACCGACAGATAAAACTCGAGTCGTTAACTCGACACGCCGGAAACCGTACCATCTATCTTTATCTATAGCCGCTTCCCTTCTTCCCCAGACTCTTCTTCGTCTTCGTCTCCTTCTTCTTCTTCATCCTCTTCTTCTTCTTCTTCTTCTTCTTCTTCTCTTCCTCCTTTCACGTAGCACATTGACTCCGACTTTTACATTCTGTTTCCCCGACACGTCGACAAGTTTCTTGCCCCGGGCGCTTAATTGCAATTTTTTCCTCTCAAAAATCTTTTTAACGTTTTTATTTTTTATTCTTTTAAATAAAAAAGAAATTGTCGGTAATCATTGAAATATTTTTATAACGAGGATTCCTTTCGTTCCAGGGTAATAATTCAATATTTAATTGGACATAGATAACGACAGAAAAAAATGTATATTAAGAGCGAGAGGAACCGGAAACAAAAAAAAATGGGAATTCGCCGATTAATCATGGTTGATAATTTGCTCGTGAGAGAGAGATACAATTTTTTTTGTTTATTTTTCGTTGTTTTATTTGTTCCTTTTTTTTTTTTAGCATATTGCTGGCGGATAAATAGAGGAGTCGGCGCGAAACTCGACGTCGACGTATAGCGACCGTGATAATTAGGCGACGGGCACAGGGCAGTCTCGTCTCTTGAACATCTGTCGGACGTCTATGCGTCTGGCCAGCACAAATGCCGAGAGAGAGAGACAGAGAGAGAGTGAGAGAAAGAGAAAAAGATGAAAAGAGAGAGAGAGAGAGAGAGAGAGAGAGAGAAGTCTTCTCGCACAACGTCCAGACTTCTCTCCAGACGTAGTGCGCCGAATGAATAACAAGTATATATGAAGAAGGAAAGATACCGAGAGAGGGAACGATAGAGAGAGAGAGAGAGAGAGCGAGAGAGAGTTTAGTACGAGAGTCGCCAAGCAAACGAGACACAGAAGGGACACTTCATATATATTCTGCCACTGCAAATAAATGTTGGGCTACCGCAGATGCCTCGAGCTACTGAAAATCCAGAAAACGTTCGGTCCCTTTGATTCGAAGAAAAAAAAAAAATTCCTTCTTCCTTCTAAAAATCGTAAAAAAAAACAAAATAAATTCGATTTTAGTTACGACTTTATACATTTATTTAATCGTCGAAGCGACAAATCGATCAATTTTAATCGATAGATCGTTTATGCACGATCGATAAATCGACGTATATTGCATTAACGCGAATCGATCGGTGGAGAATTCTATCGACGCGTCGGCTAATAAAAATTGAAATTGATCGATCGATTAATACCGCGAGCGAGATCGATCGTTCTCGACGTTGAATCGTTATAGCGTCGTCGATCGTTCGTGTTACGATGAAAAGCTTCGTGGAAGCGCGCGCGCGCGAGGTGAAAAAGAAAAAGAAAAACTTGAGGCACGCACGAAAGAGCCTGCATTTCCGGAACCGAGAAGACGAACAGAAGAGAAAGAGACGGAGAAAAAGAAGACATTGACGAGTGCTCGTGTGTTAAACGTCGCGCGGATTCACCGGACATTTCCGGCATAACGATCGTCACAAAAGCGCCTCGACGATCGTCACCAAACGTGAAGACTTGGACTTTCCGCTTCCGTTTGAGATCGAAGGCGTGACATCGCGACATCGATTCTAATCTCGTCCCTCTAAAGATCGATCTACCGATCGGCAATAATTCATCGATAAATTTACCGATTTTTTCATAATTAAAAAAAAAAAACGATCAACGATATAAAAATCAAAATAAATTTTTCTTTTCGATCGTCTCAGCCTCGAATACAAAACATATGCGAATTATTCGTATACGAAGGAATGCGAGCGTGAGCCGATTCGAAGGACGATTTAAAATCAGCGAACGTTAGATCGTTCGATGAAAATTCCGATCGCGCGTTACCGATTTGGCCGAAACGTGCCCGCCTATCGTTTGATTTTTCCCGTTGAACGCGTAACCTTCCATACGCGTTCTCGATCGGTGAAATAAAAAAAAATCGGTTGGAAAATAAAAAAGAAATCGGTAACAAACAAAAAAACAGAATATTGAAAAAAAAGAAAGAAAAAAATGTAAAAAATTGGCACGAAAACGCGAACAAAATTTGCATTCAGGGGTAAAAGAACGGCTCGAACGTATGGATCGTTTGGTGTACCGAGGAGCTCGTAGTCGAAGAGGCATGATGAGGCTCGAGCCGCGGGCGTGTCGGCGCGCGCTTTATTTATAGGCGATTCGCACGCTAGTACCGGCGAGCTCATCGCGCATTCTCTCTTTCTCTCTCTCTCTCTCTCTCTCTCGATCTCGTTCTCTCTCTCTCTTGCCATGGTTTAGTCGTACTTGAAGAGTTCGCGCGCACATTCATACGGCGGACAATTAGGCGCCGAGGCTCAAACACGCGCCAAACTGCTTCGCCATGGAACAATCTCTCTCTCTCTCTCTCTCTCTGTCTCGTGCGATGTAGAGCTTTAACGAGCCTCATCACCGATCTACTCCTTTTGTTGTTTCTCAACTGTAACTACGAACGCGATATGCGCATGCGCAAATATACACGTATACAGTGCCTATATACAGTTATATAGCAAGAGAGGACGAGAGCACGACGCCACGTTGTCCTTAATACGTGTAATACACGAAAGCCATAAATATGTCAAAATTGTATTTCACCGAGTTGTTTCATTATTAAATCGTCTCAACTATAAATATACGAGTTATTGGTACTTGAGCGGATCTTGCGCTGTTTTTCGTTTTTTTTCGATGTTTTGTTTGGTTTGTTGGTTTGTTTGTTTATTTTTATTCGTTTCTTTTTATGATTTTTTTCATTCTTCAATTTACAAGAGTGCACACGAGTGAGGTTGCTGATGGGCGTAAGAATCGTAATTAAAAAATGCGTCATAAAATTATTATTATTTTCATTGGGATAAATGAATAATAACCAGTCGACGATTGCAATTAAGCGAAGTCATTACAAAAATCTTCGTAACGATCGCCCGGCGAAAATAATGCTAATTTATGGGCGATAAATTAACAAAAGATGATAAAAATAATGGAAAGGAATACGTTTTCTTTTTTTATTTATTTTATTTTTTAACGTCGTAAAGACTCGAATTACAAAATTAGTCGTTAAATTATCGTCGTTATTTTTATTATTGTTATTATTATTAATGAATAATAATTTGTCGAATGATTGGCGCACGTAAGGATTATATCAACGAGAATCGTATTATCTTCTAATTGATAATTTATGGATGATGAATTAATCGACGAGGCTTAATAATAACGATTGGAATGTTCGACGGGAGCGAAATTCAATTGTGCGCGGCGAGTGCTCTCTCGGTATTCTCGTCTCCATCATGGTGGACCATCGTCGCATACACTCACACATATACACATACACATACTAAGACACAAGTCTGCCAAATTTGGTGAGTGTAAGTGTGGTGGAAGGATCGCGGAGTGGCTCGCGAAGAGGCCGGAGAAGGAAGGTCTCTCACTCTCTTTCCTCTCGGTCGTGCCGAGTCTCTCGCGGCACAATCTCACGGCCAATCTTGCGTTCGTCTTCCACCATTTTAATGTCTTCATCACGTCTGCGGTTTCTTTCATGGTGGGCGGCGGCGGTGGCGGCGGTCGAGCGGCAACGGCGGTCGCCACGAGACGACGCGAAATAGTATAAGTAGTCGCTACTTGGAATAAGACGACCGATGAAGACGCCGCGGTTATTATGGATCTCTCTTGAATTATGTAATTTGTAATATATATATATGTCTATGTATGTGTGTTTATAGGAAACGATCGATTCGTAGATTTTACCTACGCATGCGACTTAATATCATGACCGAGGTCAAACGTACGCGAACGACCTATTCGTAGTATTCGATTTATCATCTTGTAATGTCTGTCTGTCTGTCTCTCTCTCTCTCTCTCTCTCTCTCTTTCTCTATAGGTATGTTATTACGTATAACGTTTCGCATCGAGGGAGATAAGGTTATGGGTCTCTTCGTACATCGGGGAGTCGCGTTCATTCAAGCGCCTTGAATAACTTTCTCTAATCGCCGGAAGTGTCAGGTGCATCGTGTCGTCGACACGCTCTTACTCGACATTAAGTCAACACCCGTTTAACGCAGTCGTAAGTACATAATATACGCGCGTCTGTAAATATACGCATCGTGGAAAAAAAAACACGTTAAAAACTCCCATTAGCTTTATGTTTGTAGTTTTTTTTAGCTTGATCGGCTCTCACCTCGCGATTTAAAACGCGATTTATGTGGATATTTGTGGATGGAATCGAACGATATTTGGAGAGACGATGTAGAATCGTGGCAAGAGAAACTTGTAATCCCGTTTTTTGTGCTAATTAGTAAGAAACAGTGGAAATTATGAAGAACAAAAAGAAAATTAACGTTTATTAATTTTTCGTTATTAATTTCGAGATCGATCGAGCGTCAGTACATTCTTGCCACGATTCTACATCTTACCTCCAAATTTCATTCAATTCCGTGGCGTTGTCTTCGAGAAAATCGAGTTTTAAGTCTCGAGGTGGGACCGGACGAAATACACAAAAGTGGTCTGTCGAGTCGGAGATGAGTGGAGTGGGGGGATCGATCGAGCGTGCGCGTGAACGGCGTATTCGAGTGAGTTAGCCCCGCGACGAAGTTACGAAGGAGCCCGACGGCGCAAAACAATTTCGAGTAGATCGATATGCGCGACGATGTGCTCGAAGCAAGGAGGCTCACCGGGCGGTTCGCCACACGGGGGCACAGGATGTGTGCATGCTCTCCCGTTAATGAAGTAATTCGTGCGCAAATATGTACTCGCTCGTACCGGGTGAATTATTCATTTGGACTGGACACGATGGCGCACACTTCGAGGCCCGATGCCGTGTGTCCCGACGAGGAGAGCGCGTGAGAGGGAGCTCACTTGAAAAACACACTGTGCTCGCTTCGTCCTACTCTGTCCCCCTCTACACCTTTTCAGCTCCCCCCACCGATTATTTTGCCCATCAGACCTCCGGTAGTTAGTTGTTTTTCTCTCGCTACATACGTAATATAGCTCGGTCGTTTCATCAGATTGAAAGTGGAACGATCTTTGAATTTTTAAAATGTACGACCACAACCAATTTTTCGTATTCGAACGAACGCGATTCTCGTCGCGTATGGGTGGGAATTTTCTTTGTTTTTTCGTACGATACAATTTTTGCAAACGTGTATTCGAGTTAACGTGTTTGTTTTTGGTAAATTTGTTATTTCATACGACTCGATAGCTCGGAGTGATTATTGTTATCATAGTTATTTCTTCTTGTGAATACGAAGAGAAAAATGACGAGGCATATTTCTCGAAGCGATTACATTAAGAATCAACATAAACAGTGTGAGTTCTGCTATAAAGAAAAATGAGACGTTCGGTATTGGTCCAACGTGGCAAAACAGCAATAAACGTCGTATAATTATTCTGATATTCTTCCTTACAGCCTCGACAGGAATATAAGACGAATGTTTCTTTTTCTTCCTCTCGCCAGCAGGAAGAAAACACTCGAAGGTCGCTGTGCAACGATACAGAAAATTTCGGGCGTGTTATTTTAGGTCAACCCAAAAATGGTAAAGAATATCTCCTTCCCACCATTTCGAGGCTCAGCGATGGAAGCAACGACGCTTAAGAATACGAAACGATTAAAATACACACGCGTTCCAATTCACCATTGAAATCATTCCTTCGACATAACTCAAGAAAAAATATCATTCTAACCTCAAACTCGATTATTAACCAAAAATCGCCATTTTGTTTCCTCAATATCGCCATTTTCCTCACGTACCAGCGTTAAAACACCGGCACGATCGTTCTTACCTCGAAAAGAAACGCCGCCGTTGCCACAAAACCTAACGTTTCGCATAAAAACCAAACTTATCGACAGGAAATTCGACAAAATAAAAGAAAAAAAAAACCTGAATATCTCCATCGTAATAAAGAGTCGAAAAGAAAACCGTCCGTTTCAAGAATTCGGAAAAAGCATCGGTCTTTTGTCGGGTCTAGGTCCGGCGGATGCGACGAGTCGTAAGGGAAAGGGAGGGGGGAGGGTATGAAGGCTAGAATGCGATCGACGAGTTAAGGTGCGATAAATGAGACTTCGTGAAGGGAATGGTGAAGAGGAACGTGCCGATGTGTGGGAGAGTCGCGCGTCGTCCGGAAGGAAAGCGCGCGGGCTTCGAGAAACCGAGATAGGGGAGAGAAAACGAGCCACGGTGAATAGAGAAATAGAGGAATGAGGGAGAGAGACAGAGAGAGAGAGTGAGAGAGAGAGAGAGACAGAGGGGGGGGGGGGGTAACAAAAAGGAGGGAAAGAAGTTTGCAGCACTGGCCGCAACACCTTAATGCGTACCACGTATAGTTATATGAGCCTTTAAGATATATATATATATATATATATATATATATATATATATATATATATATGAGCCTTTAAGATATATATATATATATCCTTTTAGAATATCCATATATATAGTTGTATTTTATACGGATATTCTAAAAGGACGCGAGAGTAGTCTCGCAGGTAGCGACGAGAAAGTGAGAAGAAGCGGAGAAGGTAGAAGAGGTGAATATCGTACGTATAACGTGAAGAGACGAGGAGAGCGAGTGGTGGACGGGGAAGGGGAAGGGGACGGGTGGGGGGCGTGACTAATGACTCTATCGACGCGGTTACATTGGCAAAGCCACCTTTACCCACCTGCCGTGCAGTCGTTGAAGCATCGTATGAAGAACGGCGGACAAAAAATATGACTTTTTTGTTTGTTTGTTTGTTTGTTTGTTTTTTTTTTCAATGATTTTGTGAATTATTTAATCGGCGACGGAATAAAAAATTGTTGAACCGTGAAATTTAATTGGTCACGTGGACGATAAGATTGTAAATTGGGTATTCAAAATGGCGCGTAAGATTGATTCGTTTGTTTATCGTTATTTGTCGAAAGTGAGAATTTTCTGACGCGGAGTCGAGAGAGAGAGAGAGAGAGAGGATTGTTTTTTGTTCTACCTCTGTCGCGTTCTCACGTACTGCGATGTTATTCTCGGTAAAAGACGAGAGAAAGAGAGAGAGAGAGAGAGAGAGAGAGAGAGAGAGAGAGAGAGAGAGAGAGAGAGAGAGAGAGAGAGAGAGAGAGAGAGAGAGACGTTCGACAAGACGATCGCTACGGCGAGGCGTCGTTTGCAAATGCTCGCCAGCGCGAACCGATCGAATCTTTACCGTGAAAACGTGTCGAGGGTAGAAGCGAGTCGAGAAGCGAAGACAAAAAAGAAGGAAAGAAGAAGAGGAAGAAGAAAAAAGAAAGGAAAAAGAACCGATCGAATGAAGAAAGTAAAATAAAGAAGCGACGAAGACGACGAAGGGGGAACGTATTGGAATGAAATCGAGGAGGAGGAGGTTGGAGAGAGGACGGTCTCGCGATCGCGGGAGCTCCCGTGAATATTTCCCCTCGATCGTCTCGTTATTTCAGCAAAAAAAAAACAATAACGAAAATTCATAAAAAAATAATAAAGCTGGTCAAATCGAGACGGCGGTTGGAAAACGTAAACGTCAACATTTTTTCAAACGATCTTTCTCCCCTCCCCTTTCTGGACGCTTTTATTATCGCCTCGGCCCCGACTGCACAGACCGCCATCTTTGTCTATCATTCTAGGCATTTATTTCTTCTTCTTCCTCACTTTTCTCGTAATTCTTCTCGTACACCGAGGCAAGCCACACACACACTCTCTCTCTCTCTCTCTCATGTCTTCATTCGCAACAAATGCTCACCGCTCTTATGCTATATATACATATATAGCATAAGAGCGGTGAGCATTTGTATATATATATATATATATATATATATATATATATATATATATACGCTATAACATGCAGTGCACTGGAACGATGAAGATTTTAGTAATTCTAGGGTCTTTTGCCGCGAGTACCGAAGCCCTCGCAGTACACACACACACTAATATATATATATATATATTTATATATAGCTGGTCTGCGTTTTGCCACGCTTTTTAGGAAGAGCGCTTTAACGCGCGCGTGATTGCCTCGTACAATTACGAACGTGACCTCGTACTGCCCCTCTCCTCTCCCTTCGTCTCTCGCGCGCCCTTAAGTCAGCGAGAATAAAGGTAAACCATTATACAGCCCTCGCTACAGGTTTGTCTCGTTCCTCATACGCGGCTATCTCGACATTGTTCTCGAAGAATGCAGAAAAGCCGTCGGCTCTCTCTCTTTCTCTTTCCATCTCCGTCTAGGGAAGCAGTGAAATTAAAGGTTTTTTGTCGCGAAATATTTATCTCTAGTCAAGAATCTCTCGAAGGAGTCGGAGGTTCGCGAGTCGAAAACCAAAAAAATAATGCTGATTTTTTGTCGTTCTGAGAATACGCGAAAGCGTAGAATTCATTTTTGGAATTTTCTGCAAAAATCGCGCCACCTGGCGAACGCGTCGTGAACACGTCGCGAAATATCGCGCTCGATAACGATCGTATGTTTTTTTGTTTTGTTTGTTTTTCGCTCGATTCGTTTTATTCTCGTTTCGTACCGACACAGTTACAGATTTCGCGGCGCGTCCGGCAAAAACCGGCAATTAGTATTAATTTACAACGTATCGTGTCTCTTACCCCGTATAATTATTATTGACTCGATGTATCAAGCGAAGCGAAGTGCTTGGTCGGTAACAAAATAAAAAAAACACACATAAAGAAACAAAATAATAAAAAAAGAAAAAAGAGGAGAGAGAGAGAGAGAGAGAGAGAGAGGGAGAGAGAGAGAAAACTGGCATATCTCGAGCATTAGTCCCGCGCGATCGGCCACCTCGATAAATAAATATCGGCGCGCGCATTAAAATACGCTTCGTTTAATAATCGCGGTTATATCTCGTCGTTCTATGTCGCTGCCGCCTAACGGTTAAATAGGTAGTCGAGTTCGAGTTCGAGTTCGAGCGATCGGTGTTGGCGTTGACCAAAACGAAAAAAGAAAAAAAAACAGAGAACGAACGAAAACAAAGAATTGATAAATAAATTTATATAAAAACGAAAAAGAAAGACAAAAATTACCCAGTAAAAATAAATTAGTCAGGAAAGAAAGCGAAAAGTAAAGAACAAGAAAAGAAAAAAAAACGAGGAAGATAATTCGCAGCTGATGAGATTGAAACCGGGTGAAGCGACTCTAGCGACTCGCTCGCAGCTTGTTAGTTTAAGCAATTAGCAATTATAAACGGTCGTTACTTAATGCCCTTGCGTATTATGCAGATTTGGAGCACGATCGCTTCTGATTCTCCTGTACAAGTTTTATATACATATATATATATATATATATATATATATATGACAATAATATTGAAAGCTATGCAGAGATAGATAGAGAGAAAGAGAGAAAGAGAGAAAGAGATAGAGGGAGGAAGATACGAATGTGCGATTGCTTGAAAAAGCTGCTCGAACGATATCAGGACGACGAAGAGGACGAAGAAGAAGGAACGAATAGCCGAGGTAGTGCGAAGTTACAAGGTGCCGCGTACGTTCAAAGTTGTTACTCTCTGCCTCTTTCTTCTCTCTCTCCCTCTCTCTCTCTCTCTCTTGGTTCGTTTTGTTGCTCGCTTTTTTTTCTCCTACACCCCCCGACTTTTCTCTCGCTTGAATAATGCTCGAGCTGTAAAGCTTTTCTCCTCGGTTCCCTCTTCGCTAATAAAATTCTTGTGCACGTGCAGAATCTTTTATCTCTTGGTGCCCGAGAGACCACTGGTCTCATTATATACATACATACATACACATATATAAATATATGTGTGTTTGTATAGAGCGTGTACAATACGTAGGTTGGAGTGATATTTTTTTATTTTTTTTATTCTTAAGTATAATATGGCGATATTTAAAGCGTAAGAAGTCGAATAAGTCTGCAAGCTTTAGCATCGCGAGAGAGATAGAGAGAGAGATAGAGAGAGAGAGAGAGAGAGAGAGAGAGAGAGAGAGAGAGAGAGAGAGAGATAGAGAGAGAGAGATAGAGGGAAGAAAAGTATAGCACCGGAGAGCGGCGTGAGCACGAAACATGTCGAACGCGAGCGGTCTGACACGAGCCACCCGCGTGTTTGTGTGTGTTTGACGGTATTTGTGTGTTGCGAGGACAGCGTGTGTGCTCGTGAATTTATCTCGAGAGAGAAAGATAGAGGAGTTTCCTCTCTCTCTCTCTCTCTCTCTCTCTCTCTCTCTCTCTCTCTCTCTCTCTCTCACACTCACTCAGTCTTCGTTGTTCATTTTGTACATGGGAGGAAGAAGAGGAAGTTGAGAGAACGTTTCTCTCTCTCTCTCTCTCTCGTTTTATCTCTTACTCGCTTTACATACATGAATAGGAAGAGAAGGGGAAAATGTCTCTGTGTCTCTTTCTCTTTCGAGTAAAAAGAGATGAGAGAGAGAGAGAGAGAGAGAGAGAGAGGATGTGAACTACAGAAAGAGAAGCTCGATCGGGACGAGACCGCGTGTGCGAAGTATATATATCGCTTCGAACCAGTTCGCCAAGTCACAATATTTCTTGTCGAGGCGCGCGCTCTGCCTGGACCAGAGAGAGCGTGTATGCGTGTGCGTGAGAGAGAGAGAGAGAGAGAGAGAGAGAGAGAGAGAGAGAGTCGAACGACGATGATCATTGCCGACGAGACTTTTCAAATTTCGTACGAAATGTAAACACGATTAATTGATTAATTAATTAAATCTCATTCGCCTCTCACGATGACCCATCGAGAACGAGCTTCTGCATAAAAAACCAAGAATTTACGAATTTGCGTAAATTCATTATCGAAATCGAGATTGATTTTGAGTAAAATTGTTAATTAACAAAAAGAAAAAAGTTCTTTCTTAATTAAAAACAAAATCAATGAATTCGAATATTTGAAACAAATTTCACATCGAAAATTCCCATGGCTCGAGGTCCGCGACGATCGTTGGCGCGATCGGCGTTAATACAGCGATCAAATCTGCAGAGAGCTCGACGAGAGTTGCGTGCGCGCGATCCTGGGAACTCGAATTAATAAATAATAATGAAAAAAAAAAACGAAGCGAAAAGGGAAAGAAAAAGTTAAAAAGAAAAAAAGCAAAAAGCATACAAAAATAAAAAAGAGGCAAATCCATATAGGAGGGACCGAAGAGAGATAGAAATACAAGCAACTGCAAAGAGACAGAGCCCCTGCAGGCCGATATAATACACACACACACACAAACACACACACTCACACACATAAACACAAATACGAAAGCGTAAAGAACACTAGGTACGAAAAAGATTTCGAGAGCGAGAGGGCAAATATGTGCAAGGGAAAAATACGCGGGTGATGGTGGAGAAGGTGGACGGTTGCGCGCTTCGACATAGGGTGAGACGAGGGAGAGAGAGAGAGATAGAGAGAAATTGAAGAGAGAGAGAGAGAGAGAGAGAGAGAGAGAGAGAGAGAGAGAGAGAGAGAGAAGTTATACCACGCGGGGGAGCCCGCTGGCGCTGGGCTGCCCGTGTATACGCCCACGTAATCTTGATTGTCGACACACCTCCACACTACCACATAATGCAGTACTGGAACGACCGCACGCGGATCCATCGGCTCGCTAAACTTACGCGATATATGTATATACAAATTTATATATATATATGTATATATATATATATAGTCATTTGAATATACAAATAACAAATGTTTGTGTATATTTTGTTACCGGAGGATTTCGCTCGACATCCCTGCCGCCTGCGATGTCGGGTGTCGGCGGAGTGCCCTATATATTAGGAGCATACTCGACGTCGTGCGTCGAACGATTTCGTCGCACTCCGTCGCTTTTCGACAATCTTCGACGAAAAGTGACGAAAGGGCCCGACGCTAGCGCGACGATCAGCGGCTCTCTTCGATCGAGAGTGGCTGATCGATGCTGATCAGTAGCTAATTAACCTTTGAGCGGGTTAGTGGACCCTTGAGCGGGCTAACAGTCGAACGGGCTAGTCGAGAGAACGGACTAGCAGTTGGACGGGTTAGTCGAGAAAGACCACTAAACCGTTGCACGTATTAGAAATTGTGACGGTGCACCGTCTTTGTGTACCGCATAGTGTTCAACTTTGTCAAAGATATAGGTGACCCCGGTCTTCGACCACCTATGGACAAAAGAACACCAGTGTGCTGTTATTGGGAAATTGGTGAAGGAAGTAACAACCGAACATTGTAGAGATTTTGTCGATCAATACTGTAAGTACCAATAAATTTGCCTATCTCGGTCAATCACTGAGTCTTCTTTGATTTCGCGAGATTTTCCTTTCGGTCCTACAACGGAACTCACCCTGAGAATCCGGTCTCTCAATTTACTCGTCAAATCCCGTGAAAGAAATTAGTAGGGCAGCCATAACAAAAATCGGGGCCCATGAGGGTTTAAATATGGATTCCCTACTAGGGATTTCCACAACACAATCGGACTAGGCCCCGACAGGAAAATAACAGGGTTGGATTATTTATTCAAAAAAGGTCGTAGCGAGGTAAATGATAAGGGCCCAAAAGGGATTCATCAAGGCAGCAGTTATTGCAGAGCACACAATATTTGCAAAGTTATTTAAACAATTTTATAGTTCGGTAAAACACTAGGTTATACAAAAATTTTAAGTTAAGTTATATAATTAATTTTATTTACGGTATATAAAATTGTATATGACTGTATATGAGTACTTTTATTTTATGTTGAAATACATAATAATTGTACATATATATATGGCTTCATCTTTATATGGCTTCATATATCATTAGATATAGACATAGTTTTCTTTGGTTTTATTCGCGTATGGAAGCATGTAAATCAAAAGATTGTTTATTAAAAGTTAACAAATTATGTATTGATGAAATATATATATATATATATATATATATATATATATATATATATATATTTCATCAATACATAATTTGTAAACTTCATACATATAGATATATAGAAAGAGACGACATAGATATAAGCCATAAGTACGACAGAAAAATGAGCGTGTAGCTTCGCTCACGGCCAGCAGGTGGCGCATGGCCGCGCGCTTTCTCGCAAGCGTACCCGTCGTCCACCGGTATTATAAAGACGTGAGCAGGATGAAGAAAATCGTTACTCGTCTCCTGATTGCGCTGGCAAGCACACTCTTATGTAACATGTTGAGTAGTGCTTATCTACCAACGTATATATACGTTGTAGATATTGTATATGTTTCTATACGTTTACATAGAAATATATACAATTCTATCGGGCCAATTTTTGTATACAATTGTATATGATCAATTCATATACAATTAAATATGTTTATATATATATATATTCATTTTTATTCGGAAAAATTGTGTTCATTATTGCAAAACATCTCGCTTGATACATAGCCACTAATAAAGCTGGCAATTATAGGGCAGTAATAGGGTTGCTTCGTGGCTTCGTTTCTATTCTGGCAGGGTTCTGTTGAGGCAACCAGCCGGGCCCTGATTAATAGCCCTGTTTAGGCCCTCATCGACAAAGTGTGACCGGCCCGCAAGGGACCTGATCGGGTGCCCTGTTAGGCCCCTTATAGAGTGAGGGAAAAATAATCGGGACCTAGTCTAAGCCCTGGCTGAATTCTTTCACGGGATAGTGTCGTTCGTCATAACGCAAATCTGACTGGCGCCCAAAAGCGAAATATAGATATTGAAAACGTTGTCAAAGAGCCCCGGCAGCCGACGGACCACGGCCGCGCCGGGTGGGTATTTCGGAATAATTTAGAAAGGAAATACCGGTCTCAATTTATTGTTAATACATTTTGTGTAGGTATAATTAAAAAATTATGGACAAAATAAAATATTCAATCAATTATTATTTTATTTATAAATTTATTGTTATTTGTTATTATTTTAGATTATTTTTATAATAATATTATATCTCAATTATGAAAAAATATGGAAATTATGAAAAAAATAAAATATTGTTTTAACAATTATTATTTTGTTTATGAATTTATTATTATTTGTTATTATTTTAGATAATTTTGATAAGAATATTGATATGTCAATTATAAAAATTATATAAGATAACAAAATATATAAATATAGTTTTTTTATTTATGTTTATATAAACATCAGACTGTTATTTCTAGTGCACGCGACGTGCTGTCGCACCGGCTTTGTCACTTGTGCTCACACGCATATACGAATAAATACGAGCACGTGAATATTCTGTATAGTATATAACTATATAGTTATCGTGTATTATTATAGACATTACGTGCTCAGTATTTTTTAGTGCCGCGCCTGAATTATGTTCGGCTCGAAAGAGACCGCCGACGAGATATCGAAATATCTAAATAGGCAAATAATATCCCGTGCTATTATTCACGAGTTATCGCCACTCGTTAATAATCACGTCGATAATATTAATAATTTGCAAAATATTTTGCCCTCCATCCCGTACGAATTAAATATAGACCGCGATATCGACAAGAAAAAAGAAAAATGAAAAAAAAAAAAACAAAAAAATATATCAATACTCTAAAAAAAAAGAAAAAGAAAAAAAATCATTCGAAGAAACACAGTGCGATTTGCATATTATATAGCACGGGTATTTCGCGAATCGCGTGCCGATCGACAATATCGTAATATCGATCTTCGCGTAGCGGGGGGGTTCGTATCGCGGGACGATTATAAACGTAAGTTTATATCGCGAAATAAGCATCGTCGTTTATAAAATCCGGTCTTAATTGAGTCGTAAGTGGGACTTTTTGATCGCGATTTAGCGTATAATTAGGAATGATAATATGAGATTACGGGACTCGAATACAAAGTAGGAAGTCGATGTGGTAAAACAATATAAAAAATAATAAAAAAATACAATTTCAACCGGAGAAAAGAAAAAAGAAGAAAAGAAAATAAAAAATTGCGAGCGGAAGGAGAGAAATGGCGCGAGAGGAAGAAACGTGGAGAATGAGAGAGAGAGACGAAGTCAGGCGGGAGACTCGCGGTATAATAACAATTTCATAAATCGAGGGACGCTCCTTATTGAGACCGCGAGCGCGTATCTCTTAATTAACGCGGCGCTACCCGATCGCGCAATCGAGTTTCGAGATCTAAAATCAATTTAGATCGTTGTGGCCCGATAACGAGACCTCTTCGCGGGGCCCACCCTCTCCCATTCTCGTATCGCCCTTTACTCTTTCCAGCTCGATCTCTTCTTCGCAACGTCTATATATTTTTTTCTCTCTCTATTTTCTTTTTTTCTTTTTTTCTTATCTCTTCATTTCGCCCTTTAACTTATTTTCTATACGTGCGCGCGGGCTTAATGAGATCGTACTTTCCGTTTCGATTACGCTTCGTATATTTCCTCGACAGAGAAGAAGAAGAAGAAGAAGAAGAAGAAGAAGAGAATAAAAAATAAAAAAATAAAATATAAAATGTCGGTGGTCTGGTATTCGATTTATTTTTATAACTTTTGTTTCTTCGATAGAATCGAGACTTTTCTTATTTCAACCCTCGTTTTCCGTATGAAAAAAGAAGAAGAAGAAAAAACAGAAGAGCAGAGACGCGACCGAGGGACGAAAAATCGATTTTACGAGAAGCGTTAATTGTGTCCGATGGAATTATAATTTACGACCCTTATCGAATCATCGATGGAGAGATCGATCGACCTTCATTAATTAGCCTCTCGTATCTCATTACGAAACAATTACTCGCAATTATTATCGTACGAAAAATATACGCTTTTAATCGATAACGAAAAAAAACAAAAAACAAAAAAAACATTTATTATTACGATACGCTGTTATAAAAAAGAAAAACGGAGGTCGAGCAAGAGCGAGAGAGAGAGAAACACACACACATACCTATATATATATATATGGAGAGAGAGAGAGGAATAAAGGAGGGAAGATACTTCGGTTTGTACGGACAACGAAAGAAAACGAAGAGATTCGTGTTCGGTGGAAGTCTGCGTTGGATATACGCGAAACGATGCTATCCTCGAAGAATAAGAGAAGTATCGTGTATATATATATATATATGTTCTTCCAATACGCATATATAGTACGAGTGTGGTGAACGTGAGTAACTTAATATTCCGGGCAATAAATAAGGGAATGCGGCTCTCTGCTCACGAGGTCCGCCCTTGCAAAAATAAAAACAAAATAAATAAATGAAAAACAAAAAACAAAAAACAAAAAAATCTAAAGAGGTAAAATGAAAGAAGGAAAACAAAAAATACCACCCCGAGGGAGAATTATATATCTATAGAGTGGATACGCGTGTGGAGGTACGAGAATGGGAGAGAGAGAGAGAGAGAGAGAGAGAGAGAGAGAGAGAGAGAGAGAGAGAGACGAAGAGTAAGATGAAAGAGGAGTGAGGGGTTGAGAAGGGGGAAGAAGGAGTAGGAGGGAAAGATAGAGAAGAGAGAGAGAGAGAGAGAGAGAGAGAGAGAGAGAGAGAGAGGGGGGTACGAGAGACGCCCACGCTCCCCAGTCTTCGGTGCATCCCCCGACCTCGAGGATGCCCCGCGACCCACGGGCTCTGTCCGCGATCCAACTTTAACCTCCCATATATATATTATACGGCAATCCGTTCGACACTCGAAACACATTGCACCCTCCCTCGAGCTATCATTTTCTCGTTCCCCCTCACTCCCATTCCCCCTTTCTCTCTCTGTCTCTCTCTCTCTCTCTCTTATATCCCATGATCGCACGTAATTAAGTTATTACCGTTCTTCGTGTACGTACGTCTCTCGTACATCAATATCGTCGATAAAAATGATAATTTATGTAAACGAGAGGTATGGAATTTTTTTTTTTAATTATTTTGCACATATTTATGGGAAAAGCGAGATAATTATATGAACGTTTTTTTTTGCGAATGGGAGAGAGTTCGATGCGAGAGAAGCGATCCCGAGTCGAGATTATTAACTGGGTCGATCTCTTATCGAACTATTCGAGGTTTAATTATCACTTTTTAAGATTGATCGTATCGTTGAGAGATAACGATCGATCGATCGAGACAACGATATATGATTTTCGTCGTTTTTCATTTGACGTTTGGATTAATATCATTTTTATACCTTTTATATAATAAGAACGAATCAAAGTAGTTTGATTCGTTCTTATGGATGAATTAAATATACGTCGTAGTGATTTATCTTGATAAATTATTGAAAAATCTCGCGCGAGATAATCTCGCATAAAAATCTCACTGGATTTATATTTATATATGTGTATGTGGGAAGACGAAGACGACGACGAGAATCACCCTTGTCTCTGAGTTAGCTCGGGCTTCGGTAGTTCTCTCTCGGAGAGCAGGTGCCCCGTGTTATACGGGGGGAGCGACGATTTCGGCTCTAAAACTCGAAGCAACCTGAACTTCTTGAACCTGCTGGCCTGCAGGTTCGTCGCTCACGCTCGTGTGGTGTTTTTTTTTTTCGTTCACGCTCCCACGAAAGAGTGATAGAGAGAGAGAGAGAGAGAGAGAGAGGGGGAGAGAGAGGGAGAGAGTTAAATAAAGGTGCGTTAGGTTTGAGAAACTCGAGTGAAACGACTCGTGATAAAAAAAAATACATTTTTCGACGATTATACAAAAATAATAATAAACAAAATAAAAAAAAAATCTTCATCGTCTCCTCGACGAACAAAGAGAGAAAATGTTTTAATCCCGAGTAGAAAAGTGCCCATTGATTCACTCATTAGTCCACTGTGGTCCTAATTGGCTCGTCCTTCGTCGTTCCATAAATTGTCGAAAAATTTAAGTGCAGATGACCCAATCGAGTTTGCAGATGGGACAAGACTGAAAGAGAGAGAGAGAGAGAGAGAGAGAGAGAAAAAAAGAAGAAAAGAAAAGAACAGAAACGTTGTCGAAAGCGCAGATGATACGAAAACGAGCGAGGGGTAGAAGAGGATGAGAAGGAGAAGGAGAGGAACGCAGTATCGAAAAAGAGGAAAAGAGTAACAAAAGGCGAAGGAGAAGGCTCCTAGGATATGAGTCTCGACATAAGAAATGGACGAGAGAAAGAGAGAGAGAGAAAACTAGCAAGAAAAAAAAAAAACAGAAAGAGCAAGAGAGAAGAAGAGTGAGAGAAACGGAACCAAATGGAATGGAATGGAAAGGATGAGGCATAAGGAATTCCGTGCGTGGGTATATCTCTCAGGCTCTTAGACAACGTGGTCAGGAGACCGCGTCTCTATCAGCCACCATAAATAATTCCTCGTGCTTGGCCGCTCGTCGACTCTTTTCTCTCTCTCTCTCTCTTCTACTCTTTCTTTTTCCTTTTTTTTTCTTTCTTTCCCCCGTTCTCACTCCACCGTAGCTTCCAACATAGAAGTGTTTTTCGGCCACAGAGTCGAGGCCCGCTCTCGTCGTTGAAACACGAATGTGTTTGTGGAGTTTAACAGTGACGAGAAAGAAAGAGAGAGAAAAAGAAATAGAGAGAGAGCGACACTACGACAATGAAACGAACCGCGCACGAAGAGAGAGAAAGAGAAACATAAGCGAGCTGCATCGGTCGATCCGAACACGCAGGACCGGTCCGACTAGGCCCTCTCTCCCTCTTTCTTCCATATCTATATTGTATTTACATATATATATATATATGATCACACGCATGCGCATAATATCGACAAAAGTGTTATATATATATATATATATCGTCGATATCGTGAAGATGCATACGTCTGCATGGATATAAAATATATATTTTTATATGTAACAGTGAATCGAGAGAGTTTGCGGCCAACACACAGACACACCGACCACCGAACTGACGCATCGCGCTGTTCGGAATTCTCGTAGGCCCCCGCACAACACGCACCGCGCGGACCCTTGTAACGCGCACACCTAGAGGCATCTCTCTTTCACGAGATCCCTCGGGCTCGCACGAGAGATATCGAATTGGGAATTTAAGAAAAATAAATAAATAAACGTTGCTGTGGAATATATATATATTTATATGTGTGTGTTTGTGTGTTTGTGTATGATTGTAGAGACATTCAGCGATGGGATTAAGTCAATACGTTATCGAATGAAAATTCTATGAATTCGAAATTCGTGAGAACGCTCATTCCCTCGAGAGGTGACCGGAAGGGGATATATTATTCTTTGTTGAATTTATTACTCTTTTTCGAAAGAGAATTGTATTTTACGTAACCCGTTATGTATCGTCGGTTATTCAATAAAAAAAAAGATTAAAAACGTGTTGTACGAGTTGATATATTAAAATGTTTTTTTTTAAATCGAATAAAAATATAATTAAATAATTACATTAACATCGTTACTGTAATTATTTAATTGCTTTTTTTATTTGGTTGTAATTTTTATATTTTCGTAATTCGGGATGTTCTTAATCACTGATGATATTTTAGTCTCTTTTACTAGCCGGGAATCGACTTGTTCGAGAAACGGAAGAGGACGAGATTATCAAGGAGTTTGTAAGGTAATACTATGTATATAGTTAGCGCACTTGATACGGTACAAAGACGGTAGTTTCGCACTACACGTCGGCAAAGTACCCTGTATCATGCTCTCTCTCTCTCTCACTCTCTCTCACTCACTCACTCTCTCTCTCTCTCTCTATCTCACTCGCTCCCTCAATCGCGGGGTGATGCGTAAAGCGCGAATCGCGAGATGCATGCAAGCACGCAAGAAGTGCGTCGCTCGTTAGTTGCCACTAATTACGAGCTAGCCGCTCGGTGTACGTCCTATATACAATCTCGCCCCTTTTTCCACTTCTCGTCCCATATAATCTCACGCTCTTCATTCTCCCGGCTTCGTTCTCTACCTCCTACTCTACTCTTCTCCCTCGACCCTTAACGATCTCTCAATGACGAATAAAATTCTACCCCTCAAAAAAAAAACAAAAAATTAATTCTCCGTGTTTCAAATAATTATAAAAAAAAAACATTAATTAATGAAAAATAATCCAATTAATATAAATTTCAAAAATATTGATTATTTTATATTTTTTAATGGAAATAATCATTGTTTTTGGGTAAAATAATGAAAAAACACAACAACGGGTTCTTTTTAATATTGCGAATTTCGAGTTACGATGAAGAAGTGAAAAAAAGAAGAAAAAAAAAACGAGGGGGAAGGAAAGATCGACGTCCTTAATAACGACTTCGATAATGAACAATAATCGGGCGCGTATTCTCGTGTGTCCCGGTCGAGAGCGAAACGTCGGGGTTAAACCAGCGACGATCGCGGGGCATTACACGCGGAAACGATTCTCGGCAAGGTCGGAATTACGAGCACGTGCTTCGATTATTATCTCGATTAACCCCGCGAGGTGGATGGAACACCCCCGTATACGTATTATATACATCCGTAAATAATCGAGATGACCCTGAATCCCTGGAAATAATGACGTATTTGGAAAAACAAAAAAAAAGAAAACAAACATAAAAAAAAAAACTTCTAACAAAAAACATAAAAAAAAAATCTAATATAGAATTAGAACGCGAGAGTCGCGATACACGTTGACCGTTCGAAGATTAAAAGGTCCCCGTAGGGAGAAAAGACGCGAAGGGCACAAGAAAGAGATTTTTATCGGGAGATTGATCCTCAACGAGATCGATTTTTTTTTGTTTCTTCATCGAGGAACCACAAGGGGATTCGCATCGCTACGCAAACCTCGAAGAGAGAAAGAGAGAGAGAGACAAAACATAGCAAAGCTCTCTGTGTCGTTGCTGATGTTGTTCGATCATATATATATATATGTCTCGTGCAAGGCAATAGAAAGAGAGAAAGAGAGCGAAAGAGAGAGAGAGAGAGAAAAGAGCCCTCGGACTCAAGGAAGAGGGAGAAGAGAACTTCTGCGTGGAAACAAAGTCAACGTGGCGGAGGTCTTTATTCGATCGTGGAGGCGAATCACGTTCACGACAGGGATAGACATCGTCTCGCAACAAATATGTATACACGTATGCGTGTGTACGTAACATTATCGTGTGTGTTACTGTGAGAGAAAGAACAAATATATATATATATATATATATATTTGTGTGTATATTTGTTCTTTCTCGTCGTCTTCGCGATCTCTCATTCGCGAATGAAGGCGCGGAGGAACCGAGAGCCGTGGTCGCACACCGCGCGCAGCGTCGAACAACACACGCTTTTCGTCCTCGCAACGTCCGCGGCAACACACAACATCTTTCCTCTTTCTCTCTCTCTCTCTCTTTCTCTCTCTCTCTTTTTCAGTCGCTCGCTCACTGCCACGACCGAAGGGAGATACTCGAAGAGAGATCCTTTTTTTTACGCGTGTGCGTGACTACCTGAGAGAACTCGGAACGATACATATGCACGGGGTTGGATTGTTGTATAGGGAATTACATCGTGTGTGTCTTATACGTGTGTATGTTCGACTATATATATATATATATATATATATATAGACGTATATTACTCGCGGAGAGATTTCTTTCTCGCTTCTTTAACTTTCCGTCTTGGGTCCCTTCGCTCCTCTTCGAGCCTCTTTCTCTCGTTCGAACGGTCCGGCGTGGTCGACTCGGGGTCTAACTAACTAGCGTACACGCTCCTCTATATCCTACCCACACGTCGCGAAGCTTCTTCGCTCCGATGTATATTACGTGCGGGAGTAGCGATGGGGACGAGTCGCGCGCGAGTACGAACAAGGGTGGATTGGTATAGGAAAATTCGAATGAATGAAAAAAATCGGGTCGATCGATCGAGAATCAATGGAAATAAAGATATTTGAAGGGACGTTTTTATTATCGTGCGATAATAATAATAATCGGGGGTAAATAACAATTATTTCAGGGGGAAAAAGCGGGGGATTGAAAATTGTTATTTTATTTTCAAATAGTAGACAACTGTTGAGACTGTTGAAATTGTTGAAAATGTACTGGGATTTAAAAAAGGAATTGACTTTTGATAATTAGGACGAAAGTTGTTGGATTGATTTGTTCGGGTAAGGGAGCGGCTCGAGCCCATCGCTACGGGGTTGAGGCGAGGCTAGGAGAGAGTGTGTAGTCGAGAGACGATGACGACGATGAGAAGGAGAGGAAAGAAGAAGACGAAGAAGAAGAAGAAGAAGAAGAAGAAGAAGAAGAAGAAGAAGAAGAAGAGGTGGAGGAGAAGGACTGAAAGGAGGAGAGAACTGGCCCTCGCTAACAAAGAGATGTCTGCCCGGGTGGAGAGTGCCCGTGTGAGAGAGCAGCGTTCGGGGTGCGCGGGTGTGTGCGAGAGCGTCTTAGGGCCCCCCTTTCGAGTCCAACCAGGGACTCACTGAAGAAAACGCTCTTTTCGTCCAAGCGATCGCGTGTAACAATATATATACGTACATACATACATACATACATACATACATATACATATATATATATATGGAGAGAGAGAGAGAGAGAGAGAGAGAGAGAGAGAGAGAGAGAGAGAGAGAGAGAGGTGTGTGTGTGTGTGTGTGCTATATAATACACGTATATATTCATCTCGGTAATCCTCCGGGGCAAAATGCTCACACGGATCTTCACGAAAGTTTTCTCGGTCCCCCGAAATTGCAGCAGACTCTCGCACGAGACGTATTAAAAAATGACAAATTTTATATAAAATGAAATAAAAACGAAAAAAACAAAAAAAATCGTTCTAATTAATCGAACGAATCGATCGATAATTAATAAATTTTATCCGATCGATCTCGACATTGAAATATATTGATTCGTTTGAAAGAATTCATTTTTGTATTTATTTCTATTTTCAAGAATTTCCAAAGAATTCACGATTAAATCGTCGGTTTTATAGGAACGTGTTTATGAAGTCGATGGTCGATTCAGACTGTACCGGTTATTTCTAACGCTAGTGTGTAGCATTGAAACGTAAGAGAATGAGGAGAAATAGAAATAGACAAATAGAGAAATAGAGAGAGAGAGAGAGAGAGAGAAGGAGAATGGTTGAAGAGAAAATTTAAGAGACAATATCCCATAGCTCAGACCACAAGCTTGTACATAAGTGCGGAGACGCCCGACGCGACTCGCCCACACGACGGTGTGGACTCGCCGACGCAACGAGGACCAGCGATGAATTGAGACGTTTGAGACGTCCTCTCTCTCTCTCTTTCTTCTCCGTACATTCATTACAACGTAGCAGCGACTCCTCAAGCACCATTCATTATTATCACCACTATTATTATTATCTGCGATTATTATCGTTAGATCTAGGAATATAACAGCGATGACTTCTCGGATTTCTCGCTCAAGATCTACGACATACGGTCGTTTGTGTACGAAGTGAGCCAAGCCTCTCCCTCGAGCGAAAAGCCCTTCGAGTCCTTGAATCGCACACGAGTTAAAAACCGATGGTGCAAAATTAAATTCGTCATCGCTCGAGATTTAAAGAAGTCTCAATATTTAAATAATTAAAATGAAAATAATGAAAAATTCGCTATATTCGATATTTTAATTTCATTTAATTAAAAATAAAATAATCAATATTTTGTTTATATTATTTATATTAGCTTCGAGATTAAAGCGGAGTGGGGGAGGGCAGTTTGGTTAAAATCAAAATAATTAAAAAATCGCTATTATTTATATTTTAATTGAATTTACTTACAAATAAAATAATCAATAATTTGTTTATATTATTTATATTGGCTTTGAGATTAAAGGGGAGAGTGAGGGGAGGTTAGTTACTAGAAATTCGTCCTTAATTCACAGGGTTTTGGCCTCTTTTTATTCATCGAGACGAGAAATTCTCTCGCGAGTATTCATGGAAGTTTCGCCGGCCGTTAGGAAACGAGAGAGAGAGAGAGAGAGAGAGAGAGAGAGAGAAATAGAGACAGCAGGCAGTAAAATTTCGATTTCTACGCCGTTAAAGGAACGGTAGGAACAACGTTGAAGAATCTTGGCGGATCTTTCGGCGTGGCTCGCAGCCACCTGAGCGATCTCTATTATAATAGACTCGGGGTATAAGCCGGGGCCTGCCTCTGGGCCCGGATCATTCTTTTACTGGCCCACCGACAGCCGCAAAAACCAGCAACGCCTCGCTCTATCTCTCTCTCTCTCTCTCTCTCTCTCTCTCTTGTTCAATCGGTTTCGAGAGTGAGACAGAATTTTTTTGAAAAGATCTCTCAACTACTTTTTCTTTTCGCTCAGTCAGCGAACCAATCTGGGCAAATTAGTTCGCGAAATAATTGGCTTTTACCGTTTAAATAATTATTTTTATTTTTCTCCATTATTTCTCTTTATTTTCGTATGTATTTTCGAACGAAGAAAACATTACGAACGGAAATGGATAATTCTGGTGTGAAATTAAATAAATTCAATATTTCAATAAATCAATAAAAAAAAAATAATAAACGAGAAATCTCGCGATCGTTTGTAACGAGACGCCTCTCGATAGTCATTGTGTCTCGGTCGTCGGGCCGTATGCACCGAGAGGAAAGCGAGAATCGCTCGGTGCGCCGATCAGACGAGGAAAAGAATCTTTTCTCGTCGACTTGAGATATTTTACGAACGGTAGAAGAGAGTGAGAAAATGAGAGAGAGAGAGAGAGAGAGAGAGAGAGAGAGAGAGAGAGAGAGACGGCCGGGCGTTCTCAAGCTGCTAGACACGTGGGTCGACCCATCGGCCGTCGCGTGCGTAAGTGTATTTATAGCTTGTCTAGCACGCATCCAAGATTATATATATATATATATATATATACACGTGGATACAAGTTTTTGTACAGCGTCGATTCGAAAGTGTGCGTCTTCGTCCATTTGTGTGCAAGATGCGACGTCGCGTAACGCCCGAAGTACGTGCAAATGCAATGGAATCGAGAAGATCACTAACATGTCTCGGGAGAAAGAGAAAAAGAGAGGAGAGAGCGAGAGAGAGCGAGAGAGAGAGAGAGAGAGAGAGAAAGAGCAAAAAAAGAAAACAATCCGAGCCTTTCATTACAATTCATTTCCGTTTCATCCTTCGAACGTCGTCCAAATCGCAAAATCTTGAATAAAATAATCGATAAATACAACGAGAAACCGTGTCGAAATAAAAAAATTTAATCGATTTAAAAAATTTCTCGATTCTCGTCGATAAATTGTCGATTAATCGATCGATTGTTGTCGATAAATGTTCGAGTAATCGATCGATTATCGTCGATAAACGTTCGATAACTCGATTAATTTATACAATTTTATACCGAATTCGAATGAAAAAAACATTCATTTTTATTCAGGCAAACGATAAATATTTTTAACGTATGTTTTTTTTTTTCATATCGACCTAAATATCGTTCGGTCGTTTCGCACGTTGAATTTGCTTTAGGGTAACGGAGAATTCCTGTGGCTTCGCGAGCGCGAATTGTTTGCCAAACGAAATAATAAAATCGACGAGGGGCAAAGGAGTTTTCTCGTCGGGAGGTCGTTTCTCGCGGTGGCACACGCCTCTTCTCCACTCTCCATTTACCTCCACTTATACATATATACACACGTATGTATATATGTATATATATATATGTATAAACAGTAATAGAAACCCATAAGCCAGATTGTCGAGTCTCGAGGCGACCTCTTAATTCTGCACGTCGACAAAACTTTCTCCCTCCCTCTCTCTCTCTCTCTCTTTCTCTCTCTTTCTCACACTCCACTACCTTGTTTTACTCACTCACAACATCATATTCGACGACAACAGAGACAACCATAATTACATTGTCACGCGACAAAGTACGTATTGTTGTCACGAACGATCGGGTCACGCAACAGCGAACCCTTTCGCGTTCGCATTAAACGCCCAATGTAGAATAGGTGTGTAACAGTTGGACCTCTTCTCGACTCAACCCCCTCGCTCTCGAGATTCTCCCTCCGATCGTTGATTCGAGAATCGAAACGATTATTTCGAGCCTCGTTGAACCCTTTTTTTCACGATTCTTTCATCGCGCGAAATCAACCCTCCCATTTTTCGATAACCGAACCCTTGTGCGTACTTAAGCCCGAACGCGATATTTTTCACTCGTGCGAATAGCTTTGATACTTATGTTTAAAAAAAGAAATTATTTCGGGCAAATGTACGATAAAAACAAAAATTGATTGATCGATTAAATCAAATAAAAAATCAAATTTTTAGAAATAATATTCAATAAATAAATAATACGAGAGACAATATTAATGACAATTATAACAATGCTGACGATTAATCGCATAGTTATATTAATTGAAAAAAAATTACGTCAATTTGAATTAATGAAAAAAAAAAATGCATACAAATTTATTTATAATTTTTTGATCGTTTTTTAGGCTGACAATGTTTGAGTTAGGCGATTTTGATCGTCAGCAGGAGGTTGAATCGATGAATCTTTTGAGCACGCGTTTGCGTTTATTTCCTTAATGGCGTGCGAGTGATGTGGGGCAAGGGGGGGGGGAATAAGGGATACCTAAGGGGTAAGGGTTGAATTTTTTCAGACTTCTTACTCGCGTGCTCGCGATTCTCGTTCACCATTGTTCGTTCGAGACCACTGGAACAATGGAAACAATTTTGTACGGCTCGGTCTCGACGAGTGAAGGCAAACAAAAAAAAAATAAAGAATAAAAAAAAGAAGGAAAAAAGGGTCGAAAGTTAAACCCGCCACTTGTGTGCCCCTCTGCGTTGACTTTTGTGTTCGTTGAGAGAGAGAGAGAGAGAGAGAGAGAGAGAGAAAATATACTCTCGGATATTTTGCTAATACTTGTCGACGCCGATACGATCGCGCTTCGATGAGTCCATTGACGCTCGATCGCGCGTGAAATAACGGGCCAATATGCAAATAATAAAATATACGCAGATTCTTTCTTTCATTCTTTTCTCTCTCTTTATTATCGACACGATATAAAGAAAAACAACGGGACTTTTAAAATTGTCGTGCGACAAACGCGAGTGCCACCCCTGGATACTCGACTCATTGTTTTCGTCGGTTGAAAAAAAGTCGGTTGTGGTCGGTTGAAAAAAAAAACAAACAAATAAACAAACAAACAAAAAGAAAAAGAAATCGATACGAAAAAATTATAAAAATGAAATTAGGGATTAAAATTCTTCGTCTCGATAAATATTTTCGAGACAACGTTGGAATGAATATTGTTCTATCGAAATTTGTTTCGAAGAGTCGCGGGTATGAAAAAATGCGCTTTTTTATTTTTTTTTTCAAGGGTAAAATTTGTCCGAGAAATTTTGCAAAAAAAAACAACAGTCCAATTTTTTTGTCGCTTTTTGCGAGTTTGTTCGGGTTGAATAATGGGCGCGAGCCGAGAGAATTTCTAGTACACAAATCAAACGTTTCGTCGCCCTTGCCGCAAATATCGAGAGAGAGAGAGAGAGAGAGAAAGAGAGAGAGAGGGAGAGAGAGAGAGAGAGAGAGAGAGAGAGAGAGAGAGAGAGAGAGAGAGAGAGAGAGAAAATCGTGGATATAAGCTCGCGCGGTGTGAAACGTATAAATAACCGAAGTAACTTTCGCGCACCGGGAGGTTCTCTCGTACATTTGCATACAATTCTACGTCTCCCGGAGGGCGACGAATATTTTCGACCCTCTCTCTTTCTCTCTCAGCATCGCCCTGTTTCCCGCGCCATATAGCTGCCGGTTATTCGAGCAGCGTTTTCTCAAAGCCGCGTCCTCGATCGACTCGCGAGTTACGACGATAACCCCTCCTGTTAGACTTATAAATATAACAATCTATTTTTTTTTCCACGATGGACAATAAATTTTCAAATTAACTAAAATTCGATTTAAATAATTAAGAATAAATTTCGAGAAAATTGACAAATATTATCATCGAACGATAATTTTGTTTAATTTTTCTTTTTCTATAAAATAAAATCGATAATCTATGGAAGAAAAATATCGCGGATGCTGAAAACGATCGCGAATTCGATAAGACACCCTGTAGATGACGAAACCTTGGAATTGCCTTCGAGACATCGCGTACACGTGTATGTCTGTATAAAGGTGGACTCGGTGGATGATGCGCCTTTTCCACGCGAGGGAGTATAAAAGATCGTGCACCTGGAGATCGGTTGTCGACGTATCAGAATTTGCCGAGAGATATGTAGAAGCGAGAGAGCGAGAGAGAAAGAGAGAGAGAGAGAAAAAGAGAGGCAAGAAAATAAAAAAAAGTATAAGCGTGTAATCACGAAGATTCTAGTTTGGTAAAGATAATTGGGGGTTGTCGGACTTCGAGACTGGAGTTCTCTAGCAGGCCCCTCATCCGGATTCTCTCTCTCTCTCTCTCTCTCTCTCGTTCTCTCTTTTTATTTGTCTCTTGTTTCCTTTTCCTTTTCAAGCAACGAAACTCGGTCTAATACATACACGAGGTTCTTCTCCCCTTTGCGGATATGTATCGGTCCATTCCGGGCTGGATGTCCCTCTCTCTCTCTCTCTCCCTCTCTCTCTCTCTCTCTCTCTCTCTCTGTTGCTTGCATATCCCTCGAGATTGGACCGCGTGTCTCGTCAAAATTAAGAGATCCGGCCACGTAATTTCTTCATCGCGTATTTCCCGGACAACCGCACGAAGAAACCGGAATAATCTTTCTCCTCGTCTATCGAGATCGAACGATAGTGGAACGAAACAAAAAAAAAAGAGAGAAAGAAAGAAAAAAAGATAATAATCAGGAATTATTCGATTTTATTTCCACGCGTATTGTCAGAATTTAATTATAATTCGAATAGAAATTTGAGCTTTATTAATTTATAAAATTATTTAAATTAATAAAATGTATTCGATCTTAATAAATAAGCGCGATACGAGATTTTTCAATGATTAATTACTTTTACTTAATTATCGAAATTATTTAGGTTATATCGGGAGTTGAATTTTTCAACGAGTTATAAATAATCCGAGAAAAGATATTCTCTCTCGCGACTTTTCGTTTTTCAATTCGTGACGTTCTCGTCGAATGAACAAAGTGACGAAAAATGAAAATGAATGTGTAAGACAGCTTCGATGAGAGGGCAAGAGAGAGAGAGAGAGAGAGAATAGCCTCGAGCAAACGAAGGGGATGAGAAAACGCACACATCGAAAAAGAAGCGAAAGATGCCTATGGACTTTGCGAAACGCGGGCATCCTCGAGCCATGCACACACGCGGGTATAGTACGAGAGAGAGAGAGAGAGCAAGAGAGAGAGAGAGAGAGAGAGAGAGAGAGAGAGAGAGAGAGAGAGAGAGAGAGAGAGAGAGAGAGAGAGAGAGAGAGAGAGAGAGAGAGAGAGAGAAGTTTAACAACCGGTAATTGTCCGGCCCAGGCCGTCCGGGCCGTAAAATCCGAGCGAGAGCAAACAACCCGGTTGGAGATCTCTCGGCGAGAGGATGAGAGCTGACGTTCGCTCGGTCGCTGTTACGACTCCCGGCGTCATCCACGACGAGAACATCAAATACAAAACTCTCCATACCGCGAACCCCGCGAGAGTTTCTTCGAATTAAAATCACAAAAATTTCACGAAAAAAAAAACAACACAATAAATCGAAAATACATAATTATCGTCGATTATTAAAAATTCAAATAATTATTCTACGATTATAATTGAATTAAAAAAATAATTCACTGCTAATTACTAATTGCTAATTTAATTCATCGAGCACGATTAATTTATCGTTCGATATCAAATAAATCCATCGATTTCGTTCGATTTTCTTTTCTTCGAGAAATATTCAATAAATCTTAGTCGCATTGTCGACGTAAGAACGTTATTTGTTGGTCTCGGTCTGTGGTCCGTGGTATTATTAATGAAGACGTGAGTACCCGTAAATAGGTGGAAGCCTGGAGGCAATATGCCGGTTTGTGTTCCGTTTCTCGCGCACGCGAGGAACCGTGCCACTCCTGACGAAGTCCCTATATTCCACCCCCACCCCTCTCTCGCTCTCGAGGATCGCTTGATCGACGGACGGAAGAATTGAGACAAGAGCAATTAATATATCGCGAAGAACGGTGGCACTTTTGCATATTAACCCGTATATACATATATATATACACACATACATATATACATATATATATATATATATATATATATATCATATTTATATGCATGCATGTAAGATGTCGCCCTAGGGCTGGGAGCGGCTCTCTCGCGTCTCATACATATACATATATATATATATGTGTGTGTGTGTATACAAATATTTAAATATAAATACAAACACTCGCTCAAATATTTAACCGCGTGTAAATTAATAAAAATAATGCGTAAATTCAAGGGGACAAGCGACGTCCGATAAAATTTCTCGTTGCGCATGCGTCTTAGCGCGCGACGCATGCGTATAACTCAATCGGCGCATGGCGGAGCGTCTATTAACGCCTCGTTCGTTATTCTTGTAGAGGGTCGGATATCGAATTCTGGTAGGTACGTGGCAGCAACGGTAGAGAGCGCGAAGGGTACGTACGAGATTAGTCGAGATACACAAGAGACGCATCGTATATGGGTGGCGCCACGGTGGTTCGCTAATTGCTCGCACTTTCACGGGTAATCGAGACGACGAAGGACGAGGACGAGGACTACTCTACTACGCTATGGAGATAGTGTGTGTGTGTGTGTATGTGTGTGTGTGTGTGAGAGAGAGAGAGAGAGAGAGAGCTTGTGTAATCCAGCCTCGATGCCCGGAGGCCGATCGGTCCACATCTCGCGTTCTCGCTGTGTTCCACGGTCCCTCCTCGATACATTATCGTCGAGTGCAATGCGACTATCAAGTAGAGACAAAGGCAGAGAAAGAGAGACGACTCAAAGACAATATATAGATATAATAAATGTTCGTTTAAAAATAAGAGGTTAGAATATTTTCAATTTTCCTAGATTTTTAGAACGAAATAGTAATAAAGTGAGTTTTAGGTGAAAAATATGAGCGACGAGTCGATACGAAAAAAAAAAAAAAAAATACAACGTCGCGAGCGAAACTGGCGGAACGCAAAACGTTCGCGCGCGCGCATGCGCAAACCGACCGAGAGTCTCTCGGGGGATGAGCGTGCGCGCGCACGTTCGGGCTCGCCAAGCGGGCACGCTATGCGTCATTATCGGACAACGAACGCAATGAAATGAGAGAACTGGTTCTTCGCGTTATGTCTGTCCATCCCATATATATATATATATAAATATATACGAAATGGGTATTATATATATATATATATATATCTGTATGGGGGACTGATGTTGATGGTTTGGTTTTCTCGCTGATGCGCTGGCCGCATCGCGGTGGAGTGTGAACCGTGAACGAATGAAAAAAAAAAGAAAATAATAAAAAAAATAAAATAAAAAAATTTAGGCAGCATCACCGAAGGCCCTCTTAATAATAATTTCGTGTGTTCACCCCGAGCCTCGACTCTTTCTCTCTCGCTCAAGCCCAACGTCCAACCACTATCTCTCTCACTTCCTGCGCGCCACACAGTAGCCCATCGATCATCTCTCCGTAATATAATGGCTATCCTTCTCGAAATGTTTTTTTTTTCTATCTCGAAGTCACTCTCGTGCTCCAAGTTCGTCGTCCTACCCCCCGTGTTAAATTACGAGGAATCGGATTATAGCATCGACGCGAAATTTTTTTTTTTGTAATTTCGTACGTAAAACGTGATAATTGCAGATTTAGAGTTTTTTTTTCTTTTGGTGTAACGAAATGTTGACTTTCTTTCATCGAGCTCGGCGAGTGAAATCATTTTTAACAAAAAAATTAATGGTTTTTTAATTATAATGATATTAATAAGTATAATTATTATATTATTTTTCGAGCATTTAAAAGACACAAACCTGTCTCGTTTCAATGAGAAATAGATAGATTTATTATGCCCTAGTAGACTTTGGTGCAAAAATTCACTTTAAATTAAATACATTGCAGTATTACATACCAATGTAATATCTGCTTTAGAACAAGTATGTATGTAAAAATAACAATATAAAGTTTAAAATCGTAATAAAAATAGCCAAATAATTATCAAGCAACACTTTAAAAATAAACATAACGATAACAGTAATAATATAAAGAATTTAAATGTATAACAGTAATAAAATGTAAAGAATATAAATAGATGTAATAGATATAAATAAATATAAAGGATATAAATAGAGAGAGAGAGAGAGAGAGAGAGAAAGAGAGAGAAGAATTTTGAGTTTGAAAGGCAGACATAATAGATAGCTCCGGCGATAGAGTTTCCTGCGACGGGGGCGCTAGTTCTGCTTACGGTCTCAAGGTGGATGGACCAAGAAAAAATAAATGTCTCGAAATGGTTCTCGGGTTTACCTGCAACGGGAACCCACTGTTCGTTGCGACCCCCGCTGCACGTGCTCTTGGCTCTTTCACATACAAAGCCACGCACCCACGAACACAGAAAATACACGTAACACACGAAACGGTGAAAAGAAATTTGTGACCGAGGATCTCATGAGAAATCGGTTCGCTGTTGTTCGTGTTCGAACGCGAGAGAAAATCACCGGGAAGGCCGACGAAAAGTAGTTGAAAAAAATAGAAAGAGGGAGAAAGAGAAAGAAGGAAAATCCATGGAACGTAAGAAAGATGGAAAGAGAGAGAGAGAGAGTGAGACAAAAATTAACGCTTCTCTTTCATTTTTTCGTCGACTCACCGTTGTCCCTTGAACGTTTTTCCCGCGGCCCTAAGGCACCTGCCACATTTTCCGACACCATGAAATACCAACTTAACGGGTAAGAGAAAGAATTCCCTCCCTCGTTTATTCGTCCAGTCTCGTTCTCTTCCGTCGAACGTGAGAAATAAAAAAAAAAACAAAACAAAAAAACAACAACAACGATCACTTCCCAACGACGTTTTCCACACAGGGCAAAATATCTCTTCGTCACTCGACACTAATATTTTATTTCCTCTCGTCGATTATCACGGATTTTTTTCTTGTTGATCTTTCGTCAATTCCTTTTTTTCCCTTCGTTGTACGAAAAAAAAAACAAGAAAAAAAGAAACAACTCACGTTTCCTTTAAACTCGACGAGGCCATTTTGTCTCTAACGGCAACACGACCAATCAGGTCGCTCGAAGAGCCGTCACGTGACGCTCGCCTCCGCCATCTTGTCGAACCGGTCGTAAGGATTTCGAGGTTATGGCACGAGCGAAGAGAGTATTTTTCGTTGATTTAAACGCTCGTTTTTCGCGTAAGTGGAGAGGTTCGATAACGAAAACGATGGTACGAGGAGGCGATCTCCTCGAGTTCACGTTTTACACGTGAATTGCGTGCAACGAGGATGGCAAAAGTTAAGAGGTTAGCGAGAGAGGAACCGATCTTGCTGTGCAAAACCTCCCTCCTCGTAACGATCGGACCACGAGCGAGGAGCTCACGTACGAGCAATCACGCTCGAGACCGCGCGCCGCTCGTATGATTGAGCCTCGATTCGAGAGACCATCGCGCGCGCGCGCGGCTCTTGTATTCCTCGACAACTAACCACTTTATCGTACGTTAAATTCTAAATAAAACCCCATTTGATTATAGCGCCTTGCGTATGAAGATTTTTTTCTTCCGTTGTTTTTTCTTTCTTCCTTTTATTCTTCTTCGTTTGATTTTTTTTTCATCTTGTGCTTTTGCCACTCGACGTATCACCGGCGCACGCGCGGACGAGTCTTTTGTCGTTGTTGTTGTTTTATTCGATCCCGGCTACGCGCAGTTTATTCAGACTTATCTCGTCGAACTTTACTTCATTGTACGACACGCAATTTTACATAAGCGACGGGACAAGAATTGTGAGAATTGTTTTTTTTTTAATTTTCAACGAAATTATCACAGATTTGGATTTCTCTTTTTTCAAACCTCAGAGTTTTGTCTCTCGAGGAATTTTTCGTCGACGTTTTGTAAAAGACAGTCTCTTTCACGTATTTTTCCAATTTCATATGTTTCTGATTTCGTCGCTGCTGTCTTTTGCTCGGGGTTGTTTATTCACCTTCGAACGTCCTTTTTCCACAAAAAGTTTTTGTTTTCTCCTCGACACAACGAACTTCGTACACGTTGAGCGTTTTTTTAAAGTCCTCGCGACGATTTCAACCCCTCGAAAAAAACAACCTTTCCAGTTCAAACCCCTCGTCTACACAACATCCCTTAAAACAAAAAAACAAAAAAAACCAAACACCGAGATTATCCACAATGTTTTTTCTTCTGCTTCAAAAATTCAAAAAAACATAAAAAACCTTCTCCACCGCACTCTTGTTTTTTCTCACCCTTCGACCCTTACAAAAGTTCAAATCTATCACCGAGCACTGTACTTCCAACCCTCTCGATCCCTTTAACCCGTATCGCTTTGTTATCTCGCGCGCCCTCTCGCGGTAGCGAACGCGTCACGAAGTAAGCGAGCGAGAGAGAGAGAGCGAGAGCGAAGAGTAAGAGAGAGAGATAGAGAGAGAGAGAGAGCGCAAGCGCAACTCGAAGAACTCGGTTATAAAGTCGCGAAAGATCGTGGAAAACTATCGGTGTTCTTGTAGTGTTGGCTTGAAGCGCGTCGGAACACAACTGAAGCGGTAGGACCACCCAGTCGGTCAGACCGTGGGCCCCTCTGCCCCGTTTTCGTGTACACTCTCGTCCCTATAACGCTCAGGTACTCCCACTACCATGTCCAAGAGCCCGTTCCTTGCGTTATAGCACTGATTGAGGTGGACTATAGGTTGCGCGCGCCGGCTCACCGGGTTCCCTCGGCTCTCTTGCCGCCGAACTCTCTTCGCCGCTGCTGCTGCTGCTGCTGCTCCTGCCGTTGCTGCTGTTGCTGCCACGCCACACGAGCAAACCAGCCAGCCAGCCAGCAAGCTCAGAGGCTTGGCGAAGCAACTGAGAGAGTGAGAACGACACAGAGAGAGAGAGAGAACGAAAGAGAGAGAACGAAAGAGAGAAAGAGAGAGACAGAGACCACGACCAACCGCTCCTGCTCAATGCTGCCTCAATGTCTTACTCCGGGGATGGAAGATTGCTTTCGTGATGCTGCCTGCATGCTTGCTTATATACATAGATATAGATATATAAATCTATAGAAATGTATAGATATATATATATATATATGTACACACACAACGATGGATACGAAGGAAGGAAGGAAGAGGAGGAAGCGAGGAGGATTGGTCGAATGGTGGAATGAGCCGAACGACGAGAAAAAAAACGACCGACGCGAAGACGAGAGTCGCGGATATGAAGAGGGCGGGGGGGGGGCTTCGAAGGGTAGAAAGAAAGATGACGCGAGAGAGAGAGAGAGAGAGAGGGAAAAGAGACGATGCATCTTGCGCGCACGCAAGAGCAAACTTTTGCTGATAGATCCCGTGACGAAACGCGAAGTGAATCGATCTTGTGACTAACCGTGTAGAGGGTGCTGCGAGGGTGAATAGGGGGAGGAGGAGGAGGAGGAGGGGGGAAGGGGAGGGATAGGTACGAAGGTAATAGACGTAATGAGTAAGTGCATGTTGCGCATCGTGCACGTGGACAGTTCGATCTTAATGACGACAACAATAAACACAATAATTAATCATAATTAATTATTACGATAATAATGATAATAATAATGCTAATAAGGGTTTTTTTTTCTTCAAAATTTACTAAAATCGGATCGAGTGGTGATTAAATTTCACTCGTGAGAGTATTAAGAAAAGAAATATGTAATGGGAGAGATCGACCAAGTCTTCGAATTTTCGGGGTTTTTTTTCTCACGACAGGAGAAAAAAATAAAATCGCGAGATAAAAAAACAACAATAATATGGAAACATTTTTAGCTCGAGGTCTCGATGATCTCTCGAGGAAAACAATGGTGCGGCCCTGGTGAAAGAGAGAGGCCACACACGCATCACCCACGCGGAGAGGTCAGTGCAAAAACTCTCCCGAGCGCGCACGCTCCACCAAGCCCACATGTATTTGTTATACGTGTAGATATATTTATATATATATATATATATATACCAAGAGTATTGTACACGAGAGTACGAAAGCCTCGTGTGTATGTGAGAATACGAAACGCGAAACACTTTTATACGCGTGACAGGATAATTCCAACTCGTCGTCGTGGTCCAGCTCACTTTCTCGGACTCTCTCGCGAGCCTTCGCTCGTTGTTCAAATGTGTTTTATGAGTGTTGGCGCTCGCGTGTTTCACATTACGTACATATATATATATATATATATATATGTACATGTATATATGTATATTTATATATATAGAACGAAGGAGAAAGAGGCATGAGAAAAAGGGCGCGAATCTCATATACGCTTATCACGCACGCGCGAAACCAAGAGCCTCTCTACCGGTATCCCATGATCGATGGGACTTTTGGCTTAACCCCGCTGAGAGCGTGAGGTCGTGGCCCGGAGAGAAATGTCGAACTGCTCGCTCGAATCTTCGTATTCTATAAAAACTATATGGGTATGTGTGTAATTTTTCTTTTTATTTATTTTTTTTATTAATTTTGTTTTACCTTGTATTTTCTCACTTATATCTCCCTATATTCTCTCTCTCTCTCTCTCTCTCGGCCTTTACCTCCTGGTTCGTCGTTTCGCGTCCTCCGTCTTCTTTTCTCTCGTGGCGAGTCGCGTCCTTCGCGAGAACTTGACGCATCTCGCGATACGCCGAGGGCCGCGAAACGGAATAAGACCGAGGGACAAAAAATAAATAAAATTTTATATATATATATGTATATAATTTTTGTGTATATATAGGTGCACGTATATAAATGTCGCGAGCTTATTCCGAGCTCCCAGGACCGGTGGATCCTGGCGAAGATAATACATCACGGTATCAACGAGTGTACGAATAAAATATGTATATAAACATGCATTTTTTTTTTTATTTTTATTTTTATTTATTTTTTTTTCAAAAATACAAGATTTATCGAAATATACAAAGTTACGAATATATTTTAAGCATGATTTAATAACGTGCGAAAAAAGCCCGGTTTTTTTTCTTACGTCAAATGATTTATCGATTTCGCGTAGTAAAAAAATCCCTTTTTATTAAACAACAACAAAAAAATATATATATATAAATAAAAAATAAAAATTGCAAAAGCCCGATAATTAATTATGAACATTTTTTTTCGATCTCTTGTCGAAATAAATGGCTCGAGCGCGAATAACGCGATACGCTTTGGCACGAATCGGTGAGTCGGTGGTTGGGCGTGAGGATGAGGGAGGATTCAGAAAAGAGTCAGTGAGACAAAGAGAGAGAGAGAGAGAGAGAGAGAAAGAGAGAGAGTGGGGATTGGTGAAGGAGGGGTGCGAGAGCTTGAAGGCACCGTGTGTGCATATACACCGGCGCTGGACCCTAATAATATGTGGATGGAAAGATCGTGATGGGATCGAAGGGATTATTATGCCATGGTGGGGCGCGAGCGAGACAGAATTCTGCGCGCGCGCGCGCGCGAGAAAGAAAGAGAGAAAGAGCGAGTGAGTGAGAGAGGGGACGAACCACGTAAGGGAATTAAAAAAACAAAACAAAAAAACGAAGGAAGAAAAAGAAACAAAAAAAAGGATTATATGGATGGAAGGGGAGCGAGAACCGTGGTCGAGTGAGAGATTTGAGAGTAAAAGAAGGAGATAGGCGGGTACGTAGGCCCCAGAGAGGATAATTGAGTTATTACTTCAATTGTAGACCACCTTGGTGGCTCCGGAACGACCATAACAGGTTCTGAAAATTTCTCGTATATATACACACATACACACACACATACACACACATATATATACATATAGTAGCTACACGTGTATTATATGTACTACATACACACACATATACATATATATATATATGCATATAGATATGTATATAAATGTAAATATATATATACATATGTGAATGTATGTATGTACGTATGTATATGTTTGAATATATGGAAATAAGTATACCGCAAAAGTATCCTTGCGCATCACGTACATCCGACTAAGATTCCGCTTTACTCCTTAGCGATAAAGGATCCCCGGGATCTTTCTCCGAGCAGCGATATCTCAATCTCGAGATTACTGTACAGATCTCTCTCGATATGTATATATAAGTAGCGCTGCTGGTGCGCAGCCTCCCTCGTGCCATCCGACAAACGGAGTTCCGAGGCGTCTTTTTATTATTATTATTATTATTATTATTATTATTATTATTATATATGTTTGTGTGCTTGTGTGGTTGTTGATGTTTGTAGATAATTGTGATTGGTAATCGAGTCAATTAAAAATCATTGCGAGCCCATTTTAATACGGAGCAATGAGAACACGAGGCTTCGTGGATAAAATCGTCGATCGATCAATCGTCAATAATTCATAGCTCATCAGCGATGATTGGTAAAAAAAAAAGAAGGAATTAAAAGAATAAAAAAAGAAACGCTCGAGGCTCGATGATTTTTCGAGCCCTGGGACGAAATATTTTAATTGTTGTTTCTTTTTTTTTGTATTCTTGTAATGTCGTAACGGTTAAAGAAACGGTTCGATGCTCGAAGATATTTTGACGCTGAGTCGAATCGTTAATTACAATTGTCGTAATTTGAATTATTATTAATTTTATAATTATAATTTTGAGGGTGAATTTGTTTTTCATTGAGGAAATACGATTTTTTTTCTGCTTACGTGGTAACAATACGAGGATTACTTCACATTTTTAACGACTGAGAGTCAGAGAGTGAGAGAAAGAGACGAGAGTCGTTTTAGGGGTTCGAAGGCCTTCGGGTTCGAGAGACTCCGCGCGGGCATTGTTGAAACTTTCGTGTTTTCACCGATGCCTCGACAACTCAATCACGGTAAGTACGATCTTACGAGGACCACCTGTCTCACGATTTCGTCTTCTTTTACCTTCTTACACATACTAATACATACATACACCTATGTATATATCTATATATAGAAAGACCCTCACCACCGAATATTCTAAAAAAAAAAAAAAAAAATAGTAATAACATTGACCCAAAATTGGAAAAAAAAAAATATTTCTGTATAAATTTTTGTTTTTTTTAATGCAAGGATTCGATATCGTCGCGTCTCACTTTCACTTTTGTAGAACCTCTCTTCGCGTTCTTCTTCTCGAACGACGAGAGCGTTTTGCTTCTTTCTGTGCGGAGAGAACGAGAGCGAGCGAGCGAGCGAGAGAGAGAGAGAGAGAGAGAGAGAGAGAGAGAGAGAGAGAGCGAGAGAGAGAGCGAGAGAGAGAGAGAGAGAGAGAGAGAGAGAGAGAGAATTGGAGTCTCGGACGTTGCGCCGGAGAAGCGCAACAGCCGATACACGCCTTCACCCCTCTCGCTTCTTCACCCCCGTACTGCCACCCACTCTAAACTGGTTACCGTAACGTAATGCCACGACGAACCCGATCAGCTTCGCGAGCCGTAAAACGCGCTTCGCTATATACGTTTATATATATATAATATATATATATATATATATGTTCCTATGTGCATATCCCCCTCCCCTTCTCCCTACTCGGCTCACTCTTTTGTCCGACGAATTTTCGAGTGGCGATTCCCACGTTTCGCCCACGCGAGGCAACTGTTTTTTTTCTCCTCCAATCTCGAAACCCTCGCCAATTCTTCGGCAGGGAATTTATCATAAACCTTTTGATCCGATTTTTATTGCAAAGAAAAAGAAAAAATTGTAATTTTTCTGGTGCGGAGGGGGGATCGTTAATTAAAATTTCTCGTTAACCGATTTAATTGTTGTTTCAATTGAAATTGCACGAAGAGGAATTGTATCGTTCTGAACAATTATTATTTCTGTTTTTTGAGACAACATTAGCCGTATTTTCTAGTTTAATTAAAATATTCTCGTTAATCGATTTGATCGTTATTTGAATTAAAATTGCACCAAGAGAAATTGTATCGTTTTGAACAATTTTTATTTTTTTATATTTTTTCTGTTTTTTTTTTTTTTACACAAAATTCGCCGTATTTTCTATTTTTCTCGCGTGTTTAAGAAATCACGACGGGAAAAACGGTACTCGGGAGCATAAATTCGCGCAATGGAACTTTGTAATTAACGCGTTCGCGGGGGGTGACGCCGAGAAATCCGAATTATCCTCGTCCGATTATTATTATTATTATTATTATTATTTTTCTTTCGTTCCTTTATTCTCCGTTACAATTGGATAACTCAACTCGGTAAGACTTCGCTACATTTTTCTCTCTTTCTCTCGAAGGGCAGAGGAGGCGAGGGAGGAGAAAAGAATGGAATTGTTGCGTAGCGTTCCGGGAACTAAATTTCACGCCTTCCCCGAACCCACCCCCTCGCGCCATTGCCGAGCACTTCACGCTTCGCCGTCACGCTCAGCTCGCTGCCCAATCCTTTATGCAATACGCGAGTTTCTCTCGGTTCGTTGCGACCCTCGGATTTATACGAAAAATGGAAAAAAAATTCCACCCCCTCTACTCCAAGTTCAAGCAATCGCGAAGAAAAAATTTCCTTATAAAACAAATCGAGTTGATTGATCGATTAATGATTTTGTTTCAATGAAAATAATTTTAGAACTAACGATAAATAAATAAATAAATAAATAATAACTTTTATAATATTAAATCGTCGATTTTTATTAACAAAAAAACAATTTAATTAAAACCATCGATCATTAATCGATAAATTTCGATGCTAAAAAACAGGACGATACAAAAAAAAAGAAAAAATAATCGAAAAAAAAAATATAATAATCTTAATTTTTTATCGAATTTTTTTTCAGTTGGACATACGCGACGTAACGTTTCCCCGAAGCCAACGGGATACGAGCCGGTAGTATTCCCTATATATATATATATATATATGTTATTATACGAAAGAAATGACAGGAGGGGAATTTTTGTTAAAGCGCTTAACCCAGGGGGGATAATAAGATCGGCTTGGGGGAGAAGAGCTCGAACGGCGTGCGCGCGCAGCAGCCTTCCAAGTTTCGTGAACGCACCTCGGGCGGATCTTCGTCCTCCCTCTTTTCTCTCTCTCTCTCTCTCTCTCTCTCTCTCCACCCTTCACCGTTCAAAGCTGCGAACATCGGAGCGAGTTGTCCTGATATAGACCGGTCGCATGTATCTCGTCCTCCCCGAAGCAACACCACGCGCGCATGCGCTCCTCCTCGACTCGTCGCGAGCGACTCCTGTCTTCTAATCCGCGAAAACCTACGAGCGACGCAAATTGCGGGACGAGAAGACGCTCGCAACAGCGGTGAAGATGATAATCTCTCGCGGGACGTTTCGAGGGTGAAAAGAAGATAAAAAAAAAGAAAGAAAAAACAAATTGAAGAAAAAAGAACCAAAAGAAAAAACATAAAAAATGAGAATAACAAAAAATACGGGTTTAAAGTCGGGTTAATATTTAATCCGTGGTTCGCACGTCGCTCTTTTCTCCCTCTCGACTTTTATTAACGCATCGAAAATCGTCAAAAAATTGCATGAAAAAATGTTATTTCGAGGGCAAAAAAAAAACAAATTTTCAATATACGAAATTAATTTCAACGATTTGGAATTCGCGACAGGAACGTTTTGCGTCATGTGCGTCGAAGGATTAAATATAAGACGATTGAAGAATGAAGCTCGAGTAAAAAACGAAAAAAAAAAGAAAAAAAAAACTAAAACTACTCGAGCAACGTGAAAAAGATGCGATGAAATTTGAGAAAGAGAGTCGTAACCGCGACCACCGAGCGGTTACCTCCGAGCCAACTCCCCGAGAGGACTCCATTGTCTTTATTTCGTGTTCGCGAGAAGCCACTCACGGCATATTTCGGAGCTTTTTTTGCGGCGTGCATTTTGTATACGTGTGTATGTGTCTGTCTGCCTGCGTGTGTGTGTATTATATGGTAGCGAATACGAGAGTCTTCTCGCTTTTTCGCACACGCGCGAAACGTGGTGCGTACACGGGCTGTAACCGCTTATAACATAAATGGCAGCGAGCGTGGTCCTTGAGTGAGACAACTGTACGAGTGATCCGCGAACGCGAACAAAAAAAAAGTCGCCGAAACAAGCGAGCTAAGATTTGTCCGACAAAATTCTCAAATTCTCAAATTTTTCCCTTAAAAAAGTCATAAAAAAAAAAAAACTTTCTTCATCGACATATTTTTCATCCCTGTAGATCTCGTTCGCCATGTAAGCATTTTTTTTGTATCGAATTAAAAAAAATAAATAAAATACAATTTTCGGTTGAATAAAATAAATAATAAAAATAAAAACAAAGCGAAAATCGTGCCGGTCGTATATATTCGCGTGTAGTCGAGAGCACGGTTGAGAATTGGTCGTGCATCGAGGTATAAGGGGAGGCCCTAGTAAGTTACACCTTTCTGCCCTTATCTGTGAAGATCGCCCGGATACTCGCGTACTCGGATAGCGGACCGTCCTATCTCTCTCTCTCTCTCTCTCTCTCTCTCTCTCTCTCTCTCTCTCTATAAATATATATATATATATATATATATATATATATATATATATATATATATATATATATATATATATATATTTGTATGTATATATGTATATCTATATGTATGTATAAGACCACAGTCTACGTCTTCACGTTTCTCCCGCTCTCCCTCTCGCATAACTTTACTACCGGTTTCTCTCTGACTCTCGCGCGCGCGCGCTCTGCAGCCACTAAACTTTCGGATAACGCACAACACCGCCTCCCACGCCCCTTGGACCCCTTTTCCGCCACCCCCTCGCGATCTCGCTCCTGTAAGCCTCTTGTGGCATAAATATATATATATATATATTTATTTTTATCATATAGGTGTATAACTATAGTTTGATATTGGGACGACCGGATCTCGTGGTATAAAACCCGTAAGACGACCAGCCTCGAGACCTAAACGAATTCGGTTAACTTCGTCGTTCCTCCCGGATAAACAGTGTCCCAATAAAGTTTCTTCGCCCCGGAATAATCGTACATGTATACGGAAAGGGAGAGAGAGAGAGAGAGAGAACGATAAAGTCGATACGACATAAAAGTTTCTCAATGTTTAACCCGTAAATATATTTCTCATAAATTGTTTACTAAATCCATGATACGGAGTTTTATTTATTATTCATTCGAACGGGGCAATAATTATGTTTATCGATCGTTTTTCTCACGACTTTGTATGTGAAAGAAAAAAGAAAAGAAAGAGCAAAAAAACAAAATTATAACGATCAAGGGGTATATTAAGTAGTCGACGTTTCGTTCGCTCCGAGAGAAGTTCCCCAAATATCTCGACGAGAGCCTCGTTTCATCTTCTCGCACGCGGTGGTAAAACGTTAAATCACGAGTTTCATCGCGCACACGCGAGGCGAGCGAGAGAGAAACAAAGAGAGAAAGAAAGAGAAAAGAGAGAGAGAGAGAGAGAGAGAGAGAGAGAGAGGAGGTAAAATAGCCGTGTAGTTCCAGAGCGTCCCGCTTGGAGCGCTGCTCGCGCCTGCGCCCGAGCGCCCTCCCAGTGCGCGGCGAAGCGGCGCGCTACAACTCAACGCACCTCTCTCGACTCGCCCGTTTCAAACTAACGTACAAAAACTATTTGTATCTTGTATTTTTATTTTATATTTTTCCTATTGTTTTTATTTATTTATTTATTTATTTCAAAACTTCTCCGCTCCTCTGCACACCTCGTCGCTATCTTTCTCTCTCGGTCTACCTTTTCGGTGTTCGAACTTGGGTCAGTCGGGTATTTGCATCGACGCGCGTTTACACAGAAGCTGTGACGGCTTATTAGCCCTCTCTTGCTCGCCGAGGGAAGCGCAGCAGCTGCGTGCCGGTAATGAGGCCCAATCTCCAGTTCATGCATAATACTCGCCTGGTTTCGACCAAACCAACGTATATATACATATATTCTTACTTTTTTTGTTGCTATATACATATATATAACAACAAAAAAAGTCTTCCTCGCCATCTCCTTTTCCCTCGTATTCCGGGCTTTTACTTGACTCTCCCGCCGCCAAAACAGACGCCCCAAGTGTATTAGAAATGCACACGATAGCCGTCGTTATACTTCACTCTGAGATTCTTCTCGATGCTTATATATAGGTATATAAATATCAAGAACAATATATATATATATATATATATATATATATATGTTGCATGACAACGAACGCAACGACGAACGCCCCGAGCGTTTTCCCTTTTGCACCCCCTTGGCCCAACTCGACCGACGCACAACGCCGTTCGTTTCACCACCACCACCACCACCACCACCACCACCACCACCGTCGGCCGGCCCGCCAGACACGCAAAGATAACTGCTTCATCCTGTTTAACCTCGGCGTGTCTCAGACATATACAGATATACAAGTTACACGAGAACGTAAGTGTCCCACGTACACGACTCGTCGAACGTTTATCCGTATCACATTTAGGTATATATAGAATTCACGATGTAATACAACACGCGCGACTACTTCGCTCGAGTACTTTTGTACCGATAACCGTATACGCCCGATACTTTTCGTATAAAAGCTGTAATAAGCTGCCCGAGTGTAACAGCCGGAAGGCGCATGCGCAAGAGATAAATACGAAAGGTAGGTATAATATTGACACATCGGGAGAAAATATTTGATCTAACAACGGAATTTGTCTCGTTGGCCTCAAAAATACTTGAATTTTCCTTTTTTTTAAAAATGATTATATATAACAATTTTGAAAAAGTGAACCAAAAAATTCAATTTTTTCATTTTGTAACCGATACATCGCAAAGAAGGAAATACGACGATATTATATATTCCTGTTGAATGGAAAAATTACATTTTTCGTAAATATTATTATAATAAATAATTTTTGAATTTTTTCTTTTTCGATTTACTCCTACGTTGGTTCGGTCTCTAGGAACTTCCATGCTCGAATTACGCTCGCTACAAAGCGTAAAATCGCTCGAACGATCGATTTATAAATTCTAGAAATTTCGGCTTTTTTTCGTTTGTTTTTCTTGTTTTTATTTTTTATTATCGAGAGCTGTATCCGAGCTACGAAAGAAAATGAATTAAGTTGTTCGACGATAGCGTGAACGAGAGCTCTCGCGGTGAGAGCACGCGCAGCACACAAAACTCGTGTTCGTCTCGCGGTTGGATCAAGGTACGCACACACATACACACACACACACCCACACATATATATATATATATATATATATATATGTGTGTGTGGTGTGTCGGAACAGCCACAAGCGCGAGAGCAATATGGCACAGCATCATCTGAAGCAACATGGCGAGCGAGCGAGCAAGAGAGAGAGAGAGACAGTCTTCACCGGCGTCTCTGCTGCGAGCTGCCAGGACGATATACATATATATAGATATATATATGCACACACATACACACATATATATATATATAGTCGTATAGCATGGCAAGTTGTATTACATTGGCTTTTTATGGCGAGGCCCCTCATAAAGTCGTAGCACACCAGCGTGTGTTCGGCATCCTTGGCATGCGTGAATATCTCGCCTCCTATATGCGCTCTCTTGGCTCTCCGTGTAGTGCCCGAACGCGAGAGACAACGGACCATAATCCAGCCTTTCTTCATTCCTTTGCTCATATCTCACTACACATTTTCCTACGTTTGTATCGCGCGACTTTGGCCATTTCTGTTCTTATTGTTAGTTTGAACAGTTTGGAAGAAAAAACAAAAAATGGTACCACGTTGTTTTTGGCCATTTTGACCATTGGTCGATTAGAGAAGCTAGTCGTTTTAACGGACCATTTTTTTGTCAAGGTTTCATGGTTGTGCGGGTTTTTGTCCAAAGTGGCCATTTTTTCTTGTACCAACGAATATTGGCCATTTTCGTTACCATTTTTGAAATAGTGTTAATAAGAGGGTCCATCGGGTATTCTTCTTATTTCTATTCAACGAGGGTGCCATTTTTTTTGTACAGTATCTAAAATCGTGTCAATTATCGTGACGAGACGCGCGGTACCATTTTTCGCACAAAACGAGGAGAACAAGATTTTTCCCAGACGGCAAAAAAAAGTCGATAATCCTCCTTGAAGGAGATGCACGAGAAAAGAATTCTCTTGATGAGTATATATAGTTAGCCGAGAAATTCTTCCGCGGATTAAGAAAAATAGAGAAAGAGAAGGGACACGAACGAACGAACGAGAGAGAGAGAGAGAGAGAGAATAAGAATCAGAGGAGGAACGTAATCGCGGCGAGGCACACGGTACGAAAGTAAAGAGAAATAAAGATGGCAGACGAACGAGTCGGGAGTGTGGAGTCATGTGTGTCCTGTGCGTATATGTACGTATGTGTATGCATGTATGTATGTATGTATGTATATATGTGTGTGTGTGTGGGAGACGAGAGGAGAGGACGAAGGAGCGAAGAAGAGAAAGAAACTCGTTCGGTCCTCTCGGGGTCCGGTGGGACCTCGACGCACGCGCTGACGCGACAACCTCATTTGTGCCCGACGTCTTCTATAGAGAGAAAGAGAGAGATATAAAGAGAAAAAGATATATATATATATATGGAAAGAGAGTGAGAGAGAGAGAGAGAGTGAGAGAGAAAGGAGAGAAAGAGGCCGAGAGAAATTCCATCGGTCTTCACGGACATAAGATGGAGAAAGAGAGAAAGAGAGAGAGAGAAGAAAGACAGAAAGAAGGAGAGAGAGAGAGAGAGAGAGAGAGCGATAAGGATAGAAGTGGAAGAGGAAAAAGGGTAACTAGTATACGAGCGAACGACCGACAGGGGGAGTCGTGACCAAGAAGGACGGAAAGTGAGAAAGCACGTGAGTGCGAGAGAATGCGAATCGAGAAAACGTACATGGGTAGTGAAAGAGAAAGAAAGAAAGAGAAAGAAAGAGAGAGAAAGAGAGAGAGAGAGAAAGATTGTGAAAGACGGAGGACCGATGGACGGTCCAATCAAGAGGGTTGGGTACAGCGCTGACGTGATTACAGCCAGCGCGCGTGACCGGAGTTTGCTCGTTCGTTTGCTCCTGCAGTCGCGCGAGCTTTTCTCGTATCCACTATATATGCTGTTTATGTGTGTAAATATATATATATAGAGCGCATACGAGAAATCTATATAAACCTACCCCCGCTCAACTCACTCGCTCACTTTATCGTAAAATCTTAAAATTTACTACCGACCGAAGAAACGACTTTTCATTCCCAAAAAGAAACGACGACAATACAATTCGAAGTAAAAATTGACGTTCACACGATTTTCGTATACGAAAGTCAAAAATGATTATAATTATTATTATTATTATTAATGCCATTGTTATTCCCCCGATATACGTATAAATAAAAGTTCGCTAATGAGGCGAATCAAAATGTAAGAGACGTAATAAAAAAATAATAAAAAAAAACGAAACAAGAACATGAAAGAAATATTTTTCGTACGATAAACAAAAAAAAAGCAACACGATGTTTTATGTGAGTTTTTCACGTTCTTTTTAATTTCGCTTTTATGACGAATAATCATGTCGTCGTAAAAATCAGACATCCATGGGAGAATGAAAGAAAAAAATAAAAAGAAAAAAAAAAGGAAGCACCCTATAAACGAGATGTGTGTATGATGTCCAGGGGAGGAGGGGAAGCTTGGTAGGGGGTGGGGGATGGTGCAGAAGAAAAGAGGTTAACAACGCTTCTGGAATTGGGATCGCGCGTCTCGTGTTCGTCGGGCGCTGACGGCCAACGGCAACAACCAATCAGGCGCCAATCGTCCCGGATGCTACCGACTTGACGTGGGTCTCTCTCTCTCTCTCTCTCTCTCTCTCTCTCTCTCTCTTTCTTCACGTCCTTTTCTCTTATCGTCACTCTCTTTCTCTCTTCCCAGACTCCCTCTTTTACTCTTCGGCCCTTATGTATCATCTCTCTTTCTCTCTTGGCAGAGACTTGGCAACGCCGATTGCATCGCGTGTACTCGAGTCGAGTGGTGCGCAAAAACAAAAAATCAAAGACCAGAAACGCAAGAAAAAAAAAAAATACACGCGAGGGAAGAAACGAGCACGCGTGTATGGCAAAAGAGATAAAGCGGGAGACGGAGAACGAGCGAGAAAGCAACGACGAGAGAGTAACGAGAAGATTGTGAAGAAAATTGATCTTTCAGATTGGAAAATGAAATTACTAAGCAAAAAAAAAATATTGATAATTAATAATAAAAAAGAAACAAAAGAAAAAATAAAAAATTGTAAAAAAAACGATCGATAATAAGAAAACGTGTAAAAGTGTAATTTGAATTAAAAAAAAAACGAGGCGTTAATGGAGAAACGAGAATCAACGAAGTTGTATCGATCGACGCAAATCGATGATTAACGCGTGCGAGGCCAGAAATCAATGAGAACAAAAAAAGAACTCGCGGCCTCGGCGAAAGCGAGCGACGAGACGTAAAACAAAAACATAAACAAAAATGAAAACATTTTCGTTACAGTCCATAAAATGTTGAGGGGGCGAAAATAAAAGAATTAACAAAAAAAAAAAAAAAAAGAAGAAAAACGCTCGTATCGAAATAGTCGGAGTTCAGCAGGCCAGAACTAAATCATCGTGGTGAATGATCCCTGACGCTTATATTCGCGTCTCTCGTGTACGCTAGACAGCCTCCGCCTCGCTCGCGCGGGATTCGAAAAACCAAGAGGTTCGAGAGAGAGAGAGAGAGAGAGAGAGAGAGAGAGAGAGAGAGAGAGAGAGAGAGAGAGAGAGAGAAGAGATAGAAAGATCGTAAACGATGTCATAATCGTTATATCGCTTCCAGGGATTCTCAACTGAAGAACTTCGTTTCCCACGATCGATTTAACGCTCATCGATTTTTCATTTCTCAATTATCGACGCGATATCCTCTAGTAGAGAAATCTTGGCTCGACGAGAACAAGGCGATAAACGATACATCGTATCGAAAACATCGATGAGACCAGGATTCTCATCAATGAATTGTATCGCTAAAAAAAAAAACTTTATAAAACAAATCATTGAAATTTGGAAAACTAAGAAATTGTTCACAATTGTTAACAAATAAAACGATTAATGTAATTTAATGATAATTATAAATAGTAATAAAGTCAATATTTATTGTAAACAAAATTAACGATAAATCTCGCATTTTATTATAATTTCAGAATTTTTGATTATAAATAACAATAATTACCAAAAAAAAACAATTATTCGTTAATCAATGATAATAATTACCAGATTGACATCGACGATACATTTACAACGTGGAACAAGAGCCAGAGAGAAAACAACAACAACAAAACACGAAGGAAAATGATTTTGATCAAAGTCAAGTGAAACGACGAGAGTGAGGAGAATCGATATTTATTATAGACCCGGCCCTGGGACGTTCCGGAGCGAGCTCGGCGATCAAAAACTGCTGTTGCGAGCTTCTCTCCGGGAACTCCCCGACGCAGCACGGGGATGCGCTGTGTGAGAGAAAGAGACAGAGAGAAAGAACGAGAGAGAGAGAGAGAGAGAGAAAGAAAGAGAGAGAGAGAGAGAAAGAGAGAGAGAGAAAGAAAAAGGGACGAGAAGAGAAACGAGAAGAAGCGAAGAGACGAAGAACGAAGAAGAAGGAGAGAGGCCACGGAGGGCTCTCTCGGGCTCTTCGCGAGATACCCGCGGGACCACATGCGCGATGATCTATGGCTCTATCGCGTTCGGCCTCTCTCCGATCACCATCATCCTTACTACCTCATTGTATTCACCCTCTCGCTCTTTCCCTCTTATATACACACACACACACACACTCACGTGTATTATTCGTTTACGTCTGTGTTTGCGCGTGTGCGTGCACATATTTTCTTTCTTCTTTTCGACGCAGGTGCGCGAGTTTCAACCCCCGCCGCCACTCGCCCCTCTCGCCCCTTCGTATATTATTATACAGGCACTACGAATATACATAACGTATATCCGGTGATCCTAATTTTTGTTTTTTTCTTCTTCTTTCTTTCAAATAGCGAATATACAATTTTGTTGATGAAAACAAAAATTATTTTTTAATAAAAGAAAATTTCAATGTTGGAAAACGAGACTCGTTGTTATTGGTTTTTTTTTTCTTCGAGTTTGATCAAATCGGTCGTTTAATTAGGCGGGCAATTTATAATCGCCACGGGGGAAAAGGAACATTTGGGAAAATATGTTTTTGAAAATTAATGAAAAATCGTGGGACGAGTATTTTTGGAAAATTGATCGAGAGATCATTTTGTGATTCGAACTTGGATGGAAATCGACGACGGCGTTGATGTAAACTTATTTTACGATGTTTTTCTTTTTTTCTTTTCACTGCGAAATATCGAAGGAGTGGCCGGTAGTTAGCAGGGACATTATAAATTTGGATGCCGGTGTACCCTGTAATTACATTCGATAGTATGGGCGTTCCTCGTACTCCCCCCACCCCCCTCCCTCCCTCTCTTCGACCACTACGTCGACCTACCACTTTCTACATGTGCTATATACAGCACGGCTGAATTCACTGTACGAGTTAGCTTCGTAATGCGCAATCGCAATGAAAAACAAAATTGGTATTGCGACAGAAAAAATGGAATTAAAAAAAAAATAGCGAAATTATTTTTCCATATTTTTCGATCTTAAACGTAACGCGACTATTTTTTTGTTTAAATATTAAAACAAAAAATATACGTTTCTCGTAACGTCAAGTTACTCACGATTTCGTGGATCTACTCGTCGACCAGTCGACGTCGACGAATTATTCTCATTTGAAAAACTTACCTGAAACAGAAAAAAAATCAATCAATTTCAATTAAATTCTACGACAATGAAAAAATCATTAAAAATGGATTTAAATCTAGAAAAAATCGAGTGATCGATCAAAACACATAAACACAAAACAAAATTGAATAAAAAGCAATTACAATAATATTTATTTTTCGATAAAAAACAAAAAATTAAACAAATCTCGATGAACGATAAAATTATTTTTCTCGAGTTCTTGTTACGTACGAAAAAAAATTAATAAAAATAATATATCGTAAGGTGAAATGAGGAACGTTATATATATATTAAAAAATTCGATGAATTGGGACAAAACTCGATCCAAACAGAGAGAGAGAGAGAGAGAGAGAGAGAGAGAGAGAGAGACTACCTTGCGCGCGCGCGAGAGGAGTGCAAGGCGCTCAGAGGCCCCCGGCACGCATCAAGACATTCGAGACTCCTCGGACAGGGCAAGCAAGATCGACTACAGCTCAATCGGTCTTCGTCTCGTCGGGGTCCTCTCCTCGGCCTACACATACGCGCTATACACATCGTCCACCTCTTCATTCCGTATACTCGTTCTTCCTCTTCCCGTGTCCTCCTTATACGTACGTTTCCCCCTCCCTGCCCCTGCCTTCTCCCCCCCCCCCCCTCTCTGACGTCGCGAGCCTCTTGTCTTCTGGCTATTCAATCCTTTTCTCATCTCTCTCTCTCTCTCTGTCTTTCGCATCGTTCGCCTTTTTCCCACACCATTTGGCGCGCACCTCGAACTTCGTCTCTCGGCTTTGTTTATATCTGGCGACTCGAGCGCCCTCTGTCTCTTTCTACGTGAATTTATCTTTATTTTTGTTTTTTTTTTGTTTTGTTTTTCTCTGTCGCTCTCTCTCTCTCTCTCTCGCTCTCTTCCACATTTGTGGGCTCGAGTCGCGAAGCTTCTCGGACCTTTTATCGCCGGATCTCGATTTCAAACGCAAGAGAGAGAGAGAGATGGAGAGAGAGAGAGAGAGAGAGAGAGAGAGAGAAAGGTAAACTGCAACGGCGTTGCTCTCTTCAGTGCGACGGTGGCGGCGTCACAAGGCCTTTACTCGAAGCTGCTTCACATGGCGTGCCCTAATGACGTCTCGAAGTGAAGACGGAACCTCGCGCTCTTTCTCTCTCTCTCTCTCTCTCTCTCTCTCTCTCTCTCTCTCTCTGTTTCTCAACCACGTTGCTCCATGTATAAAGCACGAACGAGAGAAGAGAGTCGACGTCTAACGAGTGAGGAGAGAGAAAGAGAGAGAGAAATCTCTTTCAACGTTCCAATGCTAATCCCCGGGAGTCCAGAAGATCGTACGAATGCTTTGCTTTTTATTTTGTTTATTTTTATTACCGTTGATATTCTTCGCAATTCGAAGGAGAGAGAAAGAGAGAGAGAGAGAGATAAAAAATGCTTCTCGCCATAGGAACGTCCGAGGCTTCCGCTCGTCCATTTTCAAAGTGCGTACACAAGGGGTAAAGGGAGGCGGCGAAAGAGTGTTGCGCTATGCGTTACTGATGATCTTGTAGACCCGAGGGGGTTGGCAGTCGGACGACCGAACGCGTAGTGACGACTAACGAAGGGAATGAGATTCTTTTTCTTTTTCTTTTTTTTTCTTTTTTCAAATCCTTTTAAAGACTGAATTGTTTATTTTGAAGAATTTTGTCCTTGATAAAAAAGAAAGTTATAACAATGTTCGTTTCATTTAGTGCATTAATTATTTTTTGTTTTCGATTGCTCACCGGAAGTGTGCGAAAAATATTCGTTTTAATTGTCAAAAAATAATAAAAAAAATTGTAAAAATTATAAAAATTCGTCGTACGATGAAATTTTACGTCGTCGAAGATCAGTGAAAATAGAGTCGTTTTCCACTGTCGGATATTTTCGTCGGTGCCCCGAAAAAAATCATCATCGCGGCTACCGCAATTTTTTTTGACCCCCCCCCCCCCCCCCCTGTTTGCCTTTTCTCCGGCTCGACGAGTCAAATCTCTTTCCGCTTCGCGCTTCGCCTTGAAGATCGAGGCGAGTTACGTGCCGCACGAAAGAGAGGCGGCAACGAGAAGACAAAGAAAAACAAAACAACAAATTACGAAAAAAAAAAAGAAAAAACGAAGTAAACCGAAACAAAGCAAAAAAAATAAAAATGCTCGCGAAGAAAAATAATGGCGAAAGAGTCCCGCGAACTTTTAGAGCTGTATGATTGGCGCGGTGAGGATAAAAAAGACGTTGACTCCGTGGAGTCCTGCTTGGTCTCGAAAGGTTTGCGAGAGGATGAAGCAAGCCCGGTGGAAGGAACCACCTGAGAGAAAGAAACGAAGTGAGACAGAACGAGAGAAAGAGAGAAAAAGAAAAAGAGAAAGAGAGAGAGAAAGAGAGAAAGAGAAGGAGAAAGAAAGTGAGAGAGAGCGAAAGAGAGAGAGAGAGAGAGAGAGAGAGAGAGAGAGAGAGAGAGAGAGAGAGAAAATCATGGCTGCCGCCTCGTCCCTCGCACGCAGACCACTCTGCCACGCTAGCTAAAAAAACCTAATTAGATGTCACAATTATAGCCAGCGGTGGTCAACCCGGGCCCAACGTCGATCATCGACGATAAAAGAAGAGAAAAAAAGCACACGAAACAAAGCACAAAAATCACGATATAGAAACAACGAGTTACAAACCCGAAAACAAACAAAAAAAAAAACGATCAACCAAGAACACAAAAAAAATCATCTCCGACGAAGAAGCGTTCGAGACGAGATTAGCGATCGAGTCCTGGACATAACCGATTTCAAGGTCGGCATTTATAATTAATTACATGCCGCACGTGATCGATATTATCTCGTACCGGTAGTATTATCGACGCGTATATATACTTTAACGAAAGAAAAATAATCGTGCGAGAAAAATCGAGAATAGAGGAGGATGAAAATGTGAGGGAGAATGACAAGAGGATGGAAGGGGGGCTCGAGGCGAAGGTAGAGAGGGGGTAGTGATTAATAATCGCCCGGTGACTCTCGAAAAAATAACTCGTTCGAAGACAAAAAAAAATATACACACACACACTTACACATCTCTCTTCATAGTTCGTCCCTATTTACTCGTCGGAGATTATCTGGAGAAAACCCCTGGAGCGATAAAAAGTAAGAGAGAAAAAAAAACGACAAACAAAAATGAAAAATGAAAAAAAAAATCTTCGACTTCTCGAGATTTTTATCCGAGGTATAAAAATGCCCCTTCGATCGTTCGACGCGAGGCGAGGGTGGATCTCGTCGTATTTATTCTTTTGTAAAATATCCTCGGCACGATCGTCAACGTAAAAATTGTTCGTTCGACTCGTTACGTTGAATATTGTAAAAAATATTTACAGTTTTATAATCGATGGTGAATAACGAGGGGTGAACGACGATCGAGACTTAGCGTCGATTATTACTTCTGTATACGTGATTTCGACGTTACGCGCATGCGCGATATAACGAGTAAAATTAATGACGCGTTGATTGAATTCCGTTGAAATTCGTGCGATAAATTACATCTTAAGTGTTATTTTACGATTTCAACCAACCGGAATAAATGAATGAAAAAAAAGAAAAAAAATATATATATTTCTTGACTTCAGTAGACCGGAAAATAGTCGCTATATAATTACATATATATATATATATAAAAGAGATTCTATAAACGTGTATTAGCAATCGTCGAGCCACACCTGTCGCGCACACCTAACAGCGTGAAAATTCTCTTCCGACTAGTATATATATATATATAAAGCTTGTTCTCGCGAGAATGTATATATATATATATATATGAAGTATAGACATTATCGTAGAGTATATGGGGTGCGAATGAGGCTCGTGCCCTCGTGTGGATTCTAGTCTCTCTCTCGATTTTCTACGAGATCAACGCACACGCACACTCATAAATATATATATATAGGTATAGAATATGCGAAGAGGGAGTATTTCCCGTTCCTTCGTCTCTTCGGCAAGCACGAGCGTTAATGACGCAATGCCCTCGGGGTTGAACCCTGCGTTCCTCCCTGGTGTAAGACACAAAACCTATATATATATATATATATATATATATATATATATATATATATATATATATATATAGATAGATATATATGTTTGTGTGTGCGTGTATGTGTGTGTGTGTATATATATATGTATTGGGGCCCCACGCACCTGTTGCTTTCGAGACAGCGAGTCTGCGCTCTCGTCTGACCTCGAAAGGGCATTTTGTTTTCTATGATAAAAAAATAATATATATATATATTTAATTTTCTCGAATTGCAAATTTTAGTTCAATCGATGAACGATTTATAGAAAGGTTGATGAATTTTCACCGAGCTACGAATAAATAAATGATAATCGTTCGATTACGTACGAATCGAGGATAAAATCGATCGATCGATGAATAATCGATGACGAATCAATGACGAATTTATTTATTTGAATGATTTACATATATATATTTTTTTGTATTGTTTGTATTCAGTTACTTCGTTGTTATTTATATTCCTACGAGATTTGTAATTTAGCTCACCGCACTTGCGATAAAAAAAAAACGAAAAGATAAAAAGGAAAGATAAAACAAAAGCTTTTTTTTTGCAACGTAGGGCCCACGTGTATAAAGTATTACGCGGCCTTTTATATGTATAAAAGGCTGTCGCCTATACGGCGGCGGCTTTTGATCAACTCCGGCGTTCAATAATTCATCTGCAACTTGATCGCGCGTCGGTGCTCTCTCTCTCTCTCTCTCTCTCTCTCTCTCTCTCTCTCTCTCTCTCTCTCTCTCCTTCTCTTTCTCTCTCTCTCTCTCCTTCTCTCTCTCTCTCTCTCTCTCTCTCTCTCTCTCTCTCTCTCTCTCTCTCTCTCTCTCTCTCTCTCTTTCCCTCTCTCTCTCTCTTTCCCTCTCTCTCTCTCTCTCTCTCTCTCTCTCTCTCTTTCCCTCTCTTTCCCTCTAGCGCGCGCTCTCCTTTGTACCACTTTGAGCGTTTTGTTGAGTTCGGTCTCGGCTCTCTGTACACACACATGCGCAATGCACGTTGTGTATTATAGGCGCGTTTGTGGTAGAGGCGAGCGAGTTACATATTCGACGATCGCCTTATCGAGTCGTTTCAACGATCGACTTGTATTTAATTTAATCTTCAATATTTTCTCTTTCTTTTTTTTGCTTTTTTTTTATTTATCAAATTATCGATTTTTTCCGGAAGTTGTTTACCTTCGTTTAATATTGGCATTGGTTAAATTACACCGACGCGAATGTACGTATAAACATCATGTATAATTAAAATCGTTGGAAAGTTCGAGTTTCCAGCTGTTTATCGATTTCGTGCTCGGCTCGTTTAATTGATCGAAATCCACGACTTTCCACATCGCGTAATTCACTCGGCAAAATTGCATCGCGCGTGATTCGTGAACGGTGCGCGTCGTCTGTCGTGGAACGAGAAGAGACACGCGAGAAAAGATTTTGCGTTTCTGAATTTTTTTTTTTTTTTTTTTTTTTTACATTGAGAAGATAAGCGATTTTTTTTGCCTCGATCTCGATCGAAACGAACGAGAGAAAATGTTCATTGGGAATACGGGAGAGTTGTAATATTATATATATCGTAAAAGAGGCATGCGATGCGTGTGTGCGGCCCTGTGTGCCGAAGCTTCCCGTCGTGGACCGGTTCAAAAATACCTCGGATGCCCTCGCGCCACCGCGGGACAAGGGAACACGGCTATGTCGAGGGATAGAGAGCGAGAGAGAGCGAGAGAGCGAGAGAGAGAGAGAGAGAGAGAGAGAGAGAGAGAGAGAGAGAGAGAGAGAGAGAGAGAGAGAGAGAGAGAAAGAGATGGAAATAAAAAGAGAAAAATGAAGAGCGAGCGAGAAAGAGGGTAAAAGTCCGACAGGGAGAAGGGAGAAAAAGAGAGAGAGAGAGAGATCAAGGAAAGGTTGAAGAGAGACGGGGACACTCACGCGAGAACAAGAAGGGAAAACAAGGAGAGAGATTACTGTCGAAAAAAAGAAGCAGAGAGAGAGAGAGAACTAGAGAAAGAGAGGGAGGGAGTGAAGACAAAACGCGAAAGATTGAGAGAGACAAAACGATGAGAAAAAGATATATGACGTACGACAAGAAAGAAAGAGAAAGAGAGAGAGAGAGAGAGAGAGAGAGAGAGAGAGATGAGTGTCGTAGTATTGGTAATACGTTCATGACGTAAACACAAGTGTTGATGTTGGTGTTGGTGGTGGTCGAAACGTGTCTTTATTATACGCGAACGAAAACCCGAGCGAATCTTCCCCTCTTCTCTCTCTCTCTCTCTCTCTGTCTTTCTATCTTTCTTTCTCTCTCACACACACATATTAGCTAGCATATATATATATATGTTCACACAGTATACACGTTGTGTGCTATCCAAGTCCACAACTTTGAGCTAATGCGAGTCTAATCGTGTGGCAGGTTCTATTCTATGCGTTTCTCCCCCCCCCCCCCTCTCGCTCTCTCTCTCTCTCTCTCTCTCTCGCTCATTCTCGCCCACTCTGTCTCTCTCTCTCTCTCTCTCTCAAGCTCCACGAATTCGCCTTTAAATCATTTCAGCTGCTGGACTCGCCTCCTTCTCGTGATTGAGAGACTTCCCTCGGTATTTTCACCATTTCATCTTCTATTAATATATATATAGGCCTGTACATGTTAAACTGGCAAAATTTATTGGATGGCTCCGAGTCGTTACTTCGTCCCGAGTCAAACCGATTCAGAGGAAAATCCGTAGAACTGACAACATCGTTTTTTTAAATTCGCATACGAAGATTAAAGGGGGGGTCATTGAACTTTACAGAGACTTTCGATAATTATCGACGAATAATTCATCCAAATTGAATCATTAATTTTTCAATTTTCATTAACGATCGTTATTATTATTATTATTATTGTTATTCAAAGTCACCTTGTCCAATTAAATTTCGTTAATTCGATCATCCAGTCGCGACGATCAGCGAAAAACCATAATTTCACCGATACGCGATATTTATTAAATAGATATGACCGTTACGTAGGTTGGCTTATATATTTAATGGAGAATGTTGTATCGAGAAGATGAACGGTTAGGGGGATAAGCGTTGGTAGGTACGTGAGATTGGTAGGTAGTGGGTGCTAACGATAAGTATATTAAAGCTCGCACTCTTCTCTTTCATGTGTTTATATACACACACACTCTCTCATATATATATATATATATATATATATATATATATATATATATATATATATATATATATATATATATATATATATATTTATAATGCGTGCTCGCCACGAGCATTCTGATTAAATCGCCGCGCGGTTAGTTGGTTGGTCCGTATACGCGTATAACACGTACATATAACTATACGCACTATACTCTCGTTATAACTATATATATATATATATACATATACACAGAGCTATCCGACAATTTACAACGTGACAACGATATCCCTTGGACCAGGCGAAGTACGTCGCTCGCGGCGAGAAAATTTCTTCGCCGATCCAGCTTTGTTGCTTTTATTCACCTCTTTCACATTCTCTCGTACCCTCTTCATCTCTTTTTCACCCTCTCTCTCTCTCTCTCTCTCTCTCGCTGTTGCACCCTCGAGAACACAGTTCGTATGTGCAACACTCACCGTGCTATATACGCGTTGCAGATCGGACATAAACACCGAGCGAGAAAGGAATATAGTCGAGAGATTTGCACACGAGATCTCTGGTACAGATATATATATATATATATATATATGTGTGTGTGTGTGTATGTATATATGTAGAATGAGGGAGGACGTCCTAATCGGGATCTGCGAAGGTGCACAGGACGATAGAAAAGCGCGTGTGATACGTATATTCGCCATTAGATTCCCGATGGTGTCCAATAAAAGGTCCTGAGACCACCGTAAAATCGCGAGATTCCTTGTTATAGCGCGTATATATATATATATAAATATATAAAAATATGTGTGTGTATGTGTGTGTGTGAGTATGTAAGAGTATACGTGTGTAACGTGGGCAACGTGTATCCTGGTTTATAAGCGAGGGAGAATCCCCAGCTTCCAAGCTGTCCGGTAAAGCTCTTTATAGATCTCACCAACGATCTCACACTCGCTCGTTTCTTCGCATATTCGCGCTTGACCGCGCGCAATTTTCATTCTACAAAACGTCACTGTAATTTTTTGTTTTCTTTTTTTTTTTCGTTTCTTTTTTTTAGAGGGTTGAGATAGTACAATTATTGGTACTGTTGTATTTTACGAGCTTGTTTGTTAAAACGTATTATTAACATAGATTTTTACACTTTTTAACAATTTATTTCGAAAATTTTACGTATTTTTTTTGTGAATCTTGTTTTTTTTTCATTTGTTATTTGTGGGGAAATGAACGAAGCGTGTGTTTTCGTAGAAACGAACAAAAATGGCGTATTACGGCGAATTTTCAATATTCTTTCGAACGTGAAAATTTTTGGTTTTTTAAAATTGTTATTCGCAATGATTTTTTGCCGAACGAGTGAAAAATGCTGCGTCGACGATGAGAAGAAAAAGATGGAAAATTATCGATACGCGAGATTGTTCGAGCAGGGGGGGGGGGCAGTATAAACAATAAATGGATGTTTCTCGAGATGGAAGTCGAAAAAGAGAAGAACAAAAAAGGATAAAAACGATGCGAGAAACGGGGAATAGGCGAGCGAGGACGAGAAAAAGAAGAAGAAGAAGGAAGGCTTCTTCTCTTTCTCTTTCGACCGGTGGAGGCGCTAAAAAGGCGCGGCGCTTATAAAATCGTACGCGCTCCTTTATTGGACGGTAGGACGGGAAATTATGTGCGCATTCCAACGGCCAACCTGTTTCTCGGAGTTTCTCAGGTATAATTGGAACGTTTCGAGAAGCTCGAATAATTTTTATTTTTCTGTTTTTGTTTTTTGTCCGTACTTCACGTTTTTCTTTTTCTTTCGCCTCCTCTTTATGTCAAATTTTACTATTAATTCTTTATCCCAGCGTTATTTTCGTCCGAGAACGAAAAAAAAAAAAAAAAACATTTTTTTCTCACATTTTTGAATAATTCAAAATGAAAAAACGACAAAAAAACCGTCTAAATAATCTAAAAAAAAAAGCAATCAATTACTATCGCAAATTTTTTGTCGTTTACTTCGAATCTCAAGATTTTTAACGAAACAAAAAAACAACTAAAAATGAAAGATTAATAATTCGTTGATCCATTTCCGTCGCGATGGAAGGTTTTTTTTGTCAGTTCTCTCTCGTACCGAGAGATCACAGAAAGAGCAAAGGCAAACAAGAAAAGAGTTTCACGAGAGATAGAGAGAGAGAGAGAGAGAGAATGTAGAGAGAGAGTGAGGGAGGGGGGAGGGGGCGTTACTGATGTACGTAGTTGACCATCGACGATGTGTTCGTTCGTGTATGTGTGTTGAGACGCGCGTTAGTAACACGCGGGAGCCGATATAGTAAATGAAATATCGTACGAGGGAGGGTAACCGGAGCCCCGCGATGCTCTCTCGGGCGTCGACTTTCGACGGTAAAATATCACCGACGATTCATTCAACGAGATAAATGCACAACGAGAAAAGGAGCCCCTGAAGAGGAACGCGCGCGCGGCGTATCTTCCTTTTTTTTTGTATCTTTCATATATTTTTTTTTTCTTGTTTTTTTTTTTTGTTTTTTTTTCTATATATTTTTTTTATTTTCTCCCGTTGAGAGCGAAAAGTAAAAGAAACGGAATAGGGGAATGAGAGAAAGACTCGAAAGAGAGTAATATGGCCGAGAGGCCGAACGAATGCTTCGCGAGAAGATGCGAAAGAGGCCTCGGGCCATGGTGAACAAAAACAATAAAAAATAAATAAAAAAAAAAAATCAAATAAAAGATCAAAAGAAAAAGAAAGAAAGATTTTTGTGAAATTTCTCAAGGAGAAAATTAGAGCGGATGCCTCGACGTATGGTGCGAGAAATTTGCACAGACCGAGGGAATAACGTTAAAAAATTGCTTTTTTTAAAAACAATAATCAACGATTAATTAAGTAAATAATAATAATAATAATAATCATAATTAAATATTATTATTCTTAATTATCAAAAAAATATCATTTTAATTCACCCAAGTCAATTATTCATAATTATCGCGTCGTAAAATCACAAATGCGTTAATTCGTCGGTAATATTATTTCAATTTTGTTTTTTTAATCAAATTTATATCCACATTATGTGCATATACATATATATATACACTCATTAGCTACCTATATATATATATAGGTGGCTAATGAGTTTATTTGGGCGTGAGTTCGTGTCAGCGGTGCGCCTCGGGAAGAAGAATGGTGCAGGGAGCGAGGGTAGACGAGCTGTTGAGAAATATAACGTATGACGTACAATATGGTAGGAGAAATGAAAAACCGTGTGTGGAGAACTGCCGCTGTGAGTCTTGTGCCTTGAGAAGTTGGGGATACGAAATGAGATGAGCGAGAAAGAGAAAAGAGAGAGAGAGAGAGAGAGAGAGAGAGAGAGAGAGAGAGAGAGAGAGAGAGAGAGAGAGAGAGAGAGAGAGAGAGAGCGCTTAATGGACACCCCGCAGAGGCGCGGATTTCATCGGCACAGGGTTGCTTCTCGATTGATGACCGCCATATTGCTTTATACGAGATGAGAGTCTGGCTGCTGTGTATAAACATATATATATATATATATAGCGAAGTGGACCGAGAGCTGTCAACGCATGATCATAATTATTTAGTCCTTCGGCCGAAGAGACGCGAACAAGATTTTCGACTTCTTTTTTTTTTCTCTCTCTCTCTCTCTCTCTCTGTGCTTCTCTCGATCGATGTCGTTCGCGAACTTTCGAAATAATGCTTCAGCATCCGTTTGACGATTACGGTTAATTGAAAGAAAATCTTATTTAATTAAAAATCGTTAATTTGTGAAATAAGAAAAAAACTTAAAAAATTATTATTTCACGTGAAAAATAAATAAATTCGATATCTTCGCTCGAGTATTATAACCGATAATTTTGCGCTAATTAAAGTATCGCGATAATTTTTACGATGGCTAAGCTATAAACGAGAATTTGTTTTCTTTATTTTCATCTTTTTGCGTGAATTCGAACGACTAAGTTCGATTAAAATCTCGATATAAACACACACAAAAAAGGGATGAAACACAAAACTAGAAACAGTGAGAGAGAGAGAGAGAGAGAGAGAGAGAGACGCACACATCTCGTAGCAATAACACATAAAAACGCTCGCGAATGCCGCGATAGCGTCGCATTTCTCAATCTCGCCAAAGCCGTTATAATTTTTTTTTTTATTTATTTTTTATTTTTCTTATCACTCAGCCACCGGATCGAGAAATTCTCGGTAAAGACGCCCACTCCGAGCAGCTTCGCCGACTAATTAACATTTACGTCAACGCCCGTGCACTTTGAATCGATAAACGCGAGTAACGAAAAGAAAAAAAAAAAAAAAAAATTTTCTAAAAAAAAAAAACAAAACAAAGACTTTGATCGATGAAAAAAAATAAATAAAAATAACAGAAGCACGACGAAGCGAGCGAATCGAGTCAGACTGCTAAGAATTGCCTCGGGGTAGCTATTTTAATTTATTAATTGAGCGATATCAATGAACTCGTGCATCAACAGTGCTCTCATTGAATTCGAGTCGTGCTCCCCCCTCCCCCTCCCGCCGCCCTCCCTCCTCCTGTCCATGAGTCTTCTCATTGCCAACTATATTTTCCATTTACCGTCTTTCGCCAAGTTGCTCGTCGATAATCGTTGTGCGCACGCGTATTATATTATGGACGAGCACGATCATCCGGCGAATAAAACGAATACGCATATAAGTATAATCGAATATAATAATAATAATAATAATCGAATGTCACGCGAATCGCGAAGGGGCGAGAGAGAAAGAGAAAAGAAAGAGAGAGAGAGAGAGAGATTTCGATAACCTCGTCGGGTCTTGGTGATATCAGGGCCTGTGTTTTCTCGTATTTCCGAGGTTGCGGCAAAAACAACGAGGCGAACGACGCGCGCGTACGTTTTTATAGTCGCGACACGAATTTGTCACGAAAGATTATTAACTTTGTTATCGTCTCGTATAGAACGCTTTGTTTATTCGTTATTTTCTTCTCGAGGAAATGAAGTTAGGGACGAAAATATTGTAATAATTTCGATTTATCGATCGTAAAAGAAACAAAAACGATAAAATTTTTATGAAATTGATTTGTTTGTTTTCTTTTGGAAAATTTGCAACGGGGAAAGATAGAAATCGAGGACGAGAAGCAACGAGATCGGTCGAGAGACGAAGTTCGCTCGTTTTCTGACGAATAAAAATGGTCTCGCTTCGATTGAAAAAAGAAAAAAAAACGACTTTTCGGTGCGCCAGTTCTCGAATTATTTCGTCGCGAAGATGTCGCGGGAAAAACGAGAGAAACGTGGGTATGCTCGTTGCTTCCGTCTCTGTATTTCGCAGCGAGCGACCAAAGGCCAAAGTTAAAATCCTCACAAAAAAAAAAAAAAAAAAAACACAATTTTTTTCTGAATGAAAAAAAATTATAATAAAAAATACAAACTAAGATAGAGAGAGAGAGAGAGAGAGAGAGAGAGAGAGAGAGAGAGAGAGAGAGAGAGAGAGAGAGAAATGCCAGGCTACTGACGGCATGCCGACCATTTAATCCTGATTAATGCCTCGGGATGCTCCCTACTAATGCTAATACCAGCCACGCCTGGCTGGACTCGCACAAGTCCACAGAAGCATACACACACACGCACACACACGTAAAAATACAAAATTTATACGTATGTGCTTATAAATGTATATCGGGCCGATACATTGCGTCGTGGACTTTAAGCAAAATGCGTAGCTTCCACAGATTCTAAATCTTGGCCCGATAAAACACGTACCTCGAGACGTCTACATAAATATATATATATATATATATATATATATATATATATATATATATATATATAGAGAGAGAGAGAGAGAGAGAGAGAGAGAGAGAGAGAGAGAGAGAGGGAATTCCGAGTCAAGGAATTAAATACATTAGCACGAAATCCTTGGCAATAATTCAATTCGTTATTTATCGGGTTTAAATCGAGAAATAATTGGTCCTGGTATTGCTTATAGTACACCTTCTCAAGATTTTGCCTTCTACTACACGTTATAATTTAATTTCGGTAAACAAAAAAAAAATTAAATTTTGCACAAAATTTATCTATCCTCGGTTGAGATCGTCGACCTTGTGGAAGTGATTTTTGTTTTCGTTAGATCGAGAGACGGGAGCTAATGAAAAGATCGATGGATTTTTATCATCGTTGGATAAATTTTGTTTTATTCAAATGTGTAATTTTGTTTTTTTTTTTTGCTTTTTTTCAATAACAAGACAAGAATGTAGAAATAATCGGCCGTTAGACGAAGCCCCGAGGGGCTTTTATTCCGCGGGCGATTATGAATACGAGGAGTGGAGGAGGGGGGAGGTAAAAGACGCAGTGATTTGCTGGTCGAGCATCTGGTCGTAATTACTAAATTATACTCGAACGGTCTTCTCCGCGCGAGACTAGGCGCGAATACGCGACGAAATCGACGCGAGAATTTCGAGCGATTCGTCGCAACACGCTCGTACTTCGATCAACGATCGACGCGACAAACGCGAATAAATGAATAATAAACAAAATTGTTAAATGGTGAATAAAAATTTAATTTTGTTTTCGTCTTTTTGTTTACATTTTCTAATGAATTATTTAAACGATTAAAATTAAAGGGTTCGAGAAAAATGTATTGATTGCCGAAAAAAAAATCCTTGATTTTAAGGAACGAAGACGAATTATTATCTTTTTTGTTTTCATCGAACGAATAAAATTCCGATCAACGAGAATAAAAATATCGCGATATCCGCGAGTCTCGAACCGCGTCGTGTATATTTTTATATAAAAAAAATTAAATAAATACAAAAAAAAAATGAAAAGAAATAACAAACAAGAAAAGAACAATAATAATAAATATATCGAGAGAAGGCGAGTTCTCGAGGTGAAACTCGGTATGACCCGAACTCGTACAACACCGCGATTTTTTTTATACCTGCTCGAAAGCATTGCGAGAGAACTCTATATATGCGCGCGTGGAGACAAAAATAAAAACAACGGAAACAACAACGACAAAAAAGAAAAACAATACAAAAAATAAATAAAAGAATTATCGAAATAAAAAGATCGAAGGAAGAGAGCAAAGGGTGGAAGGGTTGCTCGCTAGCAGGTATATCTCTCGTGGGTTATTCTTTTTCGGTGGAACGTGCGAGCTCAACCACGACGAGAAACGACTCTCTCTCTCTCTCTCTCTCTCTCTCTCTCTCTCTCTCTCTCTCTCTGCCTCTCTCTCTCTATATATATATATATATATATATATATATATATATATATATATATATATATATATCAGAGGAAAAAGGAGCGTGAAGGACGACGATAAGTTGCATGCGAAGAAGAACACGATATGGCGAGGGGAGGGAGCAGGGAGCTTATGCATATATATAAACACACGATATGGAAGTCGAAGGGTCTTACGAAGGAGAGAAGTTGGTGGATGGAGCTCACGGATATCTGTTGAGAAAGAGTGAGAGAGGGGGGAGTGGAGGATGCATGAAGGAGATTTCGCTGCTTCTGCTGTTGCCCCCTGTCCAGGTCGATGATGCATGGTCCCGGAGGACTCGACTCTCTTTCTCTTTCTCTCTCTCTCTCTCTCTCTCTCTCTCTCTCTCTCTCTCTCTGTCTCTCTTTCTCCCTCTCGACAGCGAGCTCATGCTTTTTCGTGCTACTCGACTCCCCCCCTCCCTCTTGGTTACCACTCCATCCCTTCGTCCCAACCCCCTGACAAGCTTCATCCTGGAGGCAATCGCGAAGGTCGATAGGAATGAAAATGAAAAAATCGACAATTATATTCAAATATTTATCGTCTGAAAATTCGAATTATTTTAAAAGAAATAATTTTGTATGTTAATTTTTTTTTTTTAGTTTATTATTTGTGAAAATTAAATTGGAGATCGAGGCTGAGAATGTGAAGGTTGTGCGTGAAATTGATGAATAAAAATAATTTATGATTGAAGAATGACGATTTTATTATCGATTATGTGACAAGTATGACAAATTAACGAGAAAATAAAATGGGGGTACCTTGTTTCTCGAGAACGAGATTATCGTGCACATTGTAAATGTAAAATTGCTGATGCATCCCCTCTCCTCCTCCTCCTCCTCCTCAGGTTGCTCTTCAAATCGAGTTTTTCGATTCTTTTTTTTTTTCTTCGTTCTTTTTAAATCTTCTCGGTCGTTCATTCAGCTCGACGAGTGTTTCTCGCACCTGCAGCGAACTCTCTCTCTCTCTCTCTCTCTCTCTCTCTCTCTCTCTCTCTCTCTCTGCGCGAAAGAGGATCAGTATGAAGACGTTTCGATCGTGGATCTCTCGGTATCCCGTAGCGAGACGTATCGGGAAAGAGAAGATCGAGAGAGAGAGAGAGAGAAAAAGAGAGAGAGAGAGAGAGAGAGAGAGAGAGAGAGAGAGAGAGAGAGAGAGAGAGAGACTTGTGTAGCAGCGAGTACACGGTCCTTCTTTCATCTTTCCTTTTATTCTCGATAATGCGTACAAAGAAAGAGAGAGAGAGAGAGAGAGAGAGAAAATCTTTTCTCGTGGCCACAACGGCGTAACGGCCTCTCTCTCTCTCTCTTTCCGACTCTTGTGGGTAATTGACAACGCGTGAGTGCGACGAGAAAGAGAGAGACTCATCGGTGTGTTCGCCAGCCACGCACGGCGATGCTATTACCCGACGATAATCCGTTGCTAATGTCCTCACGGCACGTCTTTAAATACGCGGTTATTCAATCGTACGGTTACGGTAAAAACACATAATTAATTATTTTCACATTGAAAATAAGTCTCGCGCGCGGCCGTTTGGGGCGAGTGCGAAAAATCGAAACGACGATAAATAAATAAAGGCTCGGCTTAAAATACAAACGATATACCTACCCACTCAATCGTTAAATTGTCGTCGCGTCGTTAAATCACACGTCTCGGATCGTTATCGATAAATAATCGAACTAACGAATTAAAAACAAATTAATTCTAAACATACCGTCGACCATTTTTTTCAATATTCGAATCGATCGATATATTTATTCCATTAAATTATCCACTCAACGTTCCTTATAAAAATCGATATTCTTGAAAATTCGCTCAATTTTTTAATTAAGTTGAAACAATAATAATTCTTATTTCGAATAATTTTATTACAGTAATGTTTTTAAATCGTTTTTTATTCCATTAAATTGTCCAATCAACGTTCCTTATAAAAGTCGATATTCTTCAAAATTCGGTCAATTTTTTAATTAAGTTGAAACAATAATAATTCTTATTTCGAATAATTTTATTACAGTAATGTTTTCAAATCGTTTTTTGCGTACGAATTGAACTCATCTCCGGTCGGTTTGTAATAAAGCCAGGAAACAACGTTTATATACATACATACATACATAAATACATACATACATACATACATATATATATATATATATATAAAGGGTAATATTGGATCCGTCGATGCGAGAGAAGGGCCCGCCGGGCGCACGTTTCGAGAGGAAGAGATTGAGTTACCAAGAGATAATCGCATGCACGCCCAGCCGCTTGGGCACCACGCGTATCCCACCGTCCAAGTGCGCTCTATACTGCATATTATGTCTTATAGCTATATATATATACATAGCTATATAAATATATGGCTATATATATATATAATGTATAGTAAAATTTCGGGCGCGGCCAAACTCGCCTGCGCTTTGGCTTTGACTTTAGCGTTATTTTTTCGTTGTCGGTTCACTGCAGTCTCTTCCCTCTTTCTCTTTCTCTCTCTTCCACCCCTCTGTCCCTCAACGCTGGAACACAGCAAAGACCAGAACCAAGCGGAAGCTCGGATTTAATTTTCTCACTTTTAAGAGTCAAGTGGCGAGTTTGTAAGTTTTTTTTTCTTTTCACCGCTAAATTTTATTTTTTACAGACTCGAGTGTAAATGAGAAGAAAAAAAGAAGCGTTTGGAGTATTATATCGAGAGCGATACGAGGAAAAAATTGATTTTATGAAGAAGTTTCGTGAGAGTTGGAAGAAAAGAAGGAAAAAATTCAGTCTGGGGAAAATTGAGAGAAGTGGGAGAAGAGAGAGAGAAAATAATGAAAGGGATTATCTCGCGACGGACAGTGCGCGAGTTCATCCCATCATTCACCGTCGGCTACAGCTTCCCCATCGCTCGTAAGAGCCCGTCATACTCGTACGTTGAAGCAAGTTCGTGAACTTTCGACGAGAGAATTATTTAGCCAGAAGAAGGAGATCACTGTTCCTCGCTTTGACTTTTCTCAACCCCGTGATTTTCTCTCCCGGCTCTTGTGCCCCAGCGGCCATTGACTTTTCTGGTACCTTTTTCGTTTTTCGACGATCGATCACGAGCGATCGTCGAAAAAAGAAAAATTAAATTTTTTATAAAAATTTATCGACGACTAAAATTTTATTTTCTCGCGATAAATACATTTTGTTCATTTAATAATGTTTAATTTCAGACACGATTTAATTAATTTCTTTCCAATATACGTTACTTTTCAATATTAATTAATTTTTATTTGCCCATTCGTGCTCGAATTATTGGAAGTTCAGTGAGAAGTGAAAAAAAAAAAAATAATTACAAAAATACAATAAAAAGTAGAAGAGCGAGATAAATCAAGAGGCGATCACTGTTCCTCGCTTCGACTTTTCTCAACCTCTTTGACTTTTCCGGTACCTTTCTCTTTTTTCGACGATCGATCACGAGCGATCGTCAAAAAAAGAAAAATTAAATTTTTTATAAAAATTTATCGACGACTAAAATTTTATTTTCTCGCGATAAATACATTTTGTTCATTTAATAATGTTTAATTTCAGACACGATTTAATTAATTTCTTTCCAATATACGTTACTTTTCAATATTAATTAATTTTGATTTGCCCATTCGTGCTCGAATTATTATAAGTTCAGTGAAAAGTGAAAAAAAACCATCACAAAAAAAAAATAAAAAGTAGAAGGGCGAGACAAATCAAGAGAGTCGATTGCACAGCTCGAGGAAAGCCTTGGGCTCGTTCCTCCTCATCCTGTTGGGTGCCTAGCACTTGGGGCGACTATCATTACCCGCGTCATTAAGAAAGAGAGAGAGAGAGAGAGAGAAAAGTGGGAAGAGAGTCAACCTCATCGGGCTATTAACGATGAGAGAGAAATAGCTAGTGAGTGAGTGAATGAGAGAGTGAGAGAGAGAAAGAAAGAAAGAGATGCACTTTAACTGCAGTTGCAGCGCAAAGAGCGCATCTCTCACCGTTTCCTCCCTCGGTCGTCTTTTTCCCAACTTCTTCGGGAATAGAGTGGTTACATCTTTACGATTTCGTGGAAAGCCTCGAACGAAGAAACGAATAAAAAAATATATTAAAGGTAAAAAAAAAAACGAAAAAATTCTTAACAACAAAAAATTGAACGAAGAGAAGGAAGAAAAAGTAGAGGGCTGCCGCCTCGGTTATTTCGACTCGTATTCACTTTAGTCCCACGATTTACCCTTTCATCTTCTATCCGCACCGACTTCCCGGCCAAACGGATGTAAAACGGATGCAGAAGTAATACTCGCGTCACGGATGACGAAGCTTTGTAACAACGATCGATATATATATATATATATATATATATATATATATATGTATATAACTATATATATATATAAATAAGTTATACGTTAGTTATATATCATCGTATAGACCTCACGATAAATGGCAATCCATTAAAACGAATTGATAGGATCGTGAGTCGTGTGTACTTATCGACGAAGACGAGAGACCCTACGAGCCCTTTTTCTATGAGACAGGTTCGCTTTTACTACCATCGAGGCTATTCAACTTTTTTCATTACCTCCCAGTCGATATTACTTTTCATACAACGGATCGAGGCTCTTAAAATTTTCTTTTTTTATCTTATTTCGCCGTAAAAGTCGATAAGGATTATCCCTTCTTATTTATTTTGTTTTGCTACGAGTCAATTTTTTCAACACTTTTATCATCATAAATTTATATAAAAGAAAATGAAGTAATGAAAATTGTTGGAGAAATATGAGAAAATAATTGGGCAATTAAGAGAATTAATTTTTTAATTGATAGTTGTTCTTTTTTCGTTTTATCGTTGGTGGAAAATTAATTGAAACCGGAAATCGAGATCGTTGAACGTTAGAACGTATTGAAGAAATTATATAAGAGTATTATGATTTTTTTTTCTTTTTTTCATTTAGATATATCGCTGATATTCGTCACTTGGCTTTCATCTCGTACCGACTAACGGATGTGAAGAGCCAAGATCCCGGACGTCGTGCAATTGATACGAATCTCGTTTGTACGCACTATTACATCCTCTCTCTCTCTCTCTCTCTCTCTCTCTCTCTCTCTCTCTCTCTCTCTCTCTCTCTCTCTCTCTCTCTCTCTCTCTCTCTCTCTCTCTCTCTCTCTCTCTCTCTCTTCTTTCATTGATATTTATTGGAGTTCATAGACGAGACACACGATTATTAGAAGGGTGGTTATTATTTATGTGTGTATTCGTGCGTCTTATATTTCTCGTCCATTCGTACGACGCCCGCATACATATTTTTCCCCGTGACAATCGTTCTAAGTAATATTACCAGAAATAACGTCAGACAAGAATTAAGAAAAATGGTGAGAGATTTTTTTTTTAACCGAGATTACTTCGGGAAATAAACTGTGATTTTTTGTTGTTATTCGATTTAACTTTTTTTATAGATAATTTTGTAATAAAATTAGTAAAAATAATTAATACATTTTTTGATAATTTTTTACCTTTTTTTTGTTTGTTGAAAGATTGAATAATTTTTTTAATCGATATTTTCGTCCAGTCGGACAAAATCAAAGGCTTGTTCTATTTTTTTTAAATTTTCTCTCTGTCTCGCGACCCTCGTTATTTTTCCTCATATAAATTCTCCGCTTTGGCACCGCCGCAGTGAATATCGCCTGGGTTAATATCCTCGACAGTTTTCGACACACGCAGCTCCGAATCCTACGTTTGTTTGGACAAGCCGACGTTATGAGATTTTATGCGAGAAACTCTCTTCTCTCTCTCTCTCTCTCTCTCTGTCTCTCGAGTTAACGAAACACAGCGTGTTAATAAAAATACACACACAGCGAGAGAAGGAACTCTCTAGAAGTCAATTTTAACAAAAAAAAAATGACTCAATTTTTTGAGAAAAATTAAAGAAAAATCTCTACAAAAATAATTCTTGAAATTTTCAGAAGAAACTACCTTTCGCGAAAGAAAGCAAAAAAAAGATTCGAAGGATAAAACCGTTTTCCCAGAATTTTTCGAATTTGAAAAAATTTTGAAAAAGAAAAACCAATTTTCCTCTCGAGGAAAAAAAAGATGAAAAACTTTTTATTCTCGCTGCCTGCCTGTCGGAAAAGCGTATATCGACTTCGAGCCGTGGAGAGAAAAATATACGAGGTGGAAGAAAATACTTGGGGCACATGGCCGACACGCGTTTCTGTTCGGACCGAAATTCTCCGAGATTTTTCGAGGAAAGTACGTTCGCCATCTTGAGGCAGTAGTACGATCTCGTTTTCTCGGAGACTATATATCACCCGAGTAAAGACTCCCGTTCGTGAGTGACGCCGCCACTTGAGAACGAAGCTCGGCTGATTCGAACGAATTTGCAAGCTTATTCGTCTCTTCAAATTCACTATTTTTTCTTCATTTCTTCAACAGCGACACAATTCGACGATGCAACGCGAATCGATCATAATTATAATAAATCATTATTTAACAAAAAAACAAAAAATTAAAAAATATTCGCTAAATAATCGATCGGGAAGAAATTCATTTTACGATTAATATTTTAATTAAATAATTAAAAATCTTGGTGTCTCTTATAAGTTTGCGAATAATGAATTAAAAAAACAATCCCATTTTCTAATTAAACGATTCACGAGAAATACATCCAACTCCGAACATTTAATTCGCCAAATAAATAAAAATAACAAAATTATCAAATTATTATTATTCCAAAATATTTTCAACTTAATATTTCAAACTTACGAGAGTCGTTTGATTCGCAAGAAACTCACGTACAACGTATCAAATATCCGGAATGGAGATAACGACGGGAATTAAAACGCCGATGAATTGCCCGGGGGTGAGCTTTTCATTCTCGGCTTAATAGCAAGAATAACAAGCAAATCGTGCAACGAGCTCTCGGAAAATATTTTCTCGAGCGGTCAAGCTTCGTTTAGAGAAGTGAGATATATAGAAATGAGAGAGAGAGAAAGAAAGAGTGAGAAGAGAGAGAGAGAAAGTGTGGCACGCCAGGCGAGCACAGACAAAACAAAGCGTTTTATCGTCGCGAACGATCGCCAAATTGTCTCATTAAGACGATTAGATCGCGCGCGGTCACGTGAAATATTCTCATACGGGTACGTAACAGCGACGAGACAAAACTTTTCGCGACCCCTGTGGACATCTCTCAATTCCCCTCGTTCGTTGTGAAATTCCACAGTAACGTATATAAGCGACGCCGATTAATTTCTCCCAATCAAATTTACGTCTCTCGTTTCTCCGCGTTGGAAAAAATCTCATTCGGATTTCATTGTTTTATTTTGTTTTTCATAAAAATTTCGCCATTAACATTAAAACAAGATCGACTGCGAATTGCTGGTCGAAACAAAAATCATTATTAAGGAAATTAAATCACGGACTTAATTGCAAAATAAAATAAGAATAAAATTGAAATTTAATTACAAAATTAACCGATAAATACACATTTCATCTTCTCGCGATTCTTCGTTTACCTCGCGTAATCAAGAATCGATACGAGAATAAATAAATCGATCGTCGGAACGTATAAAATAAAAAATAATGTTTTGAAAAAAAATAAATAAACTTTCGTCGCATCTCGCGCCATCAAACGATTCGAAAGAATCGAATTTCGTATATTATAATCTACGAGCTCGCGCTACGCAAAACATTTTCTCGAATAAATAGATCGTCCTACGTTAATATCTCCTACACACACAGTCACACACACACATATATATATATATATTTATAAAAAGGTAAATATACAAATGCGATATTTTCTATCATATCGTAACGGTAGAGTATCGCGTGTCCCTTCTGCACTGTGAGAGAGAAAGAGAGAGAGAGCGAGAGAGAGAGAGAGAGAGAGAGAGAGAGAGAGAGAGAGAGAGAGAAAAGTACGACACGAGTCTTACACACCAGGCGGGCTCCCCCCCCCCTTCCCAGCGCTCTACCTACGGAAGACACGGTACGTTATGAATGCGAGGAATTTATCAATGGACGACGAGAGAGTGAACCGAGAGAGTGAGGGAGAGTCCGTGATAAATTTTCGCTTGTACCGGATCGTATCGGAATCGCGAGAACCGAGGGTTCAAGTGATGAATATATATATTTATCTGCCTAGCTTTAACTATAGCTATAGCTATAGTCCTATATGTGTGCTATATAGGGCGTGTGCTGTATCCTCCGAAACTTCAACAGGATTATAACTATATATATATATATGTTTGTACAAAGCTTCATTTTGAATCTAGGCGTAATATATATATATATATATATGTATGTATTTATGTATGTGTACAAGTGTCAAAACGAAGGTTTCTCTATTGGGGAAGTGGAAGGTGAAAGAGCGATAATATCGCTCGCGCTCGTCCACGAACGAGAGAAAGGGAGAATTTTGCGGTATTGTCGATGGGACGAAGCAACGAGGACAGTGCGAGAGGCCCCTGAATCTTTGCGAGACTCTCTATGTTTATGGAGAGTTGCTTGTGTGTGTGTATATTTTGTGTGTGTGTGTGTGTGTGTGTGTGTGTGTGTGTGTGTGTGTGTGTGTGTGTGTGTGTGTGTGTGTGTGTGTGTGTGTGTGTGTGTGTGTGTGTGTGTGTGTGGTTTGTGTGGATTTTATCTTTTCCTTCTTTCTTTCTCCCGTTTCCATTCTCCGAGCTAACCCGAGGTGTGCTGTATAGAAATAATATTGTAGCTTCTTCACTGGGCCATATCGTCGGACGAGCCAGAGATCGAGAGAAAAAGAGTGTGTGAGAGAGAGAGAGAGAGAGAGAGAAAGTATCAGTATAAACTATCGGGCGTTATATCCAATGATCTTGACGTTTACAAATCGACTCTCATTTTTCGAATTTTTCTTCCCCCCACCTTCAGCCCCTGTGTATTTGGGCCTCACGCGTATCGTCGTTATTTGTGTAGTCTGCGCGATAATAAAGTATACACGAATGAGAATACAATGGGAAACTTTCGGACATATTTTTTGATAAAGTTGTGGCGCGATATCAATTTCCTCGAGACAAATAAATATTCGATAAAAATCACGATAATAATAATAATAATAATAATAGGTAGATAATAATAATAAATATAAAAAATAATCAAACAGAATGAAAGTTGATGAATGAAAATTTACCCGAGGGATTAAATTTCAGCGACTTTGTTTTTTTTTTTCAATATCAATTTTTTAATTTTTTTCTTTCTTTTTCGTACAGAACGGTGAGTAGAAAAAAAAGACAGAAGCATCTTTATGAAAAGCGCAACGGAGCGAAGTAATTCGAGCCCCGTGCCCTTACGAGAGTTTCGTAGCTTTTTCTTT